>OU452228.1:24698437-25025937 GCA_911728455.2 Marthasterias glacialis
GAGAGAGAGAGAGAGAGAGAGAGAGAGAGAGAGAGAGAGAGAGAGAGAGAGAGAGAGAGAGAGAGAGAGAGAGAGAGAGAGAGAGAGAGAGAGAGAGAGAGAGAGAGAGAGAGAGAGAGAGAGAGAGAGAGAGAGAGAGAGAGAGAGAGAGAGAGAGAGAGAGAGAGAGAGAGGGGAGAAAATCAATAATGGAGGTTGAGTATAAATCATGAGTTTGTTTTTTTCTTTTTCAAAATGCCACTAAATAGTGTTTTACCTCGACCACGTCTAGATCTGGGGGACCGATCGTTACGAGCACTTGTTTGGCAACTGGAAGTGCCTGCTCGGAGTCAGTGACCTGAAAAGGAGAAGATGAACAGTGTTAGTCTGTATAAATGTTGTTGGGATACTTATTTTAACTTTATGTTCTTCGGTAAATTTAACCTGACAAAGGAGTAAAATTTTACCCAACAAAACAGAGAGGCATGTGTTGGATAAAAGTTGAACTTTACCTCGACCTTGTCAAGCTCCTTGGCCTTGTCATCGAGCTTCAGCTCAAGATCTTGACTGCAAATTGCCTCCTCCAGATCTTCCTGGGCATCACGAAGTGCATGCCCATGCTCGTCCTGAAAAATACAATGTTCAAAGAATTTGGCCTATTTGATTTTGGTTGGGGTTTGAAAGTTTGAATTTTATTTTTTAACATGGATGTAGATTTCATAAGTTTGTTTGAAGTTTGAGTTTGAGAGGTTGTTTTGTTGACAATTACCTCGGCCGCGTCTTGATGGTAAACTGCGGGGTCCGGACAGCCAATCTCCTCAAGGACTTCGAGATGAGCGTCGTGAAGAGCCTGAGTGAGAATAACATATCGAATCGTAAAGGGTTCTATGAAGGTTAGGGTTTCTACGTGTGGCTCCATAGTTTTTATTTTAGGCTTTTATTGTTTCTTAGGTAGACCACGGTGTTTGATTTAACCGGTTTGGTTTGCTTTAATTTCATTTTTACTTCAGGTCTGCTAATTTTTCACTGGATATTTAGTTGGCACAAAGTGAAAGAATATTTATAAAACGATGTGGGTCAATGCTCAATGGGTTTATTTATGACTGGTCAGTTGGTCGGTCTCAGCTGGTCTCTCATCCGAGTTTGTTTGTTGGTTCATTTAGTAAGTTGGATTATTTATAAATGAATTGTGGGGAGGGGGCGTGGCGTACAATTCCAGCGAGTTCCTTGACCTTCTCCTCAAGCTTCTTCTCAAGGTAAGATGCATGAAGTGTCTTGCATAAGGCATCAACCATATCAAGTTCTTCTTCGATAGATAAGATAACCTCAACGGGCAAACTGATTCTGAGATTGGAGAAAACAAAACATCCTTCAGTCTCGGTAACATTGTGTTATTTTAAAGGGATGATTCCAAGATTAGTTTTGGATGAACTCAAACATAAACTATTCGAGTGATTCAAAATGCTTCCATTTTATTTAAATGCAGGCCTATGCAAAAAAACAAAAAAAAAAACAAAACAAAAAAAAACACGGGGAAAATGCCTGTTTTCAACTTTTTAAAGCAAATACTCTTCTTAACTCTATGCCTATCCCATCAGGTGTATCATACTTAACCAGTTCATTTTTTATTTTAGTTGTAGAAAAATGGCAAAGTCAAATGTTATATTGCGACTTATAATCTTGTAAAACATTTCATAGTTTTATTGCGATATACTTTGTTAAATACTCAAAATAAACGGTAACAAAATGCAATAAAACAAGGCAAGTACTATGATTAACTAATGATAATGCAAAAAACTAAACCGTGATAACAAAGAGATAGAACAAAATTAATAAGCATAGGCCTTTAATGTGTGGAGTTCTTTGAATATTGTAAGAACCTTTTCAGTTTTTTACAGAATTCTAAATATGAAATGAAATGGAAAGAATATTTTTCTCTTTGTCACATTAGATTTAAAAAACTTTGTTCTCACCCGGTATCGACATCACTTTCCAGGATCACACTAAAGTAAAAACAAAAGGTGTGGGATGATAAGAAAAATTGATATTTGTGAAGTAAGGTCCACAACATTTAAGAATACTGTGTGAACATTTCAAAGTACTTTGGACATTTTTTGTTTACAAACACTGACCACCATTTTGTATGGGTGGTCTCGAGTGCCACACAATGTATAACTGGGTTGGCACATCTCAGCCCTTTTTAATAAAATATATATGGTTTAAAAACTGTTTTTTTTTATGAAGAACATAGTCTCCCATTTGACTAAACGTCCCCCAAGCTTTACACTAAGTATTAATAAAATTATTCTGAGTTCATTATTCTTATTCCTCTTGTCTTTCCTTTATTAAACAATTACTCAAAAGAATATGGTACTTCAGTAATTATGTTTTTTTTTACATCCAAGTTTGGTATCCTTTTTATTTAAACCTGCTTCATTGAAAAGCAAAAATAAATAGGTAGGGGCCTATACTACTATATACTCAGAGATGTTTAGTTCACTTCAATTCTAATAGAGTTGAGAAATTGATTCAATCTGAGCCGCAACTTCGTGTCCCCAGAACCAAAAGGAAGTCATTTTCTTTAAATTAAAAGAAGTGAATATTATTGCCTGTGTGAAATCAATGATTGTATTTGTAAATAAATAGACACCATGCTTACATGGTTCCGCGGTCACTCTTGCCGTGATGTTTCTCTTCTCTTCTCCGACGGAGAAACCATGCTGCTGCTCCTGCAGTGAACGCCGCAGAGGCCGTCGCCAGAAAGCAAGTAAGCTTACTATACAAACAGTATCAGTTAGATATTTCATAACGCATTTAACAACTTAATTAGTTTATATTCAACTATATTAAACTATAAACATTCCTCACCTCCCCAAGAACCATCATTTCCTCACAACCTTCAATCACCCATCCATCACCCACCTATTACCCACCCATCACCAACCCATCACCAACCCATCACCCACCTATCACCAACCCATCATGATGCATCACCCACCTATCACCGACCCAGAACCCAACCCACCACACACTATAAACTATAAACATCCCTCACCTCCCCAAGAACCATCATTTCCTCACACCCTTCAATCACCCATCCATCAACCACCTATTACCCACCCATCACCCACCTATTACCCACCCATCACCCATCTATTACCCACCCATCACCCATCACCCATCAACCATCACCCATCACTCACCCACCACACACTCAAATCTGTATTATAACGTCCCTTATCCCAGCCCTTTCACCCAGACCACCCATCCGTCAACTCCTCTCAATATTTTATTCATCGCCCTGTGTTCCTATCTTTAGAAAACTTTAAAAATTTGATAATTTCTGGTTGAAAATTTACTAATATTTATGAAAAAATACATTATCAAGACAAATAAGATGTCTTGTAAACTAAACAAACTTACCCCATGATTGAGCTTTTTAAAGCAAAATTCGCGCGAAAATGTTAGATGCGTATGTTGACATTAAAAGCTCGTAAAGTTATGACTGGTGACGTTGCCAGATAGCTACATACAGTCGGCACTCGTTTCTAAGGACAACTCAAATACGCGCGTTTTTACATTCTAACATGACTTGTGATTGATGACGCATGCATATAATTAAATCAAAGGTCGTAAAGGTGCATGTACACGCGCGCGAGCGTACTGTCGATTTTAATCGTTTTTTAAAAATAACTGCATGCACAGTAAGGTTTAAAATTTACTTTAGCCTAAATATCCGCGGAAAAGTAAAATAATAATTCATGATATGAATACGCCAGCAACAAAATGTAAAGGGACGAACAGCTAAATTAAGAAACTTTAAAGATTAATTGATGAAATAAATTTAATACAAATTCCGTTTTCAGATTTGTGGGCTCTTAAGAGACCCACCCAGGCAATCTTTTTTTCTAATAGAAATGGATTTCCTGAAATATTCTGCTTCTCGATTTCATTTATGTTAGAAAATGGGTGACATTACCATGTTTATTCCACATCTTTGTTTGAATTTAAAACAAGAACTGCTGAACAGGTTTTTCTTGAAAAGAAAACTTATCCCATGATCTGGAAGCAAAGTATACGCAGAATATTACAAGCGTGATTTGACAATGAAAAAACAAAAAATAGCGAAGTTGTAACTGAAATGCACAAGACAAAAATATTGTCACTGCCGTTGTAGCCTTAAACCCATTACAATTGTGTGTTTTGTATGTATGAGAGCCGTAGTATTGCATGACAGCACATAAAACCACGAACCACGAACCACGACTTGAAATCAAGTCTACACTGTACAACAAACACGTGTAACGTTTCTTTAAAAAACAAAGAGAAAATGCGCGGGCTCTTGTTTTTCAATAATAATAATAATAATAAACATAAATTTGTATAGCGCAGCTTTTATATGGATATATTCAGCTGCGCTGGTCAGAGCTCTTTTTTACTTAATTCTACATAATTATCTTAACTGAATAGATACGTTTTCAATTTAGATTTGAAGATAGTTATTGATGGAGAGCTTCTTATGTCAGAAGGCAGGCTGTTTCAATCACGTGGTTGCTGACGTTTGAACAGCAAAAACCGATTTATGCGCGCGTTTCAAACAACAGGGAAGTTCACGGTCTCCAACTCGACATGTTGAAGTCACAAACAGCCATGCCACGTTATTTCATAAGTTAAACTGGGTAAAATCCGGAGATATTTGTTGTGGAGGAAAGATTAAACAAAAAGAAAAAAGCGTTGTTTGTAGGTTGCTATGCTAACCGAAGTATAGGCCTATCCACTATGTTCTTGATAATTGAGTTATTGATATTTGCCAGCCACATCAACCCATATGACCACGGAGCACGGTCAGAGATCGAAAGGGTTTGATTTTTCCGAGTAAGGAAAACCTGAGGGCCCGGGAAAAGAAAAAAAACCCTCATGGCACTGGAGACAACCAACGCACAACTCTACTAACGGCCCCAGCCGGGAATTGAACCAGGGCCAAAGCGGTGAGAAGCGAGCGCTTTACGCACTAGCCACCTATGCATGCCACCTGCTTGGAATAGTACGGTAGTCTCATAGTAGAGAAGTAGATCAAATATTATGATTTTTTAACATCTAACAAAAACAAATAACAGATACTGTTTTCACCATGCAGACATAAAAACGTCTGAATTCAGACACAAGTCTGAATTTTGTTATCCCTGTAAAATTAAACCTATTTTAGCGTTTCAGGCAATTTGTTATACAAAATAATTGTGTTTTATGAAATCAAAGTTGAGAAGAACTCAAATGATGGGATGGGACAAGTACAACGATAGATGAGACAAAGTGTTAATATTTAATTGTAAAAGTAAAAGTAAACGGACATTAACAAACTCTTTCGAAAAGTGATTTTCAAAAAACAAAACTACTTCACATAAATAATCAGTGCATTGATCCAGTAACACATAAAGCCATTAGATAAAGACAATCAAATTTTAAATAGAGTGGTGGACAAGAACCATGGTTTAAAATGTTGGTCAAAAAGGGTTAAATAAACCAAACACAATTATTTAAAAATAACCTACGCTGCTTTTAGGCAGGGAGCTCTGACAAACGAGGATTCACAGTTTGCTGTTTTCGGCGGCAAGTGGAGGGGGGGGGGGGGGGGGAAGAGCGAGCAGAGGAGCGATGAGAATTCCCCTCCCACCTCCTGGCCAAATAAGACCCTCCTGGATCCTCCAGAATTGATGTTTTATTTTGTTTGGAGTATTTTCTTTTCTTTAGATAAGCCCTCTGGCCCTCCTCAACCTGTCTTCTGAACTTATGGATGCGTCACTGCCATGTAAATGACGTCAACACGCCGCCACCTTAGAGGTAAAACGATGATGAAACAATGAACAACGCACATCTATGTACGCACAGCGCACAGGATGGGCCAATCAGCAAACCCTTCTTTTGATCTCTAGCCTAGGGCGCCCTCAAAGGACGCATGTCTTACATCACTCCATTGCCACTCCCCTCAACACCTGAGATTAATCAACTAAATTCAAAATTTCCCAACTTATTAATTCTGATAAGTTCTTTCAAATGCTTGGAAGGCAGTGAATTTTAAGTTATAATAAAATTCAGTGTGGAAAAAAACTCCAACCCCAATAATAAATAAACAATTTTGACAAAAATACTGAGTTTGTTAAATGCATTTAAAAACATCATCTATATCCAGATAAATATAACATATGTACACTTTTAGAGTTCCCGCCAATCCCACTTCGTCTTAGAATTTACAAAAGGATATGAATGATTTCCTATAACAGAAACTGTTAGGAGTAGTTTGATTTGGTTAGTATTCATTGTTACTTTACATAGCACCGCATGGTAATGGAGTTGTCCAGATTTCAGCTTACAGGGTTACAGCTTCGTTAAACTATGATACAAACAAAACATTCATTAATTTAAAACAAAGACAATGTTAACATTTAAGGGTCTAAGGTCAAAGGTCAAATGGTCAAATGGTCAAAGAAAAAAGATATAAGGCACTGTCTAAAATGACTTCTATGGCTACGGCTGGATTGCTGGTCGTCATGCGTTGAAGTACAGGATGTCCTTATCAACACCCTTAGCAAGAGTCACAGCCATAGCCGTAGCCGTCAATTTGAATATAGCCTTAATATCATCATACGCAAGGTGTAACAGAGTATTGCTACTTATTACAAAGGAAAGTTCACTACATATCTTGTACTCCCGAGCAATGAGTATTTTCTATGGGTGAATTTTTAATGTTAGGTGGCAGCACACTTATCAGGTAAATTACCATTGTTTATGATGTTCTGAACATGTGCATTTTCTAAAAACAATGATTATTGCTGGTAAGTCTGCTGCCACCTATAGTCTACAAAAGTCTCCCATTGTGCAGAGGTGAATAAGGACAAAGTTCCTACTGTTCAAAATGTTGAGTCAAAAACAATTGGGCTATGTGCTTTTATGAGAAAGTCTGACATCATGTGTGGTTAATTATTTCCTTGTTGAATAGCCAACATTGAAGACATGATAAGACTCTAGGTGGAAGCATATAATCCAGGGGCCGATTCCACAAAGAGATAAGATTATTATTAGCATTGTTGTTATTAGTCTTAATTGCTAAGCAAAGTGTGATGTCACAATATAAATCACTATGGTAATACTGACAACCCATCTTAAGATGAATCTTAGTGCTTTGTGAAATTGAGCCAGGGTCACTGTTAGAACCATATAAATTGAACACAAAGAACCCCATGTACATCAGCGTCTGTGCAAGCCTCATCAAAGACAACAAGCGCACAGCCGTTTGGATCGTATGGAAAAGTTGTGAAATTCTCATTGGTTGATCTGGTACAGTTTGCCAAAAGCCAATAACCCTTTTTCAAACCACGACTTCAGCTTGAGCTTTGGCAGTAATTTTGAAAACATGCATTTTCGGTATGGTACTTCAAACAGGTGGAGGGTGCCTAAGCCAGAGCCAAAGCCTAAGCCGGGGTTAAGAAAATTGCCATTATAGTAAGGCCATGTCTAAAATAGTGGCTGTGGCTTAAACGTCAAGTGAACAAGCGCGGAAGTAGGAAGCCCATAACAACAGCCTTAGCTACAGCCGTAGCCTCGACACATGGTACTGATGTATTGTGTCCATTGCTGATATAGAGGGTGTATATGGTTGAAAATCAAGCACACCATTCTCCTGGTGTATTTCTATGGTTATACCTACAGGTCTACTTAGCGGACTAGTCTCCCATCATTGGTGACTTTGAGTCACTAGATGGCAGCAGACATACCAGGCACTTTTCCAATGTTTACATAGTTCTAAACATGAACACACTTCCAATCACAATGGATGCCTGGTAAGTCTGCCGCCACCTAGTGCCCCAAAAGTCTGCCATTACAAAAAGTTGCCAGTGTGCAGCGACCTCATAAGTCTCTCACCTTTTCCCTACTCTCAGACCCACGTGACTCTTGATATTTCACTTTATTTAAACTAATTTGTGGTTTATTGCTTTTTATTTAAACTAGTACCCATTTTTCTGTGGAGCCGCTAGGATATACAAGTGACTCCACTCACTTAGTTTAGAATTCTGTTTGTTTATATTACAACTGTTTACACAATTTTACATAAGGTGTATGTACACAAACAAAAAACATTTATAACAGGCGGTACACAAAAGGACTCAATTCTGGGAAAAAAATTCAAAATGATAATCGATTCATTCAATAAATCAGTGGAAAAATCCTCTTCAAATATAATATTTGATTTTTCTCATGGGGACGATGTTGAATTTCTTTTGTTTTTCATACACTGTGCTTAATTCTAATTTTTTTTTCGTCTCAAAGAGAGAAAGTACTGAGCTCATTTTGGCCAAAACCTTTTTAAAAAATATATTAAAAATATGTCATTGTCTTTTATACACTGGTGAACATCAAAAATGTGTGTAAACAAATGTTGAATTCGCATTTCCTCTTATTGTTTTTGTTCCTGGGGGTGAGGGTTGTTATTAAAAGAGATTCATTCAAAATTAAAGGGAAAACTGACAAAAAATATCCTTATAAAATATGGTTGTAGTAAAAAAAAAAATAATAATAAATAAATAAATAAATAAACTGAGAAAATAAAATTCTACAATCTGAAAAACACATTATTCAATGCATCTATAAACATTGCAAATTAAACAATGCTTAGTATTGGCATTTACATACCTGAAATATCATTAAAAATAATGCCTTGTTTGAATTTTGTACAAAACAGCAAATTTGAAATTGATTCAAAAGTTGATCTTTTAAAATGGAATGCTTCCCGTTAGTTATAAAAAGAAAAATCCATACTGGACATTGTGCTTGACCACAAGAGGGCGCTATTAAGGGGATTACATTTTCATTGGAGGGTATCAAAGTGGTTTTCAGACCAACAGGAACAACATTCGGTTTTCACTCATTCCAGCTTTCAAAAAAAAATGGTGAAGTAAAAATTGTTTTATAAAATGCTTTGAAACTCACTCTTTTGACTTCTGAAGGGTTCTGAACAGCCAAATTGTCTTTACTATGCCCCGCTCCCATCTTGTGGTCAAGCATTAGCTGCAGCTCCATCCAGATCACCAAAGGCCTGTTCTTCAATCCATCTGCAGCTCCAGACAGCTGATGGCCACAGCCATAAACCTTAGTCATAAGCACTAGCCATATGCTTTGTCTTAGCCATAAGCCTTAGCCATAAGCCTTAGCCATAAGCCTTAGCCTTATGCCTTAGCCATAAGCCTTAATCATAAGCCTCAGCCTTGTGCCTTAGCCATAAGCGTTAGCCATAAGCCCTAGCCTTATGCCTTAGCCATAAGCCTTAGCCATAAGCCTTAGCCTTATGCCTTAGCCATAAGCCTTAGCCATAAGCCTTAGCCATAAGCCTTAGCATAAGCCTTAGCCATAAGCCTTATGCCTTAGCCATAAGCCTTAGCTATAGCATAAGTCACCTCATTCAGACTGGGCCTATGATTCAGCTGCACTGACATTGACCACGAGGTCAAGGGTCAATGGTTGAAGGTCCGAGTTTGTATGATTATGTTTTGAAGTGGGATAAACCAGACGCTATGTGGTGACAGTTTTCCCGTAGGTTCCTTCTGGAGGTCGATACAGCTTGGGAAAAGCTCGCAACTGTACCTTGTTGAAGGCGTACTTGTTGATGCCGACGTTCTTTCTTGTGTTGTCACGGCGCGTACCTTCACTGCAATGGATAACAAGTTTAAAGAAAGAAAAGTAAAAACAAAATATTTGAGTAACTGTTGAAATAATAATAATACAAAAAATTAATGGCACCAAAATTTGCCTAATACATGCTAATGGTAGTCAACAATAAAACTAAACACTAAAAAAACAAAGGCCCCTAGAATGTTAAATTTATTTTATGTCATACAATAAATATGATCAAATGAGACAACAATCAGGGAGATAAATAGCAACAGATTAAAAGCAAAATCAGTCATAAAAATCAAGCTAAAATGACGCTAAAGGCGATTCAAAATAGTTAAACAATAGGAAACTTGGGATTGATTGATAAAGAAACAACAACATGAAAGCAAGGCGATTTTTTTTTCAGTTACACAAAAAAATAAATTCAATCAAATAATAAGGAACAGCTGAATAATAAAAATAAGTATGAAATCTTAGCTATAAAATGAAACAACAATGCACAGAATGCAAACCTGAACAAGCTGTAACTTGCGGTCAAACCTCATGTAACCACAATGTTTACCGACATCACAAAGGGCCCCGTCATTATTATAGGGTATGATTATGACAACCGTCCCCCTTTAACAATAACAATGAAAATAAAATCCATGCCATGAACTGAAACAACAATGGGCACAATGCAAACCTGAAGAAGCGGTAACTTGCGGTCAAACCTCATGTAACATCATGATTTACCAAAGTACAACAAGGTTCAATAGACCTTATGCGTCTGAAGTCATGAGTCCCATAGAGATATATACAACGCCCTATATGAGGTCAAAACACTTTACTGTAGGACAACGGCTGTGCATACCCTCTATAGCAAGTTACCACTTGTTTAATTTCACATTCTTCCCTTAATTGACTGGAATGTTAGCAAGGGGTCCTACCTTCTCATCGTATCCAGGAGATGAGTAAACATCTGTGAGTGGAGTTGATGTTCGTCTTGAAGAATCATACACTCTTCTAAGGTGACGGACATTGCCGTTCGATCCTTAGCGCTCTTGCAGGATGTGAACCTAATACCATCCAGACGACGTGCCAGCTGCAAGGTAGATAGTTACAAAGTTTACTTCAAGTTTTGTCATCAGGTGTGCTAACGTCAAGCTCTAAAAAATGTTAATTTTTCACAAAATCTTTTTGATTTATAAAATTCTTGCCTGTTTTACACCATTTGCTTCATGTTTTATAATCTTTAAAAGTTTTTAAGTTTATAATCTTATTCTGTCTGTTTATCATACCTGAGCAATTAATAAATGAAATGAATGGGGAGTATTTAATTAAGATTAAGTGATAATAATCAAAAATTTGCAGTCAAAATTGAGATAGAACTAGACCCAAAGCAAGGACAGTTAAGATTACAGGAAAGTAAGTAATATAGAAAAAACAAACATTAAAAACAAAACAATTCTGTTTTTTTTAACACTTTTAACGTTTTTTAAAACATTTTTGTGGGTCTTCATTAACCTTTCTACTTTGGTAACATTTTGCATGGAGGTACAACTGTGCACGTAATTAACTATGTACATGGGCCTACTGTTTAGATGCATTCACCACATAATGTCATAATAATTGCAGACTGGCCTAGTTTATATATCATTCAAAACCACAGTGCATAATATTAATTAGTTAGACAGTAGGAGGGTTGACAGTGTACTGTGTAGCTGTTGCAGGCTGGCATAGCTATCTATCATTCAAAACACAGTGGACATAATCACTACATTAGCCAAGAACCCATGGAGATAAGAAAAGGAAAGAAGTTTCAGTTTCAGATGTGGGAGGAAAACCCCAGAGGATTATTCCAGAAAAAAACCACCAGTCAGGTAGGGACTGAAAAACCCAATCCACATAGTGCCCCAGTGGGATTGGAACCACTACGCCAACCCGACCACCCCATAATGATATTTTTATAAGCAGATAGTAGTGATGGAAGCTGTACCTGAGAACTGATGTGGAGTATCTCGACATTTTTACTCTTTTTAGAGTTACTCATCAAGACATGATGTCTCAGACTACTCATTAAAACATCCAGGGAAACGGAACTACTTGACTCCCTCCAATCTGTAACAAGAACAAAACAAAGAAGTTGAAAACTCCCGGATGTAAGCACAAACCACATGGAGTGAGACACGGCCTTGTTGCATACAGCATTGTGCATTGACAAATATGCAAGAAAATTGTTAATGGCCTCACGTTTTGACTCTAGCAGAGTCTTTCTCAAAGGCGAAATGACACCACAACACACACTTGCATGTGTGTGTTGTGTTGTGCATTTTCCGCATTTATGCCATAGGTCTTTTTGGTTGGTAACACTTTGCTAATTCTTTTTAATTTTCTTTTATTGTTTTTCTATGCAAGTACACATAATAAAACCTTTTAATACTAATAATAATGGACACTTGTAGTTTGCCATGTCTGTCAATATTGTCACAAAAAAACCCAAAAAAACAAAATCCTGCTCCAGTCAATTTTTCTTTGTTCATCCCAAAATTGATTAAAAATTTACCCAGTCTGTTTCCCTTGTGGTTTGTTGCTTGGTATACAAAAAAAGAAACTCTGCTAATGACAGTACTTAAAGCTTAGACTGAAAGTGCGTTTTCAAGTTAGTTTTGAAGCTGAAGAGAGTGTCTGTTTGTCTGAGGTTCAGTGGAGACGATTCTAGAGAGATGGTCAAAAGAGTGAAAAGCAACTGAGTTATGACCTTGCTGCAAATTCAACTTTTTGTAGAGAATCAAGGTCATGTCTTAGTTTGAAAATTCCCAGGATGTTAGCACAAACCAGACAACACCTTGTAGTGAATAGAACAAATTTGTATTTTACAAAAGTGCAGGATACAACCTTTTGACCAAACTGAGTTTCCGACCTTGTTGCACTGATGCAGCGAAATAATAATAGGATGAAAAGCTTCTTCAACGATTGATAAATGCATAAATTATTTCCCCGACACAAACTTCTCAACAACTTGAAAGGAATTTGTTGACAGGGAAACAAGCAGACATTGGCCCCTGACCTTTGTGGGGAATCATGTGAACAAGACGGCTGTAGTAATTATCTAACTTCTGAAGGTTATCCTTGTTGATGACATCTTGAAAAGACGTATCACCAAATCTAAATCAGACAAAAAAGAAAGAGAGAAATGAAAAACAACACATGAACAAAATTCTAAGTTGGTGCTAAAATTTTACTTGATGTGAAGATTGTTAAGGACCAGTGTTCCTGAGCAAATGTTTTCTTTGAAGGCTTTTTACCATTTTGAAAAAAGGTAAACATATACACCCCCACCCCAATGAGATCGTAAAAAAAACACACAAAATGGTTCGACAAATTAAATAGCCCCCCAAAATTATGCCCCTGCCTGACCCCCCAAGTGAAAATATCTGGTTACAGCACTGTGAATATACCACAAAGTGAATTTACCATGAAAGTATACTTTGAAGTGAGTTTACCATTGGAGAGTAAATTTATAGTAAATTATGGAAATAGTAAATATTAAATTAGAATGTAGTAAAGTATGCAGGACCCAAATGGAAACCAGTTTGAACAGTTGGGATACCCTGTGTAAATAAAGGTAATAATTAAATAAAATAAAACCAACAAAATAATTAAAAACATCTCTCTGGAAACTCTTCTCCAAAGTGTAAAAATTATCAAACATTGTAATAACTTTTTCAGACAATACAATAAAAAAGTGACTCACAATTCAGCCAGGGATTGTTCTTCATTCACACCAATATTAAAGAGTACAGGATAAACCTTGATGGGTTGTCCATTCAGAAGCTCCTGTGGAATGGCTTCCTTGAGAGAAGACAGTACTGGTACATTGACCACAATGTTTGACCTGAAAAAAAACCCAAACCCACTTGTAATCACTCTATCTGCGGTAACACTAAGTACATCAAATATCTCTCTATGAGTTGAGGTGGTTCGGACATTCAGGTTGGCTCAGTGGTTTCTTTCCCTGCCTTTCACATTTGTGGAGACCCAGGTTCAAATCCCACTCCGGACCAGAGCCTTGCATGTGGATTGGGTTTTCAGTCCCTACCTGATTACGTGGGTTTTCCCCAATGGGGTTTTCCTCCCACTTCACTTCACTGAACTGAACATTTCTTCTCATTTCCTAATCACAATCCTGTTATTGGCACTTGCACTGTTGGATGTGTGATGAAAACAACCGATGGTGTAACAACTCAATGTTTTGATCAGTATGCTCTGATCGTCTTCAGGCTGGACAAGTACGGAGGATTGTTCTATGATGAGCGAAGGCGGGTAGCTGAGGATTACATGTAGCTCGATGATGGGCTCAGCTGGGAAAGCTGGAACTGGATTCTAGTGGTAGTGGGTGTGGATTGGGTGCTTACTGAACTGTGTCAATTGGAACCAAGCACAGAGGTAGGGAGGATAGGGCCTAGGGTGGACTGAGGGTACAGGGTAAAGTTGCAATTTCCTTAAACATCCATCAACCTCCATCTCATGGTTTTTTATCCAATGTGATGGATTAGACACTGTACCACCAAACCACCCACTTTTAGCATGAGGGCTAGCTTACTGACCCTGGCAGAGTTTAACTTTTGGGTGTTAAGTTGAAAGGAGTACTTTGATGGATTTGGTAAGCCCCAGGAAGGTTGGGGTAAATGGTGCAGCTCATGGTGCTGCTTACCACAGAGTTCCAGATTTAGGATTCCCTCTTTAATCATCAGGTAACATCCGCATCTTTGTAAATTTCAAGTGAAAAAAAAAACCTTAAAGATGCCAACCTGTTGCAATGTTTCTGAAATATCAGCCAGTCTGTGGAATCATTGCGACATCTTGAACTTGAAAAAGGAATAATGTAGGATCTTACCGAGTACCAGTGAGTTGTGGTATCATGTTAGCATCTTCGGTACTGTTCTCGACGAGTTTGAAGGTGACGTTATGAAGATCTTGGACACCGATTGCAAAGTCTTCTAACATACCCATCTCATCACCTGTGACAATGACAACAGAAACGTCAAAGAAAAGTACAGTCAAGATATGAGAATGTTTCTGGCCCAAGGCTCAAATAATCACACAAAATTGCTCATGTGAGACATTGACTACTACACAATAACAAAGCTAGCACAATCATCTTTGTATAGTAACAGGTTACCCTGGTGTAATGGGTTACCCTGGTGTAAGGAGTTACCCTGGTGTAATGGGTCACCTTGGTGTAATGGGTTACCCTGGTGTAAAGAGTTACCCTGGTGTAATGGATTACCCTGGTGTAATGTGTTACCCTGGTGTAATGGGTTACCCTGGTGTAATGGGTTACCCTGGTGTAATGGGTTACCCTGGTGTAATGGGTTACCCTGGTGTAAGGAGTTACCCCGGTGTAATGGGTTACCCTGGTGTAAGGAGTTACCCTGGTGTAATGTGTTACCCTGGTGTAATGGGTTACCCTGGTGTAATGGGTTACCCTGGTGTAAGGAGTTACCCCGGTGTAATGGGTTACCCTGGTGTAATGGGTTACCCTGGTGTAATGTGTTACCCTGGTGTAAGGAGTTACCCTGGTGTAAGGAGTTACCCTGGTGTAATGGGTTACCCTGGTGTAATGGGTTACCCTGGTGTAATGGGTTACCTTGGTGTAATGGGTTACCCTGGTGTAAGGAGTTACCCTGGTGTAATGGGTTACCCTGGTGTAATGGGTTACCCTGGTGTAAGGAGTTACCCTGGTGTAATGGGTTACCCTGGTGTAATGGGTTACCCTGGTGTAATGGGTTACCCTGGTGTAATGGGTTACCTTGGTGTAATGGGTTACCCTGGTGTAAGGAGTTACCCTGGTGTAATGGGTTACCCTGGTGTAATGGGTTACCCTGGTGTAAGGAGTTACCCTGGTGTAATGGGTTACCCTGGTGTAATGGGTTACCCTGGTGTAATGGGTTACCCTGGTGTAATGGGTTACCCTGGTGTAAGGAGTTACCCTGGTGTAATGGGTTCCCCTGGTGTAATGGGTTGCCCTGGTGTAATGGGTTGCCCTGGTGTAATGGGTTACCCTGGTGTAAGGGGTTACCCTGGTGTAAGGGATTACCCTTGTGTAGTGGGTTACCCTGGTGTAACGGGTTACCCTGGTGTAATGGGTAACTCTGACGTAATGGGTTAAAAGAAATAAATGATCAAGAAGACATTATGTGTAGTCTTGTTGACAATGAGGCACTTACCATATGTACTGAGCAGGCCCTCAAAGTGAGCCAAGATTCCCAGGGAGCTCATTTGCCTCATAAACACCTTATTTAAGATGTTCTCCCTGAGTTTAATCATTACACCGGTAACTAGAGCTGTCAACTGCAAAAACAATCCAAAATTGAAACCAAACTCATTAGTTGTAAAATATTCACTTTTTACTGAAAGTTGTTGTAGTGGCACTACAAATGTATTAAAATAAAATAAAATATTTGTAAGATCAACCAAGTGACCATCTGGACATTTATTTTGACCTTAAACATGTAAACATGTTAAATTGGGAAGGCCTTTATCTTTGCGTCTTTTATCTATCCATTGTGACACTTTGTGGGTGGTAGATGACAGCAGATCAGGTTAATTCCACGATTCTCAAAGAAGTGCGAGAGCTCAGAATGATGTAAAAATATAAATTTACCCTGTAACATCTGGGCCTAATTTCACGGCGCTGGTTACCAAAGAATTCTGCACTTACTACGCCCTGTAAAACATGCACTCCTATGGGCCGTGGCAGGGCGAAAGCACAGAATTCCATGGTATGCAGAGCCATGAAATTGGGCTCTGCTGCCACCTAGCACTCCTCAGTCTTCCATTAGTCAAAGACGAATTGAATACAAACTTATCTAAAGGGAATGACGAAAGCAGCAACAAGAAAAAGAGGAAACCTAGAACCAAGAAAATGACAGTTTGTTGGACTTACTGCCTGTGAGAATACAGCATCTTTCCTACATTGTAGAGACTGCATAAATGATAGGTTACTATACTCTTCCTGTAAGAAACAACACATTGTAATTATGAATCGCTTGGTAGAAAATGGAAAGGGAGGGGGTGGCTAGTCAAACCTTGTAGCATTCGGCTGACATCTAGATCGAATACAGTTAAGTCTAGTCGACTCTAGTCACCCATCCCAACTTGCACCTTCATGAGAGAAAGTCATTTGCTTAGCAACCAGGGCCTAGTTTCATAAACTAGTTACCAGCCCCCCAAAACCATGTTATGCATATTGTTTTTAACTGGTTCCCTCCTAATTTTTGCTTAGCAGAAAAATTGGCTAAGCACCATTTTCTGCTTAAGAGTTTCATGAATTTAGGGCCCTGTGCACATATGAGATTTGAAATGAGATTTTTTTTTAAAGCAAAAACATACCATGCTTAGTCACTTTTTGGGCATGGCAGATTTCTGGAACTTTGTACTCACCTGCATTTTAAGGAAGGATATGCTAAGGCGTGCCTGTTCTTGAATTGAAGCCACCAGCTCCTTGAGATGTTTTATGCTGGATTCTACTGAGCCGATACGATCTTTAACAGTTGCATTGGTGGGCAGAATCTCCACCACCTGTTTGACCACGTTCATGTACTCGGACAAATTCCTGATCATTCCTCTCTAAAAGATAAAAACTGGTAGGTGTAACTAAGGAGTATTGAACAGCAGGTTTGTACCTCTTGTTTGAAACTGGTAGGCGTGACTATTGAGTACTGAATAGCAGGTTTGTACCTCTTGTTTGATTGATCTTCCATTGTCAGTGTCACGACACAAAAATGCAAAATCATACCGAACTTGGAATAGGTTACCCAATTTTGAAATTGTTATCACGCCCTGTAAATCCTCCATGCTAATTGGTACATATGCGCACTGATGCGTGTGTCATGTCACACGCGCGTGTGGAGGCCGTGGCTGAGGTGGTGTAAAACACCATAAACGAGCTCTGCTCGGACTGGTGTATAGGCCAGTGAAATTTAGCTAGTCTTGTCTTCAAGATTTAACTAACACACAATCTTTTCTCAACTTCTGTCACCCCGTCTCAAAACAAACTCTCAAGTCCTTTTTTTTCTCACTACTCTTCAACTGAGGGCGTTAGCAAAAAAAAGTACAAACAATCACAGGCGGGAAATAGTTAAGATCATGCTTTTTGAGATGTTTTCTAAAGTATTAGGGGTAAGCGGGTGTAGTCGGTGAAATCAAGGGTAGTTCAAAAAGGGGTGGATTCTTTGCATGCTTCTAAAGCCATTTCACACAACAGAGCCATTTCTCAGGAAATAAAACCCCAGGAAGCTCCTGGGGAACTTTAACCCAACCACCAACCCATGTTTGTTTCACACATGATGCACTCAGTATGCTAACCCCAGGGTTATCTTGCTTAGCCCTACTCCCAAGCAGGGGTAACTATTTCCCAGGAAATTGACATTTCCCAGGAGTTTACCAGGGTTAACAATTCAAGTGTGAAAAGGTCAACCAAATTTCGCAGGAAACACTTAGTAGTGTGAAAGGGGCCATATCATAGTAGTACAACAATAAGAAATCATTCACATGCAACAAAAACAAGACAATAAAACATGGAACATGTCAATGAAACTGTTTTTCAGCCACACACATCGCAGCAGACAGAGTTTTAGACCTTGTGCATGTGGGACTGCGGACAGCACTCAATCGGTTTGGTGATCCACCCTGAGGGTGTTTCAGAGTTTTAGACGTTGTGCATGTGGGGTTGCGTCAGCGTTCAGTGGGTTTGGTAATCTACCTAGAGAGTGTTGCAGATGCATAGCAAGAGTTACAGTGATGCAGCAAGGAGGCAAGTCAAGGCTTGGGACCAATCACACACCACAATACTTTGTTGATGAAATCAAAACAAATTTCTGCATCTAGTATATAATTTTGTGTAAATTTTCCAGACAAATTTTTTATTTTTGCCCAATTTATTCTAAAAACCAAAACAAAACTGAAACCTGATTTAGGAAGTTACAAAACAAAGTTGCTATTTGCACCTGTGTTTTCTAATTGAGAAGTCGATCACCATATGGTGACATTGTAATTATGTTGATGATCTGGGAAGTAACTGCACAAGGCCTAGAGATAGAGAATTACATGCAATTGCCTAAGCAGCCATACATATGCGCTGACGTGGGCACAATCCAAAACTGTCAATATTCTTTTGCCAAAAATTTGTATTCTTGTTTGTTTTGGGTGAAGGGGAGGATGGGATGGGTCGTGGCGTGTCGTGGCCCAGCAGTCAAGTGTACTGGACTCAAGCTCTAGTGTTTCTGACCAGCAGAGTATGGGTTCAAGTCAGGGTCTTGACACATGTGTCCTTAAGCAAAACACTTAATCATTTTCACCATTTTCACTATAGAATCTTAGATGTTACATAGTCTGATGAAAAGTGAAAAATACTTTCTTTCAAATAGTTTCTGCCGGATGAAGTGTATACACAAAAATACTGTCAGTGGCAGCAAACGGGCGACATTAAACACGCCACTGTGTAAAGGAGAACAAATGTCGTCTAGATACGGTGAACATATTTGACATTTTGGTATAAAAAGAATCTTTATTCTCTTTCTCTTGGCTCTGTCAACTCAAGGTTTCTTTGTGCCAGTGGAACTCTCAAAGAAAAACGATTCTGGCAATTCCAAGAAACTGATCCCGTGAGGCTGGACAGGAAAAATGAAAGTTTCCCGGCGACAAGTGGTTAATTGCACAATGGTTATAGTTAAGTTATGCAAGCATAGAAAGATGCAAACAATAAAAGCACCACATACCCAGGTATACATTAGTTTACCAACACCACTACTGTTTGTTCCACCACGAGAATAACTAACACCAAGAACACCGGTACTTGGGGACTTGACAAAGGACACCCCATTCCACTCCCAATCCTCATAGGGACTGCGGCTGACCTGTGTCTGGCTGCTGCTTGCACTGCTTGCCGTACTGCAGCGGTTGGAGTTCAGTGTGGGTAGACTCTGCTGCGATTCAGCATCGCTGGTGCCGCTTGTCCTGCTGCTGCTATTACCGCTGTCGCTTGGGGAGGAGGACTTTGTTGTTGACTTGTCACTTGGGGATTTGAAGGAGGCGGAGCTACCCAAGGAGGCGCTGCGGTAGGAGTTGAATGCTTCCTCCATGAATGTCTGGTTAATGATGTTTAGCAATTCGGTCACCTGGTTTAGAGAAAAAATGCAAGATAAGAAATGAAAAATCAAAGATTGAAGAACCGGAAAACTGTGGTAGGAGTTGTAAACAGGGTCCAATTTCACAGAGCTGCTTAAGCAGAAAATATTGCTTAACAATTATCTGCTGAGCAAAAACCAACAGGAAACCAGTCACAGATGGTGGCATGGATTTTTGGCTGGTAATCTTATTCTGGTAAACATAATTTTGTTGTGCTTACCTACTTTTTGTGCTTAAGCAGCTCTATGCAATTGGGCCCAGGTAACCTATGTCTGCATCATTTTTCTATACTATACTAGCAAATTTGTGTGCTTAACTGGGCCAAATTTAAAGGCAAAATACCAGAAATGTTCACATATTTACACAAAACTTACGTGGTATAAAGATGGTCATGATGGAAAACTTCCCTTGAAATACTTTGCCTGAAATGCTATAGTTTTTAAGAAATGAGTAAAACAAGTAGTTTTGATCTCGTGACACCAAAACTCAATGTTCTAAAAAAAAATTTTCTCGTGACTCCAATGACCGATTGAGCTTAAACTTTCCCAGGTTTTTTATACAAATACCAATGTTGTACAATGTTTTTTAAGCAATGATAAGATATGCGCATAAATTGCTAAGCACAGATAAATCTTACCAGTCAAACTTCCATGTTATGTATATTATTTGTGACAACTGGTTCCCTGCTATTTTTGCTTAGCAGAAACATTTGGTAAGCACTATTTTCTGCCTACCAGCTTTATGAAATGGGGCAATAGGAGGTGAGTTTGTAGCTCAGCACTTCCTTTTTTTTTAGCGTGGAACTTAACTGTCTGTTGAAAAACCTCAAAAGTATTAATTTATTTAAGAAACAACTTAAACTCTGTCTTCTTGAGAATTATTGTAATGATTGATCTTGTAGCCAATTTACCCTGTATTGTTCTGCTAGCTTTGATTAGGTCTCTTATGTAGCTTTATAGATGAAGTACATTGTCATTTTGTGTTTTCCTGTTAAGTGTTTGTCTTGTACCTCCGTGTTTGTGTCTGATTCATATAATTTATACAGTATTTTCCTCTCAAGTAAATTTTTAACCAGTTCACATTATCTGGGGGTCTCATACTTACAAGCTTGCCCCTCACTAATTTTCATCTATATTTACTGTCTCATTATAATACCTTGTAATAATCATACGTGAAAAGAAGTGGAAATAAATTGAACTTGAACTTGAACTCTCCCACTTCAGAATATTCTTCTTACCTTTTCATTTAATTTCTTGGAGACATTCCTCATGCTCTCCACACCAACATGCCTGGCTGCTGCCAAGACGTCCGTAGCTAACCAATCTATGTTGGTCTTGAGAGATGCAATTTGGGTAAGCGTCTTGGCCGCCTGAAGATCAAAAATCCTGTTTCCTATTACACTACTGTGAAGAGAAACAGGGTACCAGACTTTAAGGTACACTACTTGGCACTTTTCTTTTATCAAGATATGGTACATCATTGGTAATGTTGGCAAAACTGCTGTTCCCAGTATGCTTACTCTTTTTGAATCAAAATAAGGTACAATTTTGAATTATACACACTTACAAAAAAGTTATATCCCTTTTTTTTTGTGGTGGTGTTGGGGGCGGGGGGGGGGGGGGGCTAATCTGGTGCCTTGCCACATCTTTTATGGATCACTATCCAGAACCTCAATAACATTGACATTTCCTTTGATTAATTGATGTAATAATTGCATCAAGTTTAACCCTTCTAACACATCAGTTTAAAGCCCAAGCTCAACATTGGTAAGAAAAAAAACCCATAAATATTCACAGATTTACATATACCTTACATTGTATAAAGATAATGATGGGAGAAAACTTTCCTTGAAATACTTCTGCCTCAAGGGTTATCGTTTTTTTAAATAATCAGTGAAATAAGATCCAAAATACATTTTTGTGTCAGTGAGCTGAAATTTTCACAGGTAAGTTTTATTACAAATATCTTGATTTGTGCAAAGAATGGAATCATTTACACTCAGTTTACCAATGTTGACCTGGGGATTAACGGTAAAACAAAAATAACATTTCCTTTTTTAAGGCAGTGCAGGGCATAACTGTGGTCCGTTCTGGACCCAAAGTTTGGCCAAAGCACACTGAATTGAAATGAGGTCCTTGGAATGTTTCCCATGTGATGTTTACGTTTGGTTTTAAAAGCTCAACTGTGCAATCTGCAACATTTTAAATGGTTTTGTTTTATGATTTTGTAAATTTGATCTTAAATTGTTTGCAAAGCGGCCACAAATTACGCAGATCAGTATGCAATTTACACATATAGGTCCGATACGCTAGCTTATACATGGAGAGAACCCTGAGGCTGATGGTTTCACAAGAGAGGAATTATCTTAATTCTTACTTTCGTGTCCGGTCCTCAACGGAATGTTGCATCATTCTCTTTAATCCCCCATGCCGGAACTTCATGGAGTGAGTTGCAAATGCACCGACTGTCATGATGTCATACATGGACTCTAGAAATAAATATCAATACCACAATCAGACATGCGACTTTGTAGCTGCAAAATAAGAGGGGAACGTTCAAACACACAAAACGTTCGATTTTCTATGGCAAGATTTCTCTGATAAGCTGAAAAATCTCTAGATGAACATTATGCGTTTATTAAGACATTTTTGAACCAATTAGGCGAGTGCTCTGTGTGTTTCTGTGAGCTGAATTGAACCAAATATATCCTCCAATATGCCACAAGCAATATTTCCTGCTTAGTTACATGTTTTATGAAACTTGACAAAATACCTTTATAGCCGGGCTCCTCAACCCTCAGTCTCTGAAGATGAAGATTAATTGGTACAAACTCAAGTAGCTTATCACCTCTAGCTGTACTCTTCTTGAACTGAGGACCTACAAATGTAAAATATTACAGACAAATATCGATAACAAACCTCGATAATTATTCAAACCCTCAGGGTGTTCCACAGGATTTATCAAAACCAGGAGGCATTTCTGGACCTAACATTTTGGCCAAGTTGGCCGAAACATGCTGAATTGAAACAAGATCCTAGGAATGTTTTGTATCCGATGTTCATGTTGGTTTTAAAAGCTCCACTCTGCAATCTGGAGCATTTTAAATGGTTTTATATCATGATTTCTGTGAATGTAATCTAAATCTTAAATGTATAAATATATATATATAAATAACGAAGATGCTATGTAGAATAAAAAACATGTTTTCCTCATCCACAATATAAACCCTTTAAAAAGTTTGGATTGACACTGATTCTATGCTGCATGCAAACATACTTTACATGAAAGCAATCGCAGAACCAATTTCTGTCACATTTACAACTGTGTCAAACTAATTTCAACTTACTGTCAAAAGTTTGCTATCGTAACTTCTTAAAGTGTAAACATGGCTTTATTCTTCTGCATTCATAAAAACAAACATTCTCTTTTTTAAGATGTTTGATTGACACTGATGGAACGCTTAATGTTAAAAAAGTTTGTTTTCAAAAAGGATGAGGATGAAATGTCAATGAGTCAGGATTCTCAAGAGATGCATAATTTCTCTTTGCCCTCAAAATCCAAAAGTTGTCTTCAAAATATCCGTTTGGAATTAATTTGCTGCAGATGCCATGCATATCCTTGGCTCCCCTCCCTCCCCAGACATGAATCTGGCTCTACGCGTTCCACCTGGCGGTGTTTAATGAACGTGTCTCCAGAGTCGTCTGGTAGATTCCTCTATTGGGAGTGTCTTTATGCCCCTCGGATGCAGGAAGGGCGATATGGGTCATTGTTTCCACAAACTGGAACATCCCTCGTGTGCAGAACACACTCTGGTCTCGACCTGCAAAACCGCTGCGGGAACTGGGGCATGGGAGGTTGGGCCTCATCCTCAACATGGGACCCCGTTGCCGTCGGGGTGGATCCACTGGAACCCAGCCCCCTCTAGAGTCCTACGTGTAATCGTACCATCAGTGACTCGGGGTAGACAATTATTTGCGAAATCACTTCCACAAGCCGTAAAAATATTTGCAACTCATTTCCACACCGCATGAAAATTTGGTTGAGGTGAGCTTGACACTGCCTTGGGGGGATCATTGGCAAGTTGTTCACCCTTGATTTCAAATGTTTAAGAAATGTACTTTGAACCTCAGGTGATTGAATGAGTTTGCAAGTTTTGGTCAATTTGTTTTAAGGGTTGGTTCCCTAGTCTTCAAAATTTTCCCACCAATAAAACCCTCCAAAGTAGTGTCCATACTTCAGGCTTATTTCCACCCTACATCTTTCGTACATAAAAATTTAAAAACCCTGTTTTGGCATTAAATTTCCTTTCATGCCTTCTGACAAAATACAGTCTCAACGCTTTCAACTTGTAGACATTTATCTTGTCAGCAATCTTATTATTGAAAGTCAATTTAGCCTTTGAGAAAGACTCTACTAGGGTCGAAACCTGTGGCCATTACCACTTTTTGCATCTACTATTACTACTACTACTACTACTACTAATAATAAGACGCAGTTCTTATATAGCACTTTATCACACCCGCTGGGCATCTCAAAATGCTCAATATATTTTTTTTACAAGGTATGTGAAGCTATGTTCGAAACATAAGACCCATTCATTTAAATATCGCCATGTAATGGTTTACAAAGTAATCGGTAGGTTTTGTTCATAACGACAATAATTTACATTTGCAGTGAGATAATTCATAAATATTTGCAGTAAAGTAAAGAAATAATGAAAACAATGAAAATGATGCGCCCACAATTTGCTTCATTTTTGTTTACGTTAATCCAATTGTCTGTTCAACAAAATACACAGACTAACTATTTTGACTTGTGGATGGACTAGAAAAAAAATACCATGCATGCGTGATTTAAATCACAAATTGATGAAAAGTTGGCACCCAAACTTGCTACAGGATGAGAGCCATTGCTGACAACAAAATCTGAAACTAGAATCATAATTTTAGGGGGTATGTTATAATCATGGCATTTCCACCTTTTGGTCACCCCTGGACTTCAAGATTTTAAGGAGCTTTTTGGAAGAACATCCTCAGTACTAGAGAAGTAGATGTCGATCAAAGAGTAGGATTTCTTGAAATTTGAAGAAAATAAATTGCTACTATTTTTTCCAGGCAGACATAAAGGAGTCTGAAATTTCTCTTCCCTGGTACAGACTTGTATTTATCATATCAGCTGTCCTGAATACCTCTTAAAAGAATTTTTTTTGTTAAATTTCATTTTCCTGGGATTATTCCCTGCAATTTATTGTTGACCTTTAAAAATGCCTACAAATATCACACATGTGACCCCACCTCCTCCTTTACCCTCTAGCAGTGCCCTAGTTTGCAATGGTTCCGATTCAGATTTAAATCAAAAACATTTCAGTCCGAAGGGGAAGTCCCACTTTGTGGAGAATCGATGACCCAAATCGCCCTTCCTGCCCCAGATGAAAAAAAAAATGACCATCTCTGAGCATCCCTTGAGGAAGACTATCCTCCCATGGAGATGCTGTGACGTCCCACATATGACATATGACAGATGGAAATTAAAACGACATGAACGAGGAACAAGTTTATGATTGTGAGCGTCTACTCTGGATTCAAGAATATGATGATGTAGGGCTGCTAAATGTAAAAAAAGAGTCAACTTTTGTTGGGTCTAAGGGCTGACCTACATATGTTACTGGCTTTGATGGCCTTTTCAGGCTATTTGGGTACAAACAAAAAGTCAATAATAATAATAATTATAATAACTAGTTCTTATATAACGCATTTCACAATAACGTCTAAATGCACTTTACATTAGTGCCCTGGTCATTGGGCCAATAACATTCCTGTAATCTTTCTTAGCTCTCCGGGGAGTATACAGCCCCGAGCTGCCGTGGTGGTGTGTAGGCTTTTGCAAACACAATATCAACCTCTACCCTCGCAGGTACCCATTTATACCCCTGGGTGAAGAGCAATTATAGCAAAGCATCTTGCACAAGCACACAAGTGTCATGACTGGGATTTAAACCTACATCCCGATGACTTGACCACAAGAACTTGAGTCTAGTACACTAGACCACTCGGCCACGACACGCTACAAATCAGATTAAAGTAGGAAGAATAGCATTTCTGACCGAAGCTTTGCCCCCCCCCCACCCCAGCAAAAAAAAAAAAAAAATAAATATACATATAAAGCACTTGTATAGCGCCATCTATCTAGTGAAACTATTCCGAGGCGCATGATGAAAAAAACGATTGGGAAAACTAGGAATTGTAATGTCATGTATGAGCACATTATTAAAACATGATGGATTTTTCACTGTGAGGCTACATGTATGTCCAAACTAATGGCTTAAGCAGTGGCTATGGCTGCTATGCTAGAAAGTCTTACTCTTTAACATTGTCTTAGCCATAGCCGTAGCTGAAGCCAATCGATCCAGACTGCGTACCTTTGTGTTGTTTACTGAGGTACTCCAGACACTCACAGTAACGTGCTCTCATTTTGAAGTGTTCCGTCGTGACAGCTAATCTCGCTCGCTCCCATTCATCAGAAAGCTGTTATCAAATACACAACAAGACGTTGTCATGGAAACTAATACATTCATTGTAAATGATACACCCGGTAGCTGCTTGAACTTATACACTCCTGATGCAGGCTTAAAAAAACTTGAGGAATGTATGTCTGATAAGAACAAATCTGTATAGAAATACATGAACCCTCCTACTGTCTGACCATTCAATATCACCCACAGGGGTTTGGAATTATAGATTTACCTTTGCCTTCCTGCAATATATCATGTGGTGAATGCATCTACACATTACACAGTCAACCCTCCTACTGTCTGACCATTTAATATCATCCACTGTGGTTGTGAATGATAGATAAACTATACTAGCCTGCAATATGATATCATGTGGTGAATGCATCTACACAGTACACAGTCAACCCTCCTTCTGTCTGACCATTTAATATCATCCACTGTGGTTGTGAATGATAGATAAACTATGCTAGCCTGCAATATGATATCATGTGGTGAATGCATCAACACAGTACATACACGTTTAGTCCTTTGCACAGTTGTGCCAGCATACACAATCCGTGCAGTTGAATAGTTTCAAATGCTTAGTCATCTCACTGGAAATTGTTACCAATAGTAGGAGGGTTAACTTGTCGTTGTACTTATGAACAAAAAAAAGAAGCTACTCTGAAAAAATCTCCCACAAATTGAAGTTTGAATGATAAAGATTCACAAAAAATAAAACAGCATATTTAACAAATATTTTTAAGACATCTATAAAAGTATCAAATGAGACCTGAATGATCCCACCACTCACTTTCTCAAACAAATTCAGCTCTTCCACCATTTGTTGCTCCTCTTGTAAATATATTTTTCTGTTGAGGAAACAAAAATGAAAGGAAAGGGTTTGAAAAAAAGAGGAAATACTTCACAGACAGGTGTCAGTGAGGACAAGCTATGAAAAGAAAGTACACTTATTCAGACACATGTTAACTTCAGAATGAATGACTTTTTACATATGATGCTCCACACCAAAATCAGGCACTTCTCGGAAGTAATGAAATGGCAGTAAAAGTGAAGACAAGCAAAACATCAGCCTTGATATCAACGTGATGTGATTCTTAAATGTTCTATATGTTGAGAAATAGTGACACAATAGGCTCTATGTGTTACTTTGAAGCTCTTATTCTCATTTAACTGGTTGCCGCCGGGGTTCTTTCATTTTTTCCCGTCCAGCCTGACGGATTATTATCACGGAGTTGCCAGAATCATTTTTCTTTGAGAGTACCGCTGGCACAAAGAAACCTTGAAATGACAAAGCCAAGAGAACAAAGATTCTCTTTATTGCACTATGAGTTTTGTTTCCTCTATCGAGAAGATGTCAAATTCATGCACCTTGAATTGTAAAATCTTAGCCGTGAGCTGTGGCATAGGATTGGTACTAAACCCGGAACCATGGCTGGATCCCTGGTTCACTCTGACCTACCACCATGAAGCCCAAATACAATGAATTAACAGTAGGGGAAGCCTCTCAATGTCTCATAATTCTCTTCTTGGAACAAAAAGACAAAGGTCTGGAATTGGGGATTACACAACAACCATGGCATAATAGCCATAAAAACATAAACCATGTTTTCTCTTAGTGTGGGTGAAGTAAAGTGTTAGTGCTCTGTGCACGCTGTGCAGCTGTGAAATTTCCGAGCGAATTTTGTTTCGGCATTCTGATTTTACACATTGTCGTCTTTCAACATTGCACATTTGCTGACTTGAAAAATATTTACATGGATACACGTCAGCCGACGCCTACTTGTTGAGTGACACCCAAGCAGATCCTAGTCATTTGATTAAGAGTTGTTGGTCACACGACATTCATTATTCAAACCATTACATGGCTATTTACAGTGCATTTGTACCAGTTTTGGCATATAACGTCAAAGATTCATCATAAAAAATACAAATTAAAAAAAAACCACACAGATCTTTAACCGATGTTTTGTAGTCGCAAATGCTATAAAGGATGTTGGCCTTTTCCGTAAATCACAGAAGAGAACACATGTAGTTTGATTTCCTTTCGAAAAAAAAACACAGTTTGGATGGATCCTCTGCATCAAAGATTCTGTACCATCCACTGGATAGCACATAACGTTCAACTTAAAAGTACATTTTCAGAAAACCACAAGGAAGTATAACCGATGTTTTGTAGTCACAAATACTATAGAGGATGTTGGCCTTTTCCATAAATCACAGAAGAAACACATGTAGTTTGGATTTCCTTTTGAAAAAAAACACAGTCTGAATGGATCCTCTACATCCTATGTAAATAAGAGTTCCATGAAAAACTTGTCTAATGTTTGATTCAGAAAGCCCCAGTATTTTGTTATCATCAGCGTAGGAAAGAAGCCCATCCTGATACAAAAACAACATTGTATGAAAAGTTACTCAAAATCATCCCTTACACAGCACAATTCTCCTGTCATTATTTTAATATTTCTGTTATACTGGGTAATAATTGGTTTGATTTATTCTTTTGCTTTTATTTATCACAGTGTAAGTATGAGGCCCAAGGGTTGGCTCCCATGCATTATGCAAGTTATATCAGCAAAGTAAAGCAGCTGGTATCTATGCACATGTCAATAAAGGTTGTTGAATTAAAAAGCACATTGAGGAATCTGAGATTTGTAATGCGTTATTTCTAGTACCAGTGCTCAAGATAAGCGTTTATGTATGTATACGGTTTATGTCATGTACACTGCATAGACAGGTTACACTTAAGTGCAGTCTGTCGTAGTAGGCCTATTATACGTTTAGATTGAGATTGCTAAGATGCAGTTTTACTGTGTTTGGTCGAGTAAGAAGTAACTTATTCAATTAAAACATGCAGTATTCAGGATTTTGCACTTAAATCAAGTGTTGGTCGGAGTGACTCCATTTTTCTTTCCTGCTGGTCGGCAGTACCAAGTGGTGGTCGTTGCCAACCAGCGCCGTCCAATGTAGCTACAACCCTTCTGATTAATACACAGAGTTTATCACATATCGGTTTAAGGGTAAAAACAAAGTATGATAGCCTGTAATGCTTGCTCACACACATAAAACTCACATGATTTGTTGAGGGATGATGAAGTTGAGTTTGCTCTCCATCATGATCTCCTGGACCTGTATCATGGATGTTCCATCGCTGTTTGGAAAGCGGTAAGACTTGCTGCAAGGGTTACAGCACAGCGTCTTCAAGTAGGTGTTACGATTTAGGGAGAAAGATCGTATCCTCGGAACTCCTCCATTTGAAGTCTTTGAGGATGAAGCAGGAGGGTTGGGGGAAAATGCCTTCTGATGGTAAAAGAATCCGAGAAATCACTGAGATTAAATCTTTTGATCGGTTTTGTGGGGTTGTCACCTTGTCAATACACATTTTAGCATCATGGTGAAAACAATTTAAAAACTGCTTCAAGTAATCTTTGACAGAAGTCTCTCATAAATACTATCATTTATTATTATTTATTTGACAAATATTAGACAATATTATATGAAACATTAAATGCAAAAATACATCAGTGTAAATGTGACGGTTATAAAATAGACCCCCCTTTTCATTTAAATTATTCCTTTATTTGTGCATTTTATATCCATCCGCCGTAACTCTTTGTTATTTAAATTAAACCTGTGTTGCTCGCGCCCTCACCGGGCCACTCCCAAATCCCTCACTCTACATTCTGTAAGCCATCGGAGAAGAACGTCTTCACTTAAACCTGGTTTCTCTCCGTTTTTCAGGTAACTACACATTTTGTATTTTATTCCATTAGTAGACTTCTTCTTTTTTTAACTACAGTTAATTTAGGTTATACTTTCACTTTACCGGTCTGTACATATATTTCTCATTAATGATTTATTAATCGAATCCTTTATATAGCTGCAAGAAAGCGGCAGTCATCGTAAGGCGGGAAACGCCATATTGTTTGGATTCATAATTTGTAAACGTGTCGATCCGTATCTATTTTCTAAACTATCTTGTTCATTTTTGTATAAATTACGTTAATATTATAAACACTCTACATTCTGTAAGCCATCGGAGAAGAACGTCTTCACTTAAACCTGGTTTCTCTCCGTTTTTCAGAATAAAACTGTCAAGCCATGATTGCAACATAAAAGCCGTATTCCTCGTCCTCGATTTGTTTGACCCCCAACACCGGTATCACATTTGGTGGAAGATCCGGGGTTCGAGGATTAAAAAACGGCATTTTGCAACCTACCCACCAGAGCAGACTAATTTACTCGTGTCATGATCGTCGGTTCAGCTTGAGACCTCCGGCCGATCTCGGCCCGACGCCCCAGTAGATTTCAACCCGACGCCCGGCTTGTCTCGGCCCGACCCGATGTACGAAGACAGGCTACCCCGACCTCCAGTCAGTGTTCCCAGTCAAGACATCGTAAGACGCAGTACATGAACTTTGGTTTCAGCAACTCACCGTACATTCATCATAGACTGTTGACCGTCAAGTTCGCTCCACTGACACTGCAAAACTCCAATGACGCAGTCAGGGTGGTGACGAACTCACGTCCGTGGGGTAATTCAGGTAGCTCTTTCGAAATTGAGCCAGAACTATAAAGCTTTGTCACTAGAATTCTTCAGCAGGGGACATTATAACTATTATATAAGGTATACAGGAATTTACTATTGATATGTTGATTGTGGTTTTAGAACTGTAACTGTCGTTTTTATGATTCAAATTGTGCAGTCGATGATGTTGTTGGCCTAGTCTGGTATCGGATAGAACAAGAAGCTAGAAGACACTAGCGTGAAATCAAATCCGATTTTGCATAGAACTGTGTGTCTCCTTTGCAACTTGCTGTGCCCCCATTATTATTAAGTCAAATGGTTGTTTAACAATTTGATTGAAGTACCTAATATTTGGAGAAATATAATTTTTTGCTTGGTTCATGATCGAGGCTCTGATTATTTGGATATGGACTTTTGATTGGTTTGAAAACTAAATCATCCTTCATATTTATTTTGAAACCGTCTTATATGGTTGAGTGTGTATGAAACAATAGTTGGTCACTACTTTCATGGTTGTTATGTTTGGTTGAAACGTGGTAGTCCCCATTGCATTGTGATTTGTTGATCAATCATTTTCGTGAATTCCATTAATGCTTCTCATCTTGTTTTCTCTTTTAGTATTTTCCAAGTCATTTTGCAATTATTAGATACAATGGCTAAATCTAGACGAAAACTCATAGAAGATCCTATCCTAAGGTCCACTCCTCCAGCTGTTACCTTCTCCACAAACCACAACCCACCACTCAATCCCACAGTCGTCTCACCCGATAGCAGTCTCCATCAATACCCAAGAACACGTACTCCACCAGTAGTAGATTCTTCGTCAAGGGTATCCGATACTGAACAACTAAAAAGCCAGCTCAAAGATATAGAACGACAACTATCTCAGAACATGCTGCTTCGTCACCCAAAACCTCAACACCGACCCGATAGTTCATCCTACTTAAACCACCCATCTCCAGCTCAGAGGCAATCTTCATGGACACCAGCCCACCAAGGCTACCAACCTCACAGGAACCAACACTCTTCTTCAAAATTCCAGCTAATGCCATCACACCAGGTGAAGAATGTTCCTCTTTACACAGGTCGTGAGGGTTCTAACGTCTGCATTGAAGACTGGGTCAGGGACGTCAAGTATCTTATTGAAAGTACGTCTATGACAGTTGATATGCAATTTGCAACAATAGTTAGGAACCTCGGTGGGGCAGCTCGTAAACTTGTACTCAACCTACCTGTAGCAGATCAGATCCCCAGCTGTGCCTTCGCAGAGCTACGAGCCCAGTTTGGAGAGATGTCTACATTTGGTGACCCACTTGCAGATTTTTACGAGCGTATGAGGAAGTCCAACGAGTCAGCAAGTATATACGCAGTGGAGCTTGAAGCAACACTACGAACTGTTGAAGAGCGTACGAATGACAGTCATCCTCTCCTCAAACGCAACAGCATGTTGACGCAACAATTTATGAGAGGAGTTGGTGATGAGAAGATCAAAAACCGTCTAGCCCCGATGAAACCACGTGACATGACTTTTCGTGAACTTCAGATTGAGCTAAGACAGATTGAACGAGAGAGCCGTACCTCATCAGCTCTTCTTCGTAAAACAGAAGTAAAAACCCAGTCCGAACCACAGAGCACTGCATCTCAACAATACTCTCGTACCAGTCAACCACAAAAGAAAACAACACAATCAAATGAGAACTCTCCACTACCCAACCAGCCAAGTAAGCAACAACAAACTTTACGAGATGAAGTCCTTGAGAACCTTATGATGAAAGTCGAACGATTGACATTTGCTGTGGAACAGATGAAATCCACTCCACGTCAGCGTCAATATCAGCCAAGATCTCCTTCCGACTCTGACTACAAAGTCTTCATCTGCTACAACTGTGGCCAACAGGGTCATATTGCGAGAGGTTGCCGGAATCTTCCTTTAAAATTCCAGGGCCCCCGACCCGAGGGCAAGCCATCGGAGGCCCCGAAACCATCTGCCCAATAGCCAGCTCTGCCAATGGCATGCAAGGTTGTCAGACATTATCAACTCATCAGAACGATACCAAACCAGACCACCAACAGTTAATTGGACCCAACAACGAAGACACTGTTATGGTAAACGGACATGATTACCTAGCATTGATTGATTCTGGTTCACAGGTCTCCACCATAACTGATGACATGTGGCGAGAACATCCCGAACTGCAGCAGATTAATCTTTCTTCATCGGATGTCTACATAGAGGGTGCAAATGGTCAGAAAGTCCCATACCTGGGTGTTGTTCCAATAACTCTAACAATCCTAGGCTTCAAATACGACCAAGTACCTGTCTTTGTAGTACCATCCGACCCTTACCGAAACCGAGTACCAGTTCTCATAGGTACTAATGTAATTCGGGCTTCCATGCAAGACCAACGACTCTCAAAAGGTAGCCAATTCATGCAGAAGGTGAAATCTGAGAACGTAGCATGGCATACTGCTTACATCCATACAGTTACTCCTGAGGTTGGTGACGAACAAGGGAGAATGGGTTATGCCAAGTACATCGGACACCATCCTCGAAAATTACAACCAGGGTCCGAAGTCTACATCATGTGCCAAGCTCCGTCCCATCCGACAGGTCAACCGTATACTGCAATAGTTGAAGGTTTTACATCTAGTGCGTCATGCTTAAGAATTGGTCATCTGGTTGCTGATGTTGGCAAGAACCTAAAGGTACCAGTCCGTGTGTGCAACATTTCAGCCAGACCGATCACCATACCTCGAAACTGCCAATTAGCCCAAGTTTCATCCTTGCTGAAGATAGACGAAATCCCTCATGACAACGAACAGACAAAAAATAATCTCCGTCCATCTCCTTCAGCTAAAGTTGTATTCTGTGAACAGCTCAAAGTAACAGATGATTTTACCAAAATCATGAAATCATTAGACCTTACAAGCTCTGCAATAGAGTCTGACTCACAGAAGCAGGAATTGCAACATCTCATTCAGGAGTACTCAGATGTGTTTTCTGTCGACGCCCGTGACTTTGGCCGCACCACCACAGTTAAACACAGTATACCACTGATTGATGACCATCCATTTAGACTTCCATATCGAAGAATTCCACCAGCCCAATATCACTTGGTAAAAGAACAACTTGAGAACATGGAGCAAACCGAAGTCATCCGACGCAGCACAAGTCCGTATGCATCTCCTATGGTCATTGTGCATAAGAAAGATGGGTCACTACGGATCTGTGTTGACTATCGTCGGCTAAACAGCAAAACACTCCGTGATGCCTACCCACTTCCGAGAATTGAAGAGGCCCTAGATGCATTGGGCAACGCCAAGTACTTCTCGACTCTAGACCTCACATGTGGTTACTGGCAGGTCGAAGTAGATGAGAAAGATAAAGCCAAAACAGCTTTTACTACTCCAATGGGACTTTTCGAGTGTAACCGCATGCCATTTGGTTTACAGAATGCACCAGCAACTTTCCAAAGATTAATACAAACCTGCTTAGGAGATCAAAACTACTCAACCGTCTTACTCTACCTCGATGACATCATCGTCTTCTCCTCAACTTTCGAAGAACACATCGAGCGCTTGAAGAGGGTATTCACTTCCTTGCAGCAACACGGCTTGAAGCTGAAACCTTCTAAATGCCATCTCCTCCAGAAAGAAGTGAAATACCTAGGCCACATTGTGTCTTCATCAGGAATAGCAACAGATCCTGAGAAGATATCACAGGTAGCCGACTGGCAAAGTCCTACCAATCGCAAAGAGCTACTCAGGTTCCTTGGGTTTACAGGCTATTATAGAAGATACATAAAAGGTTACTCAAACATCGTGTCCCCACTGTATCGCCTAACCGCTGGAGACCCGAGAAGAAAGAAGAAAGGCAAGAACAAGCTGCCTGCACAATCCTTCATTTGGACAGAGGAATGTAAAACTGCCTTTGAACTTCTCAAACACCACATGACTTCTGCTCCAATACTCACCTTTGCTGATTACTCTCTCCCCTTCATCCTCCAGACAGATGCTTCGGGCACTGGACTTGGGGCTGTCTTGAGTCAAATGCAAGATGGCCTTGAGAGAGTAATTGCATATGGCAGTAGAGGACTCACTCCATCAGAAAGGCGATACCCAGCGCACAAATTAGAATTGTTAGCGCTCAAGTGGTCAGTCACAGACAAGTTCCGGGATCATCTGTTCGGCAACCAGTTCATGGTGTTAACGGACAACAATCCACTAGTCTACATCACAAGTTCAGCGAAACTAGACGCCACTGGCCAGAGATGGGTTGCAGCTCTTTCACAATTCAACTTCTCCATCAAATACAAACCAGGCAAGAACAATGTCGTCGCTGACGCCCTCTCCAGAAAGGCACATACAGAAACGACAAGAACCAGTTTCGACTTTCAGGAAGAGGCAACCACAGTACCTCCCGATATTGTCCAAGCAATTTGTGACGGCTACCAGTCTGAAGCATGTCCATTCATACCTGTAGAAGCAACAGTGGCACAGTGTAACAAACACCAATCCAACCAGCCAGAGACGTCACGACACACCAACTTTCAACTCCCTACGGTGTCGAATAAAGAACTAGCCATTGCACAGCGAGATGATCCTAATATCAGTAGAGTGATACTATACCTGGAGAAGGGCATGAAACCCACACATGCAGAGAGAGCTCTGGAACCACCAGGATGTAACCCATTCTTTCGTCAGTGGAACAAACTCTGCATCAAGGATGATATCCTATACCGTTTCCGAAAGACATCAATTAGTGAAACAGCGTACCAACTCGTCCTACCAGTTCAATACCACGAAACAGTGATGACATCTCTTCACAATGACCTTGGCCATCTTGGTTACGACAGGACTCTTGATATGGTAAGGGCACGGTTCTTCTGGCCAAAGATGGCATATTCTGTAAAGATTTGGTGTGAGCAATGTAGACGGTGTTGCCTTCGCAAAACTCCGCAAACCAAGATCAGAGTCCCACTAGTGAACATTAGTACAATAGAGCCGATGGAACTCCTATGCATTGACTTCTTGAAGCTAGAACGTTCAAAGGGTGGCTTTGAAAATATCTTAGTGATTACAGACCACTTTACCAAGTACGCTCAAGCCCATCCGACCAAGGACCAAAAGGCAGAGACCGTTGCAAAAATACTTTGGACACACGTCATTCAACATTACGGTTTCCCAGTTCGTCTTCATGCTGACCAGGGCCGCAATTTTGAGGGACAGCTCATCCGGGAACTATGCAAGGTGTCAGGTATAAGAAAAAGTAGGACCACACCTTACCACCCCCAAGGGAACGGTCTCACTGAACGGTTTAATCACACGCTTCTTAATATGCTTGGCACATTAGAAGCAGAACAGAAAGCAGATTGGAAGCAGTATGTTTCCGCCCTGGCACATGCATATAATTCTACGCGACACGAATCAACTGGATATGCACCATTCTATTTGATGTTTGGTAGGCACCCTAACCTCCCCATCGACATTATGTTCAATAGGAAGCCTAACGACACAGAGACACCTTCTTATGACGAGTATGTAGAGAGCTTCAGAGAAAGGTTACGACGAGCATATAAGACCGCTAGTGACTGTGTTAAGCAAGCTCAAACTAAACAAAAAAGGCTGTACGATAGAGGAGCACGTGAGGCCCCGCTACGATGTGGTGATAGAGTTCTTGTCCAGAACAAACACCTTACTGGCACACAGAAATTGGCAGATCGATGGGAACCATACCCATACATCATCGACACAAAACATCCCAACCTGCCTGTGTACACTGTCCGCTCATTGCAAAATGGAAAGGAAAGAACGCTGCATAGAAACTTAATTACACCATGTATGTTCCTCCCTGTTGAAGTCACAGACAGTGACAGAGCAGACACCCATACTTCAGCACCCTGTACGTCAGCAAACAAAAAACCACCAGAAAAGTCACAAACAGATAATGCCAATGACGAAACCTCTAAAGCAGTACCCTCTAAAGAGGCAGAGAAACATGAAACATTAAACAATGAACAGCCACCTGCAACGTCACAACAGACAAACAGTAACTACAGAGACAACAATACAGCAGACGGAGAAATCCACTTTCTTCCAGTTGCTATACAAGTTGCTCCGTACCCACAAGACAAGTCACTGGATGACAGCGCATCACCAGTAACCATCAGCGACATGATGCCGCCATCATCAACATTGACACCAAATGACAAACAAACACCGGCAGTTAACACATCTCCTTCACCAGATGAAATCTCCTTCATGTCCATCGATTCTGATATGGACACACCCACAGTAGAGGAATCTAATGAAGTGTTGACACAAGGCTCAGACGAAGTTCCTGACTTAAGATACAGACCTAAGCGAACTAAAAAACCTGTTGAACGGCTGTCATATGATTATCTTGGTCAGACTAGGGTCCAGCAAGCTCGTCACACCGATCACGAAGAGAAACTCAAAGCAGGAAGGCGACTGTGGGAAAGGTGGAGAAGCCCGGAAATGGCCCATATTAGGAGAGAGGTTTGTTTGCGTCTAGCTTCACAGTAATTTTCGTTTGTTCCGTTGTTATTGATATTGCCTACAGTGAAACAAAATTTTCCCCCAGAGTATTATTTATTGGTATATTGATGACTTTGGTATTATATGAAATAAATTGTCATTAGTTAAGCATGATATTTCAACTTTCTACCAATTTTTTTAAAGTTGAAATACATTGTATGCGTTACAGGTATACGAACGTGTGCATATTGTGTTAATATTTTTCTCTTCAGAACAGAGATAATGAAAGAAAGAAGGAAGTTTAAACTGACTATTGCAAATTTTGTATTTTTTTTTTTTTAGAAAGGTGACCCAGTTTAAATTAATATTGAAACAAGGCTATGGTGTTATGCTATGTATTGATGATTCCTCGTTACTCTGGAGACACACTTTAGAACCTGGCCAGTCGAGAGTGTAGAATTAAGTTAGAGTATTTTTGAATTTAACGTGCAACATAGTAAAAGCCTTCCTGAGCTTTGTGTGTTAACATTTGTAACATTTCCCTTATTCTGTAAAAAGAAAAAAAAAAATGGAATGTATGTAACGTTTAAAGATGTTTAGTTTAAAGATGACTAAATGTCGAGGTCGACATTTTTTTTTGCAGTGGGGAATAATGTGACGGTTATAAAATAGACCCCCCTTTTCATTTAAATTATTCCTTTATTTGTGCATTTTATATCCATCCGCCGTAACTCTTTGTTATTTAAATTAAACCTGTGTTGCTCGCGCCCTCACCGGGCCACTCCCAAATCCCTCACTCTACATTCTGTAAGCCATCGGAGAAGAACGTCTTCACTTAAACCTGGTTTCTCTCCGTTTTTCAGGTAACTACACATTTTGTATTTTATTCCATTAGTAGACTTCTTCTTTTTTTAACTACAGTTAATTTAGGTTATACTTTCACTTTACCGGTCTGTACATATATTTCTCATTAATGATTTATTAATCGAATCCTTTATATAGCTGCAAGAAAGCGGCAGTCATCGTAAGGCGGGAAACGCCATATTGTTTGGATTCATAATTTGTAAACGTGTCGATCCGTATCTATTTTCTAAACTATCTTGTTCATTTTTGTATAAATTACGTTAATATTATAAACACTCTACATTCTGTAAGCCATCGGAGAAGAACGTCTTCACTTAAACCTGGTTTCTCTCCGTTTTTCAGAATAAAACTGTCAAGCCATGATTGCAACATAAAAGCCGTATTCCTCGTCCTCGATTTGTTTGACCCCCAACACCGGTGTCACATAAACAACAAATAATTTAATTACGATTAATTAACAGGGTAAACACTACACTGAGATACATATTTGCTTGTAAAATTGTACATTCTGTCAAAAAAGCAAATGTAGAAAAGAACAATTTATGCTGTTTCTCATTTCTGCTAAATAACACAATAAACTTTAATAAACTTCGAAATATTGATGGCTTTCTCCCGTTGATTAAAATTGGCAGATAAAAAAGCTGATGCAGACAATTGTTTGTATTCATTTATGAAGAACAGAGAGTCAGACAACTTACTTGGTTTGTGACTGAGCGGTCAGATTTCATGATAGTCGCTGGTTTCTTGTCATCTGTGTCATCCAACTGCGACAAACGATCACAACAAATTGATCATGGATCAATCAAGTAAATGGTAATAATCAAAAATCAATGAATGACAACCAGTAACTGAATCCTAACAAATCAATATCTGAAGATGACACAGGCTTGATGATTAAGATTTCATATGCGGTGAAACAAATTTTGTGATCAAACATCTATGAAATGTAGGTTATATCTCATTTAGTTTCACTACTAAATTTTATCTCTGAAAACCAATAAATAACTAGTGACACCCATCGCTTTCTTGTAGTAACGTCACAGAGCTAAAATAAAAGTTCACAGGAAATACGCTTCAACCGTTTGTCACTTTCTATATCGTAAAACAAAAACTCAATTTCACTTTTATTCTGTCACTACATTGTGTTTTGGAAAAAACTATAAAAAATAAATAAATAAAACCCCCTGAAACTGGCAGTTAACATCGGTTGATCTCATCAAGCCACAAAAATAAAATAGTTTCAATTTAAAACGCACATGACCAGCCGAAATGTACCGCGTTGCAGTTGATCAATTTCATAAATCATAGAATTCACTTTTTTTTAAATAGCAAAACAGGAAATACGTCAAATGTCAACTTATTGCATATAATTAATTGAGCAATGGAACCAATACAATAAAAAAAGCGGGTCCTAATTTTTAAAAACTTCAACTTGTCTTGAGCCCAAATTTAGGGATCAAGACAAGTTGAGTGACCTACATTGTGATTGCCATTGAGTAACTCCCAATCCTGTCCCATTAGTCCTATGAATCAAAAACGTTTGACACCAGCTGACCTCTAAAAATAATTTTGCAGGAATCATTACATCCTATTAAAACCTCAATAATCCAGATCAATGAATGAGTAACGTGTTATTTTAAAGACGATAACACGCTCATGAGTAATTGACTGAGTAATATTTCAGACCTGATACTTGATGGAGGCAACAGTTGCCTCTTTTGCCCCTGGTCAATGCCTTGGTGCCCCTTAAAATGTGCCAACAGAAATTAGGATTTCCTCATAGAGGTGCCCTTTATCATTTATCAAGAAGAAAGTGCCTTGGTGCCCTTGCCCTTTCAGTTACAGAGCAATCAGGCCTGATATTTGTATGAAACTTCAAAACAATCTGACTAGAAATAGGAATATGATATTGAAAGTACGTGGGAGTAAAAAACTACCCTCCCACAACTGCCCCCCACAACCAAGATATACATTTCTAAAATTTACACACTTCAGTTTTGAAAGGACTAATAAATCCAAACAAAAGTTATCTTAAATGTTCCATTTCCTGTTTGGACTCAGTAAAGAAACCAAAAAATTCCGTTTTATTTCAAACTGAAAGAAAAACATCAAATCATTTTTTTGGCTTGATGCCAACAAATACAACGTTAGGTTTTTCATAATAAGATGACAATCTCTAGTTGTTTTATTTATTTTGTCACAAGCCCTTGATAATTTTGTTCCACAATACTGCAATGTCTCGGCATTATCCAAATCCAGCAAAATAATATAACATTTAATCTGACATATTATTTATAAACAGCTATTGTATTTTCCCCAACAGACTGTCCAATTGTAGTGGGTATTCAAAAGTTGGGCCATGTTTGAAAGGTGGATTGTCGTCATGATCATAGCAGGCCTGTGGCTGTACATGGAATTATGAAGTCTCAACTACTGGCCATCACACCACAATCGGCTCCTTCTTTACCATATTGTGATGTGATGGCCAGCCTGTACGTTTCTTTATCATATTGTGATGTGATGGCCAGCCTGTACGTGTGCAGTTACTGGCCATCACACCACAATCGGCTCCTTCTTTATCATATTGTGATGTGATGGCCAGCCTGTGCGACTGGCCATCACACCACAATCGGCTCCTTCTTTATCATATTGTGATGTGATGGCCAGCCTGTACATGTGCAGTAACTGGGTTAGAGTTCATAATAGACCTTTCCCATGAAATATGTAAATTGTACATCAGTCACGCATGCGCATTAACACTACTGGTGGGTAAAATAAGGGAACATTGCGCCTTTATGTGTAGGGCTAATGGTAGCGGGACGCATGCGTTTGTGCGTCTGCCTAGTGCATAACTCTATAATGTCTGTAGGCATGCGTGAATGTAATCAGCATATTTCATGGGAAAGACTAATTAACCATTATCATGCTGCCACCATCTTGGTCATGTTCCTTGTACCCAATAACAATAACGAATGCTAATATTCATTGTACAAACAGGAACCTGACTATTTCTCCTTCCAGCCTCAGTCTGGTTAACATTGATTTGAATGGGAGAAAATGAAGATGGCCGCACCAAGATTAAGGTCTAAGCTGTCATGGTAAAAATGGAGGTAGGTATCTATGGTTTGAAGATTGGACATAAGGTCATGAACGGCATATATGAAAATGAAATTTTCAGGTAAAAACTAAATTTAATAAAACATTTTTTGAATGCAAATTAGATTGAGCTGTTTTAGTTTTTGCGATTTTTTTGTCAGGGAAATGCTCAGGAACTTTATTTTAACAACAATGCTTGGCAGTATGCTATGTTAAATGTTTATATGGTAATTCAAATGATCTATTTCGTTTTGAGTTGTACATACCTCCCAGAGAAGCATTGTCAGTTTGCCTCCAATCGGCATTCCGTCCGCACCTAAGATGTCACGCACCAACTTGTTATCAGGCGAGGTCAAAATATCACGGAATGAGCAGACGACTTGACCAATGGGGGACACCTGGGGGTTGAAGGTCACCGACAAAAACAAATATTTGAATGATGTAATTTTTGCATCGAAATAAAGAATATTATTTTGGTTTTACCGATTCGAGCTGGCCTCTGGTCACTGGGCAATCTCGGTGGTCTGCTCTAAAATGTGGGGGATCAGGGGTTCGAATCCCATCCGAGCAGTATATCTGTGGATTTACTTCACAGGACTTGGAAAACATCGAGTATACAGTGCTTTATCACACGTTGGTGTAAGAGTAAAACTAAAAAAGTAACATTTAAGTTATCAATGCATTAAGTAAGCTGGTAACTGTTAGTATCTGCGATCCTGTTGGTGCATGTACAGTATGCAATCAATACATCAGTTTTGCACAAAAGTTGGTGTACATATAGATTTGCGTATTTATTCATCAAAATTCCCCGGTTTTACTGTTGCAAGACAATTATCAAGACAAAAGTTGACCTGTTTTATGCAACCTTGAATCTCTGCAGTACATAAAAGTGTGAAAGGCAAGTCCAGAACTATAAGAAAAGAACTTCCTCAATGCATTGAAGGTGTCTCATAATCATCACAGCCAAGCTGTTGTCAACTGAGCATGGTTTACGGTAGAATAGGATCTCTTTTACCAACAGGGACAGGCAGATTCTTCTAGCCTCATACCATGCTACTGACCCATTTCATCTCACATCATGAAACATGAACCATGAACCATCATTAATCTTGGTTCAGCCATTTAAGGAGTTGGATTTCCTGTGTGTAACTGCGCAGTATACATCTTAGGTGATGCGCGCAGTTATCTTGACATGCAATTTGAATCCCCACATGGCAGACCATGGGAACACACTAGCTACGTGTGATGTCGTGATCTATATGTGATGTGCAAGAAGGTCTACAAAATGTATCTACACAGTGCATCTAGGTATGAATGATAAGTGTAGACAAAGCTCATGGTGATACTCACCTTCGCACTAAGGTTAAAATGGTGTAAAATGTCATTTTATTTTATACTCTTTCAGGTTGGCTCAGTGGTTTCTTTCCCAGCCTTTCACCTCAGTGAACCCCGGTTCGAAACCCGGACTGGAACCTTGCATGTGGATTGGGTTTTCAGTCCCTACCTGATTGTGTGGGTTTACCCTATTTGGGGTTTTCCTCCCACATCTATAACTGACATTTCTTCAACATCTTTTGAGGGTCCCTTGGTTTCATTACCAGAAAAATATAATAATAATAATAATAATTCGAAACATGACATCATTTGATGTCACCTACAAATGGGTCTGTACATTCCAAAGAGGAATGGTTGAATCAATCAAAAGGTCAAATTCAATGCCGTTTTGACTAAATATGATCAAAATTCAGGAATGAACTTCAAATTTCCTGTACATTTTGAAATGATACGTCATTGGACGTTTTGGGATTTAAAAAAAATTTGCACTGGAAAGGTATAAAGTGCAATGGCGTTTTACACCGCTTGAATATGAGGGAAAAGACTTGCAATGTTATTTCCACTTTCATAACAACTCTGTCTATTGGAAAATGAGTGAATCACTAAACTGAATTTGACCTCTTTAATGAGCCCCTCTTTAATGGGTCTGTCTACATTAGTAAGTTGGTGTGAAATAACATGAAATGGTTTCCAAACACATACCACAGAAATTTGGTTTCTGAATGACTGTTGTGACCTAAAACTTGTCACAGATAAAAACAAAGCAGTCAAAGTTGTCAAGGCAGACTATAGAGCTCTATAGCCAGATGAAGCTTACATGGATAAATGTATAATTATTAGGATGGTCAAAGGTCACGTGTAGTCATCAAGAGGATTCTTAAGTGATGTAAGAGTTCTTAGCAAAGAGAGGATTAGAGTTCCAATCAAGTTATGTAGAAGGAAATTTGTATCAAATGTCTGCAAATCAGTAGTAGATCACTTGGCAGCAGGAACAAAATAATGATTTGACAAGAGATTTCAATATCAAAATAATAGATGGATAGCAGTAGTATGTTTGTGAGGTAGGTTTTAATAAAAAGAGCTTTCAACAGGATTGGAGAATTATTTCCAGAAGAGATTGGAAACTTTGAAGGAAAGCCCATATGCATAACCCAGTGTACACGACTGGAAAGGATCGGCCCGCAAAGGATTCTGGGTGAAATCTGAGTCCAAACAATCATGGCAAGCTGATTTTGAAGTAATGCGGTACACAACACGTCAAATGTAGCACAGTTACATGTAAACCGCAGCACGGCGTCCTTCTTGGCAACTTGATTTCTTTTTTTAGCTGTACTTGGTTTCCCAAGATGCATTGTGGCATAAGATGGCACTCATATTGGCTATTGGTTTTCATGGACGACAGAGCATGAAACATGAACAAATCAACTTACTAACCACAGTGATATGGAGGTCATGGAATTACTTTGTATTTAAAACATTCTCCTTTGGTGCACTGGGAAGAGGTGACTGCCCAAAGACCTGCTGAGCAGCAGAATAGACCTTTATCATGGTGCGGCCATCTTTCTCCCATTCAAACCAATGTAACCAAACCGAGGCTGGAAGGGCAAATAGTCTGGTTCCTTTTTGAACAATGAATATTAGCATGCATTACTGTTATTGGATACAGGGAACATGTCCAAGATGGTTGCAGCATGATAAAGGTCTATTAGTCTTTGCACCAAAGGTCTTATGGAAATCACTCTCCAACATAGACCACCCCAGAAAAATGAGAAGGAGAGAAATGTTGGGGTCATACATTTCCAAAGAATTTCATTACATGCTTTCCTTTTTCTGTTTGGTAGCATTTTTGTTGCTTTTAAATACACTTTCTGAAACACTTAAAAAAGCAAAGAAATTATTCTATTCAGGGATTTTAAAAATACCAGATGCCAGATGACCAGAAATTGGTGTCACTTTTTGTGGGGTGTGGGGCCCTGAGCCAGCCTAGATCCCCAGAAGTACAAGGGCTACAGTACAATTGATACATTATGTTCTCAGGAGTATTCCAAACATTTCCTGCTGAAGTTTTTGGTTTGTTTGTTGCAATACAGTAGCCAGCACCGAGGTCGGAAATTGCCAGTTACATTCACCAGCTATCGGCTTGCTTTGAGATGTAGGGTTCTCACAGCTTTTCAAAACTTTGAGACATTCTAGACCCAAATTTTGAAAGTTTAGCCGAAGCACAAGTTCCTCCACAAGGTTTTTACCCGATGTTTATTTTTGGTTTTAAAAGCTCTTCTGTGCAATCTTTAAGTTTAAAATGGTTATAAGGTTTTTGTGAATTTTCCCATAAATAAAAACCAAAACACCTAAACTTTAAAAAAACCAAACAAACATCTTTTGCGTATTGGCCCGCAATTAGTGCGTATGGACATGCTAGCTAGTGCATGGGGAGAACCCTAAACTCATGTTAGTATTCATATAAATTGGACCTTTGACAATATCTAGCAACTTTGTTTAGTTCTTGTTATTTATTTGAAGACAAACTATATACAAAAATGGACAATACAATGAAGAAAAAAAAAGTGTTGCCTTCAGAGTTTACCCTCAACTTGTTCAGTGACTAGCCAGCAGGAGCAGTTAGCTTGTCATTTCACTAGTCAGACAGCTTTTTTACCAGTCCATAACTAGTCCAATACTATCAAACTGGGAAGCTTTTCAATTCTGAACCAGCCAACTGGACCACTTGGAGTGAATGCTGACTGGTCCTCAGGTGTTTTAACTAGCATTTGGCCAGCAGACCACTGTTAAGGAAGACTGCTATACTGCCTGAAGAGAATTATTACTTGTTAGTGCTCAAGAAATTTTTATCTTTCAAACTGTGAAAGATAAAGTATAGTTTTTATCTTAGCAAGTTTGTGAAACACTACGATGCAGTATATGATGTGGCTTGTGGAAGGCACACTACTTGCCAGTGTAGAATGGCAAATTCTTTGTCAGGGAATGATTTCATGATAAAACTGACTTAAACAATTACCTGGAACCTTTGCTCTTCCAACATTAGCTGATAAGAAATCAAATACATGTTTTCAATACAATTTTAGTGCAACTGGAACATATATACCTGGAAAACACTAAAATTATTTTATTTAACCAGTTGCCGCGGGGAATCCATTCCATTTTTTCCAGTCCAGTCTGATGGGATTATTTTCTTGGAATTGCCGGAATCATTTTTCTTTGAGAGTACTGCTGACACGAAGAAACCTTGACTTGACAAAGCCAAGGGAACAAAGATTATCTTTGAAGCACTGACATTTTTGTTTTCTCTTTTGAGAAAATGTCAAACACATGTACCATGAATTGCAAAACCTCGGCCGTGAGCTCTGGCCAAGGATTGGTACTAAATCTGGACCCAAGGCTGGATCCCCAGTTCTTTCTGACTTACCTACATTGAGCCAAAAAAACAAACAATGAATAACAAATGGTAGAAGCCTCTCGATGTCTCATAGTCCTCTAAGTACCAATCTTAAGCCATGGCACACTGCCGAGGTTTTGCAATTCATGGTGCATGAATTTGACATCTTCTCGATAGAGAAAACAAAAATCACCATGTAATACAAAGAATCTTTGTTCTCTTGGCTTTGTCAAGGCAAATTTGTTTGTGCCAGCTGTACTCGCAAAGAAAAATAATTATGGCAATTCTGAAAAAATAATACCGTCAGGCTAGGCGGAAAAAAATTGAAGAATCACGGCGGCAACTGGTTAAGTATTCCTAAAAACATCTCAACTCCTTAGGAGTATGCAGCACGGCAACCAAATGGGCCCACAGGTTGCTAATCATTCATATCAACACCCTCTACCCTCGCAGGTACCCATTTAATCCTGGGTGATGAGAAGCAATTATATCTGTCAAGTGTCTTGCTCAAGGACACAAGTGTCCAAAACTTGAGTTCAAAGTGCTAGACTACCTGGCCACAACACACTTGTTTACAATGGAAAATAGGAACAAACCAAAACAAAGGGTCTTTTTTCCATATACCAGTGACTAAGCATTGTATAACTTAATAGATAAAAATAACAACTTAAACATCTAAACCTTACCTTGTGCATATTTCTATCTTGAACCTCATAGACATTCGCCCGTAACCGAGTAATGACGGAGATATTACGGCTTGTCTCAAACGACACGGTGGTCAGAAAGAAAGGATTACAGTTCTTGCCGATGATCTCCGTCTGACCACTCTTTGACCACCGTGTGTCAGGCGGTGTCACACAGCTGACTGACACAAAGGTACTGGGACTGTCATGGTTACTGGTCTTTGGTAGGTCTGTGCAAGCTGAAATAAGATTACAAACGTGGCACCAGTTTAAACCTGTGTAAGTGTAGCTGTTACCATGTACACCGTCCAAGAATTAAACCATGACATGATTTGGGCATGGCCTTTATTCCCTGGCATGCTAACCGCAGAATTAAGCATCCAGTAAAGTAGAGAATTCTTGCCAAAATTGTTAAAAGCAAAAAAAATAATTGAAATGAAGGTCATCTGACAATGTTGATTTGTTAAAAGTTTGTTCTGTTTCTTTCAATGACATTATGATGTACTAACCAGTAAATACACACAATTTAAAAAATAAAAAGTACAAATAAAACGATTCACAAGCCAACAATTTTGATTACTTTGTTTTTTTTCACAGCCGTAAAATAAAAATGTACCATCTCAATACATCTTTGAAATCAACAACCAGGAAAAACATTTGGAAGTTCAAAGAACTTGACAACGTTTCAAATCGCTTATACTGTGAATAAATCATATCCAAGTTGGCTAATAGACTTAAATGTACTAAGAGCTCCACATGATAACTGCAGTCAAAGCTGGACTTTTTGACAAATAGTAAACACAGTGTATACAATGGTACACCACACAAATGCTTCCAAGTAAAACCTCATGCATCCAAAACAATCATGCTCCACAGAGAAATTAATAAAACTTAAGATTAAATATCCAAAAATGACAAACACAAACTAACAAAATTTGCACCAGCATTGTTTAGGTAATTCCATTGTGTTTATACCTGCTACACACTGAATGACGAGTTCCTAACTGTACATTATTTATCTAAATGTCTCTTTCTTTTCCTGTAGTGTAAAACATCTCTTCTGGTACAGCACTTTAGCCAATGTCCTGTCACATTTCTGGTATACACACACCCAAGTTGAAATAATCCTTTTCATGAACTTCCTTCTATTTTCTGAAGAGGAATCATGTGCTGATACAGTAATAGTACTGTATGTTCATTTGGAATCAATCCACTTCAACATATTCTGTTAAGCACTTTTAAAACCTAATACCATGAATACACGGATTTGATGATCGGTCCCTGCTGGACAATGTGTTTACTCCATCCAGGGGATAGGATCCCCCTTATCAACAACCAGGAACATTTCTTCATTGTTTACTCTTTCCTTGTGTTCTTCAAGCACTTTTAAGTACGCCTTGGTTTTGTAACAAATGAGCAAAATAAATTACGTTGTTTTCTCTTACGAATCAGATAGTAAAGTTTCACACAATTATCAGCCAATTTGGTTCAAAACTACATCAAAGGTTACCAACATATAGTTTGGCTTGTAATCTTCACACACACACACACACACATACACACACAAAAAAAGAAGGAAAACAGTTGGTAAGCAACATAAGCTATTAAAGATGTTCATGAAATAAAACCCACATGTTTGTTATTGCATTAAACAGTGAAGAGATTAAGACTAATATTTATACAGCGCTTTATTACAGGCGGGAGCTATTTGTGAATAATTGACATGGTTCTGAAGTACGATTCACTGCCAACCATGCCAGAAACACCAGACCAAATCCCTTCTGTTATTGAGAAATATACTTGACACAAAGAACCCACAGCGATGTGTCCCATCCAAAGTATGGTCAAGTGTTTTGCTCACAGACACAAGTGCCATGTCCAAGACCCAAACCCACACTCTTCTGACAACACCAGAACTTGAGTCCAGTGCACTAGACCTCTCGGCCACGAAACTCCAGAAATGGTGCTATGTTTTTTCAAGAACGTAACTTTGACACTCTGATCACACACCTCTTAATCACAGAGTCTGCGTCCTAAACCTAACATTACTAGCACATTCTTATCCTTCATCAAAACATGTTCACCTTTACAATGGATAACTGCTGCATCGGATATTGAATTAAGATAAAGAAATGAACGCACATCCTGCTTGTAAATGTCAATCAATTCCAAGAATACTGACCCCACCCTACATGTGTATTTATCTCGGTATTTGTAAACAATGACATTGTTGTTTCCTCAAATGTAAAAGGGCTTCTTCTACATGTATGCTTTGAAATACAATATGGAACTTTGTGTGGTGAGAAAACAAAAAATAATACAGAAACCAAGATTTGCTGCAACAAAAAGAAACTATTCATTTTCTCTTATGAGTTGTGGTGGTTCCGAAAAGAAACAACTAAATAAACTGTCTCAATTGGGATATACTCTTACCCCAATCAGACCCCTGGGCTCCCAATGAGCATATAAATGGTCCTCCATTAGGAAACCCTTGGGTGGCAATAACAACTGAACTAAATCGATTGGGATATACTCTTACCCCAATTAGACCCCTGTTTTCCCAATGAACATGTAAATTTCCTCAATTAGGAAAACCTTGGGAACCCTTGGAAATCCTTAGGTGGCAATAACAACTAAACTATCTCAACTGAGCGTATACATTTTCTCAATAAGGAAACCCTTGGGTGGCAATGACAACTAAACTATCTCGACTGAGTGTATACATTTTCTCAATAAGGAAACCCTTGGGTGGCAATGACAACTAAATTATCTCGATTGGGGTAAAATTTTATCCTAATCGGACCCCTGTTCTAACAATGAGTATATAAATGTCCTCAATTAGGGAAACCCTTGGGTGGCATTAACAACTAAACTATCTTGATTGAGATATAATCTTAACCCAATTGGGTCTCCCGTTGGGTGAAACTAATGACAACATTATCCTGACTGAGTGATTAACAGACTTTGACCCTGATTGGAACTGTCTCCTCCCAACAGTCAGGCATGCAACCCATCACCTGAAAAAAGAGGAAAATCATGGCAAGCTGATATTTTGAGCGTGCATTGCTACATGAGGTTCTCGGCATGTTTTGCATTGGATGTCCATGACTGCTTTTAAATGCTCTTGTGTGCAATCTGGCGCATTCCAACCTTTTTATTGATAATTTGTGTGAGTTTGGTTTTAAAAACACACACAAAAAAAAGTGGAAATCCACGCATCCTCGGAGAAGTTGCATGCCTGAACATGGCTCAAATACTCCCTACATGCCAAAGTCATTTAACCTAATTAACAGATAAATTTTCTCCCTTTAACTTTTCTTTAATTTTATTTCCTTGTGGCCTTCACCTTGAGAAGCCGTCTGGCTTAGTTTTATGGGATTTTAAATATACATTGTATAATGCCACATATATAACAAAATCTAAAGTATTCCAAATGAGTTACTCTCATACTTATGACCCCAGCGACTGGAGCTTTCTGTGAAATCAGAAACTCATTAATTGGTTTGATTTTATACCAATTTGTTTTGGCGGTAAAAATGTTCATGGGGGAAAATAGGTAAAAAGCCACAATTTTGCTTTAATTAGAACAGAACATTAGGGTTCAGGACATGACCTATGTGTGCTAAATGGAAATGTGTAACATGATAAGCATGTAGGCGAAAGCTGATGGCAGTTTCAGTTGTCTAACAGTTTCTCAATTGTCGGATTTTAGTGGCACATGAAGACAAATTGTGCACAAAAAAGACAACATCATCGTTTCAGTGTAACAATGTCATATCTCCTAAAATAGCATTTATTTTACACGCCAGTTTGAAAGTCAAAATGTCGTATCTCGCTTGAATTACTCGGATGTGCAAACAAAACCAATAGGCACAGAGTACAATGTTTTTAGACGGAGCATTTTTGTGCGAGATATGACGTTGTTACAAAATCGAGATAGAGCGTAACTGCACTGTTGTGGTGTCATGTACTGCATAGAGTACACAATGATATACATAAGTGGCCATATTGGAATCTAACCAATTGAGACCGAGACCATAGAAATAAGAGCCGTGTTTATACGAGGCAATCTACAGGCAACCAGTTCCAGGAAATCCTAAGGAAGAACAATACATCGTTCAGACTTCAACTTTTAAATCATGTTCTTGGACACTGTCAGATACTCTTAGAAAAATGTCTCACACAAGAGTTCCTTTTGCCTGCGTTGAGTTTGTTGCAGGTTGCCCGTAAAAATTCCTTCCCAAGTCAGTTGTTCATCCAAAAATTGAATTCAAATTTACCCAGTCAGTTTCACTTGTTGTTTGTTGGTGGATATTTGAAATAAAAAGTTGCATTCCCTTAAGATGATCCCTGCACAACTTAGTTTTCTTTATGAGAGATTCCCAAAACTTAGACTTGCACAGTCTACTGACCCAATTCAGCTGATGTCATAAACAGTAATCTCGATGTGCCACTTTAGGAGTCAATGTCCCTGTGTGTTATACAGTGTAGTGCGCATTTTCGGCGACGCTGCATTCACACGCTTACCAATTACGCAATTTGACTCATAAAATGGTGAGCATGGCAGAGAGTAGCTGCGTGTGACATTGGTGCAAGGGGTCAAAGCAACTTACATTGTCAAAAATCATTGTTGCCTTTAAAACACAACAATACTTACAAATAGACATTTCTAGAATGGGCTCGGACGTTGATGCTTCATACGGGTCCATCTTCCCAATAACCCCATGCCTCTCTTCATCGATAGGGTCTTGTCCAGTCCTTGCCATGAGTTGCATGCGTAGACTCTGTAGTTGACTTCGGAGGTTCTCGTAGCTTGCTGATTGTAAGAGGGCTACCCACTCATCCCGTAGCTCGGCAGAGTGTGCGGCAAAGAACTGGTTGTGCTCCTCTCCGATGTATTCTACACAGGGAGGAAGATCAAAATGAATCAAGGGTGAAATTATACACCAACGTCGTTATTTACCAACTTCTCTATTTTCTCCCAGACTATGATGATTTGACTAATTAATCTTGAATGATACACTGCAACAAAGCCGTGATGTAATTAAGAAAAAGACAAGTCTCTCTTCTGAAACGTCCAAAAAAAATCCAATCCAAGCAGCACGACTACACAAGTGGTGTGAAACTCAAATTTCCAAGGTACTACAGCAAATCTCCGGTGGTTGTATAATTATAACTTGGTCAGTCAATCAAGCTTTCCTCACTACTGTCTTTGTAGTGCGGCAGCTTGCAGTTCAGGCACTTTCAAGCTTGCTGAATGCCAGGCTTCATATGTTACTTCCCAAGTTGACTCATCTTAACTCCCATTGTTCTTTTGAAATTGGCCAAAATGAAGTGAGCAAGTGATTTTTAAGAGAATGAAAACACGAGCGGCAGCTTTCAAACTGTTTTGAAAGGAAGCTGGTGAAGATTGTGACTTCACAATGCATTAGTGCAACTTGTTATCACAGTAGCTGAGGCATGCTTTCAGGGAAGTAAAACAAAGCTGTTGCACTTGTTGCTGTTTTTCTTCCTCTATAATAAGACACTTTACTCATTCACTACTGAAACAGTTACAAGCTAGGGCTAGAGACAATCTACCACAAGTAAACATTGAGACTTAAAGATGTATGATCCATGCTACTGTGATTTTTGCTCGAAAATAAAATGATTCCAGCAAACGGAATTTAAAACAGCATGTTATCTTACAATGAATAAAATTAATAACTTGTGTTTTGACCTTGTAGATGGCTATAAAAAATGTTATTTTTGAAACGATTATTCTGGCCAACCAACTTATGTAAAAATGTGTATGATGGCCATGGCCGCTGCTGGTACCAGGAAGTCAGTTATATTACAACGTCATTTCTCCTGAAATTGAGCAGGCAGTGCAAGGATTTTCTTTATTGTGATTCACAAAAAATGCATTCTTAAATAAATTACTCTGTTACTATTTGTTGATGCATTTTATCATTCAATATCTCATTTGAAAGTTTACAACTTTGGTCATGTGACACAAATAGCAGTTTAACATTTGAAATAATTTTCAGAGTAAAATCAGCTTGATCATAGGTCATATACTTTTAAAGATGCTATTACTTAATTCAATTCCCAGCTGAATGAAATCTCAAATAACCAGTCCTTGCCGGCAGTGTTTTGAAACTAGCGTGTTCATAACTGAGATTTACTGTAAAAACACTTGATGTTGACAATCAAAATTTCACCAAATATATTTAACATAGATCTATTCGCCTTGGTTCTACTGACAGAAGTTGAAATAAAGATTGTGAAATATCTTTGACGTAATAGAAGAAATATTGACTAGTTTGTACATACCAGAGCATTTTCAGTTTAGGAACACACCTTTGGCAAATCTAACTTCAAAATGTTTTCAAGTATCGGCTTCTGGAACAGTCTGGAATTGACATCCAAAGTGATTTCTTGTTCATATGTATTTAAGGGCTGAATTTCCGTTTATTGTGAAAGTGATCATTAGCATATTCAAATTGAATGATCTACACTGATGAATGTGAAAGTGCAGGCACTTGTACAATGAAACAGGATAGTGACTCTGGGTGAGAGATCATGCTGCCATCAAGAATGATCTCAGTGATTAAAGACAAAATATGCAATAAGATATATAAACAAATAAAATAAAAAAAACCCTGAAAGTATGCACATTTTAAAGTTCCATTACCAGCACTACTAGCCTCTAGCTACCGGGCAAGCTTGGTGGTCTAGTGGTAAGACATCTGCTCTAGAATGGCAAAGGTTGTGGGTTCGAATCCCACCCGAGTAATATGCTAGTGGATTTTTCTCACAGGACTCGGCAAAGTACTGAGCATACAGCGCTTTCAATCACACATCAGTGCATGGTTAAAACACAAATAATAAGCACCACTAGAGTGACAACTTTTCAGAAACACTAACATAATAAGTAGGACTTTCTTATTAGTCACTCTTTCATCAAAGTAAAAAAAATAGAAGAACAAAAAAAGAAAGGGGAAGTTCTCTCCAGTTTTCTGTTTCTTGTTTTTATTCAAAACGACTCTACATTGGTTTAAATAATCAATCACAGGACGATAGAGATGCATCTCTCGATACATGTATAGAAATGTATTATTTGAACATATCCTTTTCACAAAACTAATTTCAAAAACTATGAAGCAGGCCTGATTGCTTCGTTCTTGAAAGGGCAAGGGCACCAAGGCATTTTCTTCTTGATAAAGGGCACCTCTATGAGGAAATTGCAAATTTGTACTGGAACATTTCAAAATAATAAAAAAATGCCTCATGACAAGAGCTTCTTGAGATAGATACGTACAAACTTTCATCATCGCTGCTGTTTTATTATTATACATAATATAAAAATCATCATGCCATTTTTTGAGCCAATTTTTTTTGGTTACTGACCCTGTTTATTGCGCCTATAGCATTCCTGAAACCATCTCATCTCCTTTGCAGTATGCAGCACTGACAGCCAAGTTGACAAACAGGTTGCTATAAATCATTCACATCAACAATCTCTACCCTCACAGGTACCCATTTACTCCTGGGTGATGAGAAGCAGTTATTGGGCATGACAATTAACTATAGTCAAGTGTCTTGCCCAAGAGCATAAGTGTCACGACCGGGATTTCATATTTATTATTATTGTTGAAAACATGTTCAGCAGGAAACTTTACACAGAAGGTTTCAATGATTAAAAAGAAAGAAAAAAAATGTAAATATGTTTTGGTTGTGAGCCTGATGTTTTTTTTAAAGAAATTGGCGCTGTGACAAGAAAATGAAAGTTGACTGTGTTTATTGGAAATTTCCCAAAACAAGATTACAAAAATATCCAACCATTAAGACTAGTTCATGTAATCTTAGTGGATGTATGTGGGGCAAAACTGGGTTGTTACAGTGAAGGAATCAAACAGGTTGGGAAAGGACTTAGCGACCTTGTTATCGGAATCTCTGTACAAGTCTTGCTTCAAGCTTATGTGCATGTTCATGAAGTATGAACTAGTTGTACACTTTCACAGAGATGCTTAAGCACACAAATTAGCTAAGTACAAAACAGTTGTGCTCACCAAAAAAAGGATACTGAACTTCAACTAAACACCTGCTTTATAACAGAAGAAATTGTCAAGTTGTGTCAAGTTTGTACATGAACTATAAAGCTAGTAATGAGCTATAAGAGTTCACAAGAATCTTGAAATGATGTCATGTGGTTGAAGAGATACTAATATAACAGTTACAATTACAAATAAAAGAACTGATAGTACACACCAGTGAGGGGAGGTTCGCAGTGACACCATGTCGCCAAATCTCTTTTGAGTAGTGGTGGCTCTCACATCCACCAAGAGATTTGATTATTACACATCTGGTCTCACCATAAACCTACCCTCACTACCGGTTTGCACAGAGCTTTTAAAGGGACTTAGGTAAAAAAAAATTAAAAAATAAAAACAAATCTGTGTGTGAATGAAAAAAACCCATCTTCATTCCAACGATGGCAAAAACTAAAAACCATCTGTTTAGCAGCAATATGAAAGTAGGCCTTGGCTTGGATGACCAGACTTATGTTGAGAGGTGACTGTGGGCGTACCTGCAGCGTCGTTAACATAACAGTGGCGCAGTCTATATGCAGGTACATGCGCAAGCCGTGGGTTTCTTAATATTTTCGTTTGAACGAAGAGTATTTTCGTTCCAACAAAGATTATTATCGTTCGAACCCAATTTTGTTTTCACCAATGTCCCTTTAAAGTTCCATAGGTTTCCACCATGCATAGCTTTAAGTTTGACCTAACTAACACACTGAAAATAAGATTGGCTTTATGCACAAACACTTGCTGCAACCAACCATGCACATGGAGCATGACTGACGTCACATAACACTGAACCACCACATGAACAACAAAAGTAAACAGCGACTACCTGTTCAGTCCTCATTATTGAAACAATCTTTCTGGTTTTGTATGACTGCTATGATTTAAGACTCGTAGGCAGAGCCCAAAGTCACTTCGGCTATGGCTGTTGGCAGTTAGCAACAGTGACAATGTTGAAGAATAGGACTTTCTCCAGAGTTACAGCCATAGCCACAGCCGAAGCCATCAATTTGCACATGACGTTATTCAAAATTATCCCATGTACATGTGCATTAAATGCTCATGATAAATGTTTAGTATATGGTTAAAAAAAAATAATAATAATAATAATAAATAAATAAAAAATAAAACAAATTTTGAATGATTTTAAATATTTTAACTTACAGATTTGATACCATACTACCAAATAAGCATACAAGAAATCACAGACAAAAACATGAAGTCTTTTTCAGACAAAAATGTGAAGTAGTCATAGAGTTGAAAGCATTGGTCTTTGTTATGAACAATGGTAAGTAATTGCAAGTGATAATTATCGATTAAAATGAGTGAATCGATGAGGGTTATGTTGGATTTATTCATTTCCTCTGAGATGGCTCCTTATGACAATTGTCATCATGAATCATAGCATAGTGTCAGACATATTCCATTTACTCAATTTGGAGATTTTCCAGAAAACATTCAAGCCCCCCCTTAAATATCAATCAAGATGCGCACATTTGGCTTCACTTTTAGCAGGCATCCTTGTTTACAGGTTTCCTCAGGCTTGAGAGCTACAGTGATTAATTTCGCTTATGAGGCATCCTTGGTTTCATTACTAGAAATTTATAAAAATTCTAACAATTTAATATTAGAAAACTTGAAGCGAGATTTTCAGCAGAGTCTTTCTCAAACACGTCAAAAGCAAAACGACAACAGAACACAAACATTTGCAGTGTGTCTACCTGCTGAAACTAAGGACTTCAACAAATGGGATCTTGGTGTTTTGACAGAGCGTATGAGGACATCTTGTGCTTCGCTTTCATGTACATTAAACCAATAGAGAAAAACTGAAGTCCTAACAATGGGAGAACAAAGAAAAGTCTTTGATTTACCGGGTCAACAAACATGCGTGTTTTCTTGTCATTTAGCATTTGAGAAAGACCCTCGAAAGGTCTAAACGTGAGGAACAATTTTTTGCAAAAATGTATCAAATAGACCTATTGTAACTATTTAACGTTGAGGGAAAGTTCTGAGCCAACAGATCTTTGGTCTGGTGGACATTTTCTTGAAACTCAATCTCTGGCAGATGCTGATCCCAGTTTCTATAAATGAGTGGGATGTGGGGATGCAATCGGTATTAAGTAGAATAAGAAGGACATCCTGTTCCAGCTAATTGATTTCTTCCATTAAAGTGTAGCAATGGCAAGACCGTTTCCAAGGAAATTAAAACTCACTGATTGTTATGACTGGTTTAATCAGTGATTAGACAAAAGTAGACAATCTTCAGAAAATAGTCTGCCCTTGGTGGTGAGGATGTAACCTCATAATTACAGGATTAACAGACCTTCTACATGGCCACAAATACAGAATACCTATTAACCCAATTTACATGACGTCATCATCACAATCTTGGTTGCGCCATTTTGGAAGTTAGTGTCTGTGTGCATTATGCAGTGTAGCGAATTTTAGGCAATGCGGTGTTTACATGTATACCTATTGATTTCCAAAATGGTGAGCGTAGCACAGTCGAGCTGTGACGAGCGAGCAAGGGCTCAATAAGGTTTTGCAGGCATGGGGCTCCCTTCAGCCTTAAGGCCAGGGGCAGTGTGGCCGACAAAATGCAAATGGAGAAAACAGCCTCTGCGGCCTCCATGAAGTTCAAGACCTAAAACTGACCTAAAAGAAAATAAGGCAACTACTTTACAACAAATGTTTTAAGAATGATATGAACCTACATGTATTAACAACAGTATCCCTTTTGTTTACTTTCCATTTGTCGCATACGTCAAGGTAGGGTAAAACCAAATTAATTTTTCTTTATCCAAGAAGCAGAATTACATTTTATCATTTTTCAACATTACATAGTATTTTATCCTTGTTTATAATGTGAATATTTACTCCTCACAATTTTTCTTGGACGTAGTGTACATCTTGGAAAAACCCAGCCCCTCCCAAATAAAACCACAACTTAGAAACTAAACCTAGGATAGAGTTATGACTAACATCTGTGGGTTTGTGTTTATAGACAGAGGGCAGAGGAGATAATTCAGAGTGGGTGGGAGGGATTAATGAGACTGGCCAGAGCTAGCCAAAGCTAAATCCGGCATGTTTATCCTTTTTTGTCTCTTCTTTAGGGAGGGGCATTGTAATGAAATGAAAAGAAGTCAACATAAGAATATTGTCTGCAGCTGAATCTGTGAGTGTGACGCACAAAAACCAAACCCAAAACAAAAAAGGAAAAAAAAAAGAAAAGAAAAAAGAATGGTACAACTCCCATGCATCATCGGTCAAGAACAGCTTGGATTGTTCTTGCCCTACAGTGCAGGGCATCCCTCCACTCCAGCCCTACTTAAGCCCCAGCATCATTAGTAGTCCAGCATTCTCCTGAAGAGGAGTATGATGTTCAAAATATTGCGACCTCAGCAACGGTTCTTTTCAGAACCAACGCTCCTCCCTTAAGAGATTTACACATGGTTGTACCTGCAAGTTTACTTCCTATTTATCCACACCATGCAAAGCTTCAAACATCACTTGAGAGTCAACTCATTCAAACTAGCTTTGAAAAATCTGTTTATCATGTTTTCCTCTACGATGATAAAATAAACATCTACGAAATTCACTAAAACAGTTGTTCACTTAAAAGAAAAGTTTCTTGCATAGGTTTTTTTAAATAAAATTATTATTGTTTTAAATATGAGACTAATTCCGAAGGAACTTTTATAGTCCTTTTCACACGACAGAGTCAATTCTCAGGAAATACAACCCCAGAAAATTCCTAAGGAATTTAAACCCCACCATCGACCCATCTTTGTTTCACACTTGATGTAAGCATCCCCTGGGTAATCTGGCTTCACCCTACTCCCAAGCAGGAGTGGGCATTGGCTACTTCTCAGGAGTTTGGCTTCACCCTACTCCCAAGCAGGAGTGGGTATTGGCTACTTCTCAGGAGTTTGGCTTCACCCTACTCCCAAGCAGGAGTGGGTATTGGCTACTTCTCAGGAGTTTGGCTTCACCCTACTCACAAGCAGGAGTGGGCATTAGCTACTTCTCAGGAGTTTAGCTTCACCCTACTCCCAAGCAGGAGTGGGTATTGGCTACTTCTCAGGAGTTTGTCAGGGTTAATAACTCAAGTGTGAAAAGATCAACCAACTTTACCCAGGAATTTTACCGTGTGATGAAGGGGGATAACATCTCAGGAAAACCAGACGATGCTGAATCCACTACTAGCCTTGGTCAAAGTGAGATTCTAATTTTTCATTTAAAGTGACCAATTTTGCAAGGTCTGTAAATCGAAAATCATTTTTGAGTTCATCATTCACACGAAAAGTAGGTCACATGGGAGAGACTTGCCCAGATGACTTGGCAAAAAACTTCCTACAGATTTAACTTGGGGATTCGAACACTCATCGTATATAATCTAAAGCTGTAGTTTTCACACTTTCAGCTGATGCAACGCGCCATGTGCGATCATTGGGTAACACTATACACAATGGATTTCACAGAAACTTGAGTCTCATTAATTTGATTTCAATTAGGACTGTGGGAACATTTGTTGTAACTTGAGTCATTGCATACTTTTGGTTTTAGGAGGTACATATTTTTTTATTAGCGCTTGGAAGGGTGAACTGTTGTCACCAAAGGGTTTCCTGATGGAGAATCAGAGTACGTAGAAGTTACAAATGGGGTACTTAGGATTACAATGACATCCGTGGGCCCAGCTGATTTTGTAGATAGTGCTGATGTCACACTTCACCTGATTGGGAATATGGATATCCTCATTGGGGACGAGGATCCAATTAGAGTAGTACATATGTATCTCAGTTGGGATAGTTAGGATCACAATGACACCAATGGACCCTGCTTGATGATGGAGATAGTGTCGATGTCAAACTACATACAGTTCCTGATCAGGAATACTGATATCCTCATTGGGGAAGAGGATCAAATCATGGTAGCAGTACAGATCTCATTTGGGATAGTTAGAATCACAATGACCAAGTGGGCCCCTTTTGATTATGTAGATAGTATTAATGTCACCCTACAATTCCTGATTGGGAATGCGGATATCCTCATTGAGGAAAGAGGATCCAATCAAGGTTTAAGTATATATCCCAATTGGGGTAAAGCACACAATTTGCTTAGCTCAGGAATTCTTGCTTAGCAAAAAAAGGTTACGAGTCAATTTACAAGTACACTGTAATACCAAAAATGTTAAGATTTTAACTAAATTTTGCTCACAAGACTGAATAATTTGTTAAGCAAAATTACCTGCTTAAAATATAATGTCTCAATGAAAGTTCTGTAATGTACATATAGCTGCTCAGGGGCCAATATCATGGCTCTGCTTACTGTGGAATTCTGTGCTTATTTCCCATTGAATCACTGTTCTTAAAGGGCGACAAAAGCACAGAATTCTCTGATAAGTAGCAGCATGAAATTGGGCCTGGATTGTGAAGTGACTAATCATGGTAAGAGGTGTGATTGTACAAAGATGAGACTCCCTACATCGCCACAAGACTTAAAGTTGCAATAAGATACAGCTGTGGCTAGATCATCTCGTGAACATGTGTGGAAACATAGAAGGCCCATAACAACACCCTTAGCAACAGCCATAGCCATAGCCGCAATTCAGACATGCCTTATGTCTTTTTTCCCTCGATGGCAAGTTCCACATCTTCAGGAGTCAAAGGAAATCTATGAAAGCTCCTGAAATTAGGAAAACAATCCTGACAACTCACAGGCCTGCTTTGGTTCATGGAATTGTTTATCTCGGTAAAGATTTATTGCAGTTTTTAGTATTAGTACAGTCACCATGAGTTTATCTTTGGCTGGATCATGGGAGGGGATGGTATTGCTTGTCTGATCTCTCTTTGTTCCTTTCACAAGAGTCAAACAGGTGATGCAAGCAGGTGGATGACACTAAAACGTGAAAAAATGCAACTATTTCTGGCAGGCAAACCTTTGAGGGCCATAAAGTTTTATTTATGATTTTTTTGTCGGTTATTTTTTATTTGTTAGTCTTTATTAACTGTATGAACTTAATGAGTGCCAACAAATGAGGGACTGCTACTTGACTCTGTACAAGAAATCTATACATTTACGAGAAATCACTCTGTATACATGAAAACCCTACTTATACAAGAATTCACTGCAAAAAAAGTACGAGAAACCCCTCCTTGTACAAGAAATCAATACAAGTACAAGAAATACATGTATGTGAAATTCCAATTTACTACGAGAAATCATAAGTACGAGAAATCCATACTTGTACAAGAAATCACTACAAGTACATAATGATATACTAAACAAAAAAATTGTAGCAAAAGGGCAAACAAACTTCATTGAAGATATACACTACAAAATAAAAAAGAAAAAAAAAAGAAAAAAAAGACTGAAGGTAACCAAGCCATCAATCATGTCAATAAAAAATAAAGTTGGTCTTAAAAGCTATCATTCAAAAGAGTAGACAGTATAAAAGTACAAGAAATGACAAGCCAACACTATAAAAGAATGGACATAAGAATACAGAATACATGTATTGACAAGCAAACACAAAGTTTACATGATAAACGTATTGACAAACCAATGTTATAAAATAGTTGATAATAAAGAAGAAATATTGACTAAGCCTTATTAGTGACTAGCCATCATTGTAAGAGTTGTACTGTAGAAGAGTGCATGTACAAGAAGTCCCTACTTGTATACAAGAAATCACGCTACAAGTGCGAGAAATCCCTACTTACAACGAGAAATCACAAGTCGAGAAATCCCTACTTACTACGAGAAGTCACAAGTACGAGAAATCCCTACTTACTACGAGAAATCACTACAAGTACAAGAAATGCTTATTGGTTGGTTGCCAACTAGTCAATGAAACATACGGACCATTTTTCATTGCAAATGTCACAATAGTAGATACAGATGAATCCAACAGATGAACCGCGACCCAAAATGCCACTCCCAAGTGCCATTCCCTGATTCCATGAATCATTTCAACACTGTCAACATCCTGTATGGTTGCTAAAATGTCTGTCATGTTATCGGTATGATTTACATCGTTGGTTTGGGGGAGAGTATCTTTATAGGCCCTTACTGAAAACCACAGTTTCGGCTTAGGCTCTGGCTTAAGCTCTGGCTTAGGCTCTGGCTTAAGCTCTGGTCTAGGCTCTGGCTTAGTCTGCTACAGTTATTTTGAAAATGTGTGTTTTTTGGTACAGGCTTTATATCATGTATATAGGCGGATGGAACCAAAGCTGAAGCCGCTGCTTCGAAAAGAGCCATAGTCATCCTGTAGGTTTCATTAAACATCTCCTGAAAACCAACCTGTTTAACATAAACTTAGGTCAACATTTGAGAAAAAAACATTGATTTTGAAACATTGATTTTGTACACATATATTACCATGTACAGTATGAACTTAAATTGGTTGCTAATTACTCACATCAACAATCTCTACCCTCGCAGGTACTCACTTACTCCTGGGTGATGAGAAGCAATTAAAGTTAAGTGTTTATCCCAGGAACACAAGTGTCACAACCGGGAACCGAACCCACACTATGAACTTGAGTTTGATGCTTGGGACCACTAGGCCACGACACGCTATTTTTGAGGTCAAAATTAACAAACTCACCGACACAGAATGCGAAGGACTGTATCTCCCCATACTCCTCCTTAATAAAGCACTGCTCCAAGATGACCACACCCTGGGGTTCTGACAAGAGGTCACGACCTTTGAAGTAGAAGAGGAGATTGCCACGGAGACGACACCATCGCTCACTGTAAGCTATAATAAGGATGTCAAACACAAAAAAATTAAAAAGATTTTATAATCAAAGCTAAAAAATCTAGGGCACATTTGATGGACCTATCGGCAAATCATCCTTAACCACTTCACGTCAGTATTAGAAAATCTTTACCATGCCTGTGTTTGGAACTTTTCACAACTTCCAAAGTAATTCTTTTTTTGGAGAATAACATTATCATAATGAAACCCTGACTGTATAAAGCAAAGACAAGGAATTTTTCTTTCGCTTAGGCCCGAATCTTGGCTGTGGAGCCACGGCCAATAATCGGCCATGTATGCTAGAATCTCAACTTACCTCCCATTTAGCAGAATACAATGATAAACTATCGATCTCATAATCCTTGTTTGTACAACACAAGGACGAAGGTCTAAAATCAGGGATTACACATTAACCCCTGGAAAAGGGGAGATTTCAAACATAAATTCCAGTACCCTCTGTCCCTCTTTGTATGAGGGAAACAAAGTGTAGCATGGTAGGTACATGCACTGTGCACATTGCACAATGGAATGTCCAGGGTATGGATACATAACAGCTGGTCAACTGACTGCAAACAAAAGCAGTCTCACCGAAGTTGTTCCGGTTGTTTATAAATGTAAACAGTTTTTCTACCCAGAAATATTTTGCCTGTATACATGAAAACCAACGTAAAGTGGTTAAAGTATGTATTTATTGCATAAGACCAATGCAGTACACACGTAAAATTGCTCTTTTTCTGGCCCCCCCCCCCCCCCGTTTCATGTCTATAAAAAGATTGTGCTGAGCAGATTTTTTGTCTGCTTACAAGCTTTACATAACCATGGAGCCGCGAAAGCTTACACATTTTGCCGAGTACATAGTGCAGCCCAACCCAATTTCATGAAGCCATTTGAAGAGAATTGTGCTTTGCAAATCATTCTGCTATTGCCAATGAGCAGGGAACCAGTCACTAACAATATCCTTTATATAGTATTTTGACCGGTCACCTGTTTCTGCTAAGCAAGATGTTTCAGTGGTTAAAACTTTTTTTTGCTTTTTGAAAATTGGGCCCAGAAAGTTTTGCTTGAGCAAATTCAGGTTACCTGCCAAAATCCCATGTGATGTAAACATTAGTGTTGATGCTTCTCTAATTATACATTGCAGCTTAGCCGACAAGAGATTTTAAAAATCAAATTTTAAAAATCATCTCATCAAAGAGAGTCAAAATGAAAAGTGTTAGGGTCATATCAAAGGAGGCTTTTTACAGGCGACCATACAGCCAGTTATCCAAGAAGACAAACACCTCAAGTTTCACTTTTTACATCATTTTCTTGAAGATCGTAAAACAATATAAGAAATATGTTTCTTTTAAGCTAATGAAGTGTTCCTTTTGAATGCAATGCAGTTGGGTGCCTCCAAGTTTGCTGTAAAAAAATAATAACAATGACAAATTGGACCCTTTTTGGTTTTTGGGCTGCCTTAACCATGGAGGACAAGCTGAGAAATATTTTCTACTTGGGTGGATATAAATGGCATCAGCCTCGATTGTTTCAGGTCAAATCATTGTGACATGCTGCCAAAAATGCTCCGGGGCAAGAGCGTTTTTACTAACAACAGGAAGTAGTAATTTGTACCAACTATTTCCTGACATGGTGGCAATTTCTCTGACACAAAGTCCGCTATTAAAGAGACATACAAAGAAACTTTTTAAGACATTTGTTGTTGTGTACTTGGGGAAGAATCCTGAAGCATTCTGAGCCTTTTCAAGTGGTTGTTAAGATTCAAGGAAGTTCCTAAATAACACTAAGGAAATGTACATCAACATACAATTTGAAAATTCCACTAAAAATAGAGGTCATTCTATAAAAAGGTCTTGAACAATCTCAGGGGAGGGAATTCCCCCTCGAACAAGGAAGTTTACTCAAAGAAATTTCAATCTGGTGATGTGTATACTATAAGGGTTCCAATACCATGACTGCAGAATTGCTAAAAACTGAAACTCAATCTCTAATCTTAGCGTCAATTTCAACACTGTGTTTTTTTCAGAACTGGAGTTGTGGTTTTGGACTTTGCTGTGAATCCATCGGCAAGTCCATGGTTTCACATCTTAAATGCAGGGTTTTCCCCAGGAGTTTTCAAAACTGTGAGGCATTCTGGACCAACATTTTGCAAGTTTGGTCGAAGCATGCTGAATTAAAATGAGGTCCTCAGAAAGGTTTCTACTTGATGTTTATGTTTGGTTTAAAACAGCTTTAAATGTGCAATTTGGAGCATTTTATGTGGTTTAATTCAATGTTTTTTTTTTGTTAATTTGATCTTGAATCTGAAATTTGTTTATTTTTATTTTTTGTATATATATATATATATTTTTTTATGTATCAGTTGGATTTGTGCATATTTGCCCAATATGCTAGCTTGTGAATGGGGAGATCCATGAAACCTAATACTTGAAAGTTTGGTTTCAAAAGCTCTACTGTGGCATCTGAGGCACACTAAAAGGTATTATTTTATGAATTTTGTGTGAACCCCCCCAAAACCAAAACAATTAATAATTTTATTCTGATTTAATTACATTTGTTTGCGTAGCGGCTTGCAATAACTGGTATGAAGACTTTTTTTGCTAGGAGTTTGTGATTTGATTTGTTATGTCAACATATCAAGTTACAAACACCATTCAGAAATGTGTTATTTATTTATATGTTTAACTACACATCCAACAGCACAATTAGTGCCAATAACATGATGAATAGGAAATGACAAGAAATGTACAGCATTTAGATATGGGAGGAATACCCAAATGGGGAAAACCCACACAATCAGGTAGGGAGTAAAAACCCAATCCATATAAAATGCAAGGCTCTGGTCCAAGGTGGGATTCAAACTGGGGTCCACGAGAGGTGAAAGGTAGGGAAAGAAACCACTGAGCTAGCCTAATCCCCAAACATCATCCTACCAACATTGTTGATATCAATGTTCAATTCAACGTGACTAAACCTTTTCAATAGATGCAATAATTGCATCGGGGAAAACAAATGATTATTTTATCATTTATCGTTTATTATTTACTATTATTTACTATTTATTATTTAGTATTTACTATTTGTGGTTACCCTTACACTGTTGGTGATGAGCAGTGTATACTCAACACCTTCCCGAGTCCGACACAGTTGTGAATCAAACCCACGACCACCAGTGATTAACCCTGTAACTTCCCCCAACTGTATTTTGCTTGTTTGTTTGTTTGTTTGTTTGTTTGTTTGTTTTCAGGAAAAAAATTCAACATTCAGTTTTCAGGAATTCTTTTTTGAAATGTGGGTGATCATGATAAATATACTCTTCTCAGCAAAGCAGTCAGGCTGGACACATGGAAAAGTATGAGGGCGCCATTCCAAGCAAAACAATGACACGATTCCTTCACCACTTTTGTCATGTTCCTTATTCTATTTTGGGGTGAACAAAGAAAAAATGACTGGAGCAGGATTTGAAACTGCGACCACCGGTTTAACGTAGCGACGATCTACCAAATGAGCTATCCAGCCCTAATATTGGCGGTCTCTCTATTTTGTCAATATCTTTGTTCGGGGGGTTCCTTATTCTAAATATCAATCTTGTTTACTGATCATGAATAAACCTACAAATTATGATTGAAATTGCTGTGTTAAAAGTAATTATATGATAACCCATCACTCTTACTCAAATGCTTACAATGTGTAAAAGACTTCAAAATTACCGCTCAGTTATCAATGACAAGGTTTTCAAAGGCAAACTGAGAGCATTTGAAGAAGCTGTGGTCTTTGTCCTCCAAGTCAGCAGCCCCACTTTGACTGTTGTCTGTTGTGTTTTCCTTGGGAAGTGAGGCTGGGGAAAGGGCCACTTAAGTAATTGTCCCCCTACATGTCAGTTCAAGTTTCCCATCACTGCGTTAAAGGGACACATTGCCTATGAATCACTTAATGTTTTGTTGTTTAAAATTGCTCCTTATCATTTTTAAGAGTTGTCAATAAAACACCTACAGTGTGCAGTAATTAGTTTGTAGTAATTACTAAACATCAATTTGCCTCATGGAAACAAAACCAGTGCAAACACACTCTACATAGAAACACATGGTCGGTCATTTTGTGGAGTAAAAAATTTTGTTCTTCAAAATGGCGGACCTTGTTCTGTCAAGAAATTAAACAAAAATCACACAATTTCAAGGGATATTTACATATGTATGTGAATCATTATATTCTACTTTTAAATATATTTCTAACCATATTCATTCCAGAACGAACACTTTTTATTGCCCAAAGTGCCCCAAAATGCCCAACCCGAAGGCAATGTGTCCCTTTAAGGATTAGGGACTGCAATAGGTAGGGGGGTAAAAGGTTCAAGTCTCAGGGTCTCCTGGGTGTACAGGTGGCTAACTGACACGCTAGCATACAGGGTCATCTTAAGGGGTCACTCTAAATGGTCAACATTTTCAAAGTTAAATATTAGCACTATTTAAAAATATCAATAACAGGGATAACACAACAATTCACACAGGGATAGTATATGTTGTTGTACAGTATACTTTTATCACGGTGCGGCCATCTTGTTTTTCTTCCATTCCAACCAATGTAACCAAAATGAGGCTGGAAGGGAAAATAGTCTGGTCCCCTTTTTATAAATTGGGATTTAATACTATCAGTGGCATTGTGCATACAGGAAATCTGAAAAAGATGGCTGCAGTGTGACAATGGTCTATAACCTCTTCTGGAATACCTCTTCTCTCACTTCTCTTGATTCTACCTCTGTAAAGAGTTTTCCCTTTCATTAAAAAAAGAGAGGAGGCATGCTTTGTCTCTTACACTGGCCACTACCTACACATGCAGTGCCATCACAAATTTGTGTGTGGCTGAAACCCACGTTACCGTGACAACAGGAAGCAGAAATCTGATTTTAATGACTTGATATATTGAACTGTTTCCATGATGTTAAAAACAAGTCAACACATCAATTCAAGAAAATCACATCTCGGATTGCTGTGGTTGATGTGAAACGTAACGATGACACAGTCCTTCTACATTTAAATATCCCTTGATGTGCACAGCATTGGTAAGAGTGAAAATATAAATGTTCACAGATTTAAACATAACTTACATGGTATAAAGATGGTCATGGTGGACAACTTCCCTGGAAGTATTTTTGCTTGAAATGCTATAGTTTTTGAGAAGTGAGTGTAACAACTAGTGAAAACATATAATGGGATTTTTGACTACTTTTATTGTGATTCCGATGACTGATTGAGCTTAAACTTTCACTGGTTTGATATTTCATGTATGATGGGACATGCAAAGTGCGGATACTGGTCTTTGACATTTACTAATGTTGTACCCATGCTCTGAAGGCTACATCAACCTCATATCTATCATTATTAATGCTACAAGTACATCAACCCCACATTATGAATCTTATGTAATCATGTCAAACCTACAGTACCCCTGTGGTTCACCACACCCAGGGCTTGTCCCCCTATTGCTAGAGGTGATAAGCCACACAGTTGACCTTCTCCATGCGGTTAATTACCCCCCCAGGAAGCCCTTTACTACCGGGCGTGTTTCATCGCATCACATTCAGGCACCAGATTAAGTAGTTACGTACATGATGGGGGTCGGGTCCTCGGCCTACAAGTACTTCCAAGATATTTTGACAAAAAAACACTCCTTTAGCTAATGGGGGTATCTGAATTGCAAGAGACTCTGAAATTTGAATCTCTTTTTCTATATTATTGCATCATGGATAAATGAAACACATACAACCTTGTTGAATGGTTAGCTACATTGAACCCGAAAGCTAAATGCAAGCATTCAAACATACAACCCCTATATGGCTCTGACTGTTCTGAAAATATTTTTGATTACTGAACACATTTTCAAAAAAAAAAAATAATAATAATAACAGTACTTGAACAAATATAGAACTTTTTTCCCTACACAAACGATTGCCCATTGCAAGTCTAAGCTGGGCAAGCTGTCAGTGTTTTGGGTTCTTAATTAATTACATGTGTATACCTGTGTACTGGGAGCAAAACTGCCCATGTGTTTGTACAGATGTTTGGGCAAGCTGCCCTTAACCAGTTGCTGGTTGACGTGTACACACGTAAATGTTTCCCCTACCTGGAAATCGGAATATCAGAGCAAAGGTCCCCCAGACATTCCACCGCTGAGCGTGCACAGACCACACACACGCCTCTCACCCACACAAAGACAAAACATGGTCTTGAATATTTTGGTGTTTTTTGGCTATTGAGAGGTGGTTTTAGTGAAATCCATGATTCCAGACCTTTGTCCTTTTGTTCCAAGAAGAGGAACGTGGAATTTAGCACACATTCACAGTATGTCATGAGAAAGATATTTGGCTATAAGAAAGACCATCGAAGATTTGTCCTCCCAAAAACTATAGGTAGAATAACAAGCAATACCTATATTTTTTCAAAAGACAAATCTGTGATGACCCTACAGTCAGATATCTTTCTCATGACATATTGACTGTGTGCCAAATTCCATGCTTGTTATCACCAAAGGCACAATGCCCCCAACTATTTCCCCATCTGTCACACTATACAAGTTGGTTTGACCTTGGTCGGACTTTGGATAGTGGATGTCAGGGCAAGAGGTCACATAAAAAGCCCCATAAGCTGCCCATTAAAAAGTGTGCCTTTTGAAGTATTGCAGATTTGATAAAGGGTCAGTGTATTAACTAGTGCAGATGAGTGCACACTTTAAAGTTTTCACAAGAAACACCCCTTAGGGGCCATTCAGCACTATCAATATTTTCAAACTAAGGAGAAAAAAAAAATCATTTTTTTTTTGTTCATGTTTCTTTTTCCCTTTCAATTTATGATTTTCAAATATTTTCTCTGAACTGGCCATGATTATGATTCATATTACTATGGCTGCTTTCATGATTTCAGATCAAAAGTTATTGTTATTATTTTTATTATTATTATTTAACTCAACTAATGCAACTACCTTTTTATGCATATAAATAAGAAAGTCTAATTTTAACACAACTGGAAAGTGTTTTAATTCTACTTGTAAAACAACTAAATGAAGAAGATTGGGACATTTCTTTTTTTTTAAATGAGGTCAGGTGAGCTCTTGTGGCACTCATTGGTTGGGAGCTGTAGAGGAAGCATCCATTAAGGACACTTGTTGTGAATTTCCGCAAGAAACGGAAGGTAGGTACTTGGACGCTAGCCAAGCAACGTGTGAGGTAAACACTGGTTAATGTCAAGACATATATGTATACCTGACATGAAGGCATGTATTGTCAAGAGCCAAAACAGGAATGGAGTCAGTCTTTACAAGCACAGGTGCAGGATTGTTTTAAAAGAGGAAAAATCCTGAAGGAGTTGCAGACACGCTACTTCACTACAAATGGAAAAACTAGAGATTTTGAGGAAGTAGAGTTGTTTCTTCACTTTCTGCTTTCAAAACAATAGACTAATCCATTAAGCCCCGCCCCTAAACATATTGACCAATCGCAGCATTGGCTACATCACAACTGTACATAATGGGCAGCACAATGAGCATCTCGATGCTAAACTGAACGACATGAACGAGCGCGCCATAAGTATGCGCATGCATGTTTACATTTTCGAATCAGACTTTTTTCTGACTTTTGGTGGTGTAGCCAAGGCTGTAAATGGTCAAAACAAAAGAGGGTGGGGCTTAATGGATCGGTCTATTGGAAGGCAACATAAAATCTAAGAACAAATCCTGAAGTAAGAGTTTACAAATGTCACTTACACTTACAATCTTCTGTTGATTATACTTTCAAGGGGAAGGGTTGTTGTTATCTATCCCATTAAAATATATAAAAGAAATCACCCAACACAAGGCCTGACGGCCACTTGAGGTGAGGTCGACAAGGAAAATAGAGAAACTTTAAAGAGAGAGAAGATATCTGATCAAACTTCTCTGAGCTGAACTAGATTGTGAGATTTTTATCCAAGTTGGAGCTCTCTTCTCCCGACGAGGATATCAACTGGTTCTTTAAGAAAACCCTTTACAGTCAGTGACTTATACTATTACAGATTAATTGACAGTGAGTCAATAATCTTTCATCCAACTGTAGGTTGTTTTACATCAAGTTTACCTGCACGTAATCATGGAGATTTTGCTTATGATCAAGTAGGTCATTTGTCCACATTTCTGTAAAGTTCGTTAGAGCTTAGAATTTTGGTGCTATGTAAGTATTTGCATTATTGCTATTATTTGTACGAATTATTATTGAATGTTGGTGAGTCAAAATAAAAAGGTAGACAATCCGTGCGAATCTCATGCATCTTCATTCGTAAAGTGCCTTGAAATCGGGCCCAGGAAAACGGTCTGCGCATGGAATTTAGAGTTTAGGGTCAAGTGTGTCTGGCTGTTGCCATGGTAACCCACACCTGTTTGTGCTTAGTGAACATCTGCTCCAGTCCTCCCTGTTCTATCTCACAAGATTAAGGGGTAAATTAAACATCCTTTTGAGGGAGACACCCTTTTTATGTTAACCCAGATGAAAGAGAGCGGCAAGCAGAACAATCACGTTGATGTCAGTTTTTGAAAAAATGCAAGTTGCTCCTTGTTTTTTTTTAAGGAAGGTATGACAGTTGTTTACAGAAATGTGATTGTTTTATGATTGGAGACAGACTTCATAGAACTGTTCTGCAGAAAATACTGCCAAGCAAAATTGCTGATAATTTTGTTTTTGTTTTAGAAAACTATTCTCAAAATACTTTAAATTAGATAGAAGGTCTTTAAGAATGTTCAGAGTGTGGGGTGGATGAGGAACCGGAACCGTGTCTATTTTGATTTGGAGTTTATTGTTCAAAAAATTCAAATGACAAGGAACTACATGTCAGTTACATAAAACAAATATTGAGTGGCTTTAATTCATAAAATGGGAGGAATATTATCGCTTGACGTTCAGTAAAATTTTGACTGTTTAATTTCACTCAGATTCACCTCGTGACAAATTTTACCTTGCGATAATATTCCTCCCCATGCACTCTGAGCCACTCAATATTTGTATATTAAGAACCGAGTACTACTGTTACAATAGATTACATTGTTAATTATTGTGAATGCAAATCATGATATTTTGCCAGAAGGGGGAAAAAAGAGACAATTTTGTCAAACAGGAGACATCTCTCATAGTGCAGCAGTTTAATTTTCCTGTATTAAAACCTTTGTAACCAAACATACAGTACATGACACAGGTCATGTCTGAATTGGCGGTTAGGGCTACGGCTGCAGCTGTTGCTAACGGGGCTGTCATGGACATCCTATGCTTCAACACATGTTCACATGATGATCAAGCCACAGTCGCAGTCGCTAATTGGGACACAGCCTATTATTATGGGAATCAGTATCCATGAGTGCTATTGGATACCGGGAACAAGACAAAAATGGTGGCAGAAGCTGATAAGGGATGCATGAAATCGAATGTAACAGTCCTGATGTGCAAACATTCCCAGAGAGATGTTTGGACTCACTTGGGGGCACAACATGATTCATGAAAACATTCAGAATGTAACCATTTTTGACAGACAACCAGCTGCTTTGCGGCAGGGGAAATCACATGGTATTTTTCAACCAAATCATTTGTGAATGTTGTAAATGGACAGTAATGCTCTTTCTGGGGTTGAACTGACCTTCTATCATTAACCCTTAACCCACTTGCATTTTAGAAAAAGAACATTCATTGTTTCTTTCTGAATAATTGTTAAAAAGTCAATAGGATGGGAGACTTTGGGACACTAGGTGGCAGCAGACAAACCTGGCAATTTTCCATTGTTTTTGTAGTTCTGAGTATGTGCACAATCTTTCTAGAACAATGGTGGTAAGTCTGCTGCCACCTTGTTTGTCTCTTACATTTTTCTCTGATTGTGCAACGCATTGAGATGGCTAACAGATATGAAATACATATTCCTTTAAAAAACTATTATTATTAAAAAAAAAAAAAAAAAAAAAAATTGTACAATAATAACCATCTGACTGGCTCCTTTTGTCTATGTATACACCCCACCGCAGCCAGCAGCTTTTTTAGAAAGGCATCCTGTGTCATCGACCAGTTGATCGAGATAGGTTCGATAGGGTGGTCAAGGTGTGTGCACAAACTACAATCTAACATTCATGATTTACTACACACTGAATGTAACTAAAGTTTATGAATGAATAAATACGTGACTGAACCCAACACTGACTGGCACTCAGCCAGGCACACTGGCCTGAGTTTCATAGATCAAAGTGATGAACTATTACTTGGTGATGTAATATTAAACTAAACCAGCAACCACAATTTGCATGTTAATAATAATAATGATACTACCATAGTCTTATACAGCGCACATTTCTACCAACATATGTACTCAAGGCGCTTACTATAAAAAATTTTTAAGGCAGGTTTTTGAGTTTTTTTAAATTATAAGAGCCATTTATGTAGCACCTTATAAGGGTTTACAAGGTGCTGCGGCGCATTCAGCAGCCACTGCCAGAAACACTGCGGCAAACCCCTTCTCTTAGCGATAAGTGTGACTGGGTTCTTTTACGTGCATTACACAAAACATGGGACTTACAGCTTTACGTCCCATCCGAAGGACGAAGCAATAATGGTTAAGTGTCTTGCTTAAGTGTCAAGACCGGGACTCGAATCCACACTCTGATGATCAGAAACACCAGAGCTTGAGTCCAGTGTGCTTGACCGCTCGGCCACGACACCCCATGTTACAAAAGGTATACAAGGTAAACAAAAAGGGATTTTATGTTTTTTTAGTTTTGAAACAAAACCACCAAAATTTGCGAGGGTAAAAAAAAAATCATTTGAGTCTATGTGCATGCAACCCTAAAGGGAAAATAGGCTGGCTCTTTTTTCATGTAGTGAGCATCAGCATCCCTTATTGTTATTCCATACAAGGAACGTGACCGTGGCAAGTTTTAAGGTTCATCTTAAGATGTGTAAGCCAGTAAATCAATCTTACAAAATCTGATGTCTCATTACAAATCACTGAGGTGATAATGACATCCCAAGATGAAGTTTAGCTCTTTGTGAAATCAAAACCAAGATTTCATTTTTATTTAATAGATGGACTTGATTTGTGTTAATTTTTTTTTGTAAAAATTCCAATGTAAACAAAAGCCACTCAGGGTATTAGCTACAAAAGTTGATTAAATAGTACAATTTTTCTCTGTTCACCCTAAAATTGAATTTAAAATTTACCCAGTCAGTTTCTTTTGTGGTTTATTGCTTGATATTTGAACTAAAAAGAACGGCATTTGGGTAATGGGATTGTGCCTTTGATGATACAAGCACGGAATTTGGCACACAGTCAGAGTGCATGTATGTCATGAGAAAGATTTGTCCTTTGATGAAAAATATAGGTAGAATAACAAGCAGAGACAGCCATTTTGAAAATTTTGAAAATTGCTTCTTATTCTACCTATATTTTTTGGAAGGCCAAATCTGCGATGGCCCTATAGCCAAATATCTTTCTCATGACTTACTCTGACTGTGTGTGCCAAATCCCATGCTTATATCATCAAAGACACAATTCCATCCAAAAATTTCTCCTATCTGCCACACTAAAAGTTGATAATGTTGCTGTCAGTAAGCCCTAAAATCACATGGTTCACTGGCACTCATAAAAATAAGACAAGAAATAGAAATTCACCAACCACGAGACAAAATACAACACTTTAAGGAGAACATTAGAGCGCCATAGAAGCAAGAGATGTAGTTGGCTACAGAAGATGCTGAAGGATAACAAACAAGGCTGTGAAATATCAAGATACTAACCTAAGGCTGTATCCCATGTGGCAACTATGGCTATGGCTGTAGCTAAGGACATCCTGTACTTCAATGATGACATGGTGAGATAGCCATAGCCATAGCTGTAGCTGCCAATTCAGACATGGCCTTACAGTACCAACACAGGGCCCAAGTTCATACATGTAAGTTGTTAAAAGCACACAAATCTGCTTAGCACAGAAAAACCCTACCTAGCTGAAAGAAGTTACCAGCCACACTGCCATGTATTTTACATTACTTGTAACTGGTACCGAGCTTATTTTTGCAAAGCAATTTGTTTTTTTAAGCAAGTTTTTCTGCTTAACAGCTTTATAACATTGGCTCCTGGACTTTATTGCACTGTTCTCTTGCAGTTTAAGGATGATAGGCTAGAACCAAATTAATGGCTGCGGCTTAATCGTCACACGAACATGTGTGGAAGCATGGGATGCCTGTAGCATAGCCACAGCCATAGCCATAGCCATAGCCATAAAAAGGTTGCTAAAAATGTTCAACTTACATTCTCCTTTCTTCCTCCACCCCGAGGATGTGACCTTCATGTAGAGGGGTCCCTCCTTGGTGAAACTCTTGGAGGGCTGGTTGGCGATGATCATCAACTCCCTCCAGTTCCAGTGCATCGTTCTGCTGCTCTTCAACATGCTGTTGTAGAACAGAGCATGCTGGGACGGGGCAGCGATTCGCTGCTCCTCACAAAGGGCCGTCGTCTTGAAGGTGATTGGGTAAAGTCAACGGTAGCAGAGTGGAGGACGTTACACCATTGTTCCTGGATTCAAAAGTAAATGAATGGCAATCTCAATACCAACGACTAATACTGGTATCTGGCTCAGATAGTAAGCTCTGATTATGATGGATTCAGTACTGCACAGTCAAATCAATGATCCTTATCAAGATAAGGATGGGAACCAACTCAATGATGAGGTTGGAGATTGATGAAGGTGGGGACTGATTCAATCCAAAGTTTTTTAGAGTATTTTTTGGGAACTTGATAGATTCAGGTAGGTTCTTAAAAAGACTGAGTACTGCAAAGCCAACACTGACAATGTTTGGCACGAAACGCCAGACAAACCCCAGTACCAATTCCGTCAGGACAAAACCGGATCAGGAATTGAGTTTAATGTATAATGTTATACACTGTCCAATGATTTAGGAATAAGAATGCCTGTGAGATTTTTGGGGAAGAAGAAAGTTACAGGAGCAACATAGATGTTAAATCTTCCCAAATTGCCGAATACCACTGCACTGAAATAAAAGTCTGCAGGGGGAAACTGCTTCACTCAATGAAAACAAAATGACCTTTGAAGTCATTTGCATATGACCTGGATGTAAAATTACACGCTCCATTTAGGAGCACTACCATCCCATAAAGAACACTTATCCTGTGCAGATATCAAGTTACATACAGCTGCCCCCTAGAGGTCAACCCACCGGGAACCTTTAGAGTAAATCCAAAATCTTAACACTGCCATTATGAGTACCCCGTCGTTCAAATGAGCAACCAATATCATGGAAGCAAGAGAGAGACGTGGTTCTCTACTCCTGAAGAGGAAAACGTCAACATTTGCTTACAATGCCGGATCAATAAATGGATATCTACATCTGGTCATAGCAAGAACACCCTTCCTCCTATTACTGCGTATCTAGATTACCGCCTCCATCAAGGAAAAGTGTGGTTCCTCTAGTGTGCCCACTTAAATCCTTTATGAGATTATTTTGGAAACCAGACTAGGGGTAAGACTGTTTCTTTACATTGCTCAGTTGTGGAGAAAATTTCAGATCAAAGGGGTCACCTTATGTTAAAAATTCTTTTTGCTTATAGTACTACACTTAGGCCACTTAATGATTTCCTGCTAAGCAAAAATATGCAGGAGACCAGTCACAGATGGTACATGTAACATGGTATTTTGACTGGTAATCTTATTTATGCTTAGCTACTTTTTGTGCTTAAGCAGCTCTATGAAATTGGGCCCAGACTTTTACCATAGCCATTAAATTTGTCATGTTCCCTGTAAGCAGTTGTGATGGAGAATACTGATTCTCATTTTCCCGTCAAGCCTCAGTTTAGATACATTGATTTACATGGAAGACAACCAAGATGGTTGCACTATGGATAGATACATTGATTTACATGGAAGAAAAAACCAAGATGGTTGCACTACTGACAGGTCTTTTGATTGACACCTTTCTTGTCTACTACGGAGCAATTTGTCCCTTTCAACTAGATACTTTAATTCTACCTCAGCTTTAAAGATGTTCACCTGAAAAAACAGAACTAAATATAAACAAAATCAGAAAAAATATATGCTTTGTCTTCTTGATAAATCACCAAGATCAGAGAAAGAAGTCAGTTGTTGAGAAACAATAAGTACCTTTATTTCTGTACAGGCGTGACAGCTTGGACGTTCACAAAGCTTTGATTATTCAACGTTTACAGACCAATCAGAAAAACCCTGAAATGATAAGAAATAATTTCAAGAAATCTTAAATTTGTGAGTACACAACATAAGCCACTGGTGGTCAATAGTCAGGAAGGAATGCTTGGACTGGTCCCAATTATACATGGACTGGCAATGAGGTCACTGGTGCACATATTTCGGCTTAGAAGGATAGAGATACATACCCCCCCCAGTCTGACTTAGTGCCCCTTGAAATGTTTCAGATGAAATTCACATTTCCCTCTTAACTATACCTAGGAAAAACTGCCTTGCCCTTTCACAATCAAAGCATCAGGTCTGTGAATAGGACCATTACACAGTAAAACAACAAAATGCTCAATCGTCAGGGCTGATACGCGCAAATTGTGAGGCTGATACACACAGACTGCGGCTGATAAGCTACAAAAAAAAAGGAAATTAAAAAGAAAAAGAAAAAAACTCAAACTTAGAACAAACATAAAATAAAACCATTTAATAAAACATCAGGTAAAAAAGTATTCTTTGACCACACTGGCAAAATTTGGCTCCAGAATGCCCCCAGTTTTGAAAAATCCTGAGGAAAACCCTGATCCAGACATGACATTTGGCCCTTGCAAAAAGTAGGACAGTTTTATTGAGTAGAAGGGCTGACCTACATGTACATATCGTCACAGTTTTCACGAAGTGACATCATGCTCAAAAAATAATTTCTTTTACAGATTTTAGTTGTGTTAATACTTAGAAGGTATTCACTGATACCTTTATTTCTGCCAAGTAACAAGTCTTGAAACATCTTGGTTGCTTAGTTACAGTAGTGTCACTAAGCTAAAATTGGTTGAAACTGGAATTTTTCGTTTTCACGAAGTGACATGTTGTAGACTTGTCCATGTGTTACTGCATGTGACACAACGTGGCTTGTATGTTTTTAGTTTTCATGAAGTGACTGAATGGAGAACGCCACACCGCGAGCGCTTTGCGTGTGTTCCACAAAGTGACACCATTCACTATACTATTACACACAGAATACGTCACTTCGTGAGCACTCAAAAACCATGTATAGTGAACTTTTTCGTTTTCACAAAGTGACGTTTTTGTTTTTAAGTATGTAAGTCGTTGAGATTTCAGCTTTCTAGCAAAGTAAAAAAAGAAAGACCATAAATAAAATCAAACCTTCGATTTTAAAACTTAACAAACTAAAATTTGCAATATCTTGAAACACGGTTTTACCACTGTGTGGTCTATTGTGTCACTTCGTGAAAACTGCGACGATATGGTGGCGGCTTTGATGGACTTTTCAGGCTGTTTAATAACAATTTTACTAATTTTTCCGAGGGCAAAAAAATCGTAAATCAGACTGAAGTAGGAAAAAATATCATGCCTACTGGGGTGCATTTTGTCATCGTGGGCTTAATCGTGGGAGCTTAGGCAAAACTACTTCTGATGATTCACAGGAAAATTAATCCAAACAATTTAACGACAGAATTATTTTCAACATTCAGTTTAAAAATACCAACAAAAATCTGTCTTACCTGCGGAAGAGTTTACTTGTGGTTAAGAATTCACTGTGTTTCACAGGAAGTTTTAGATTATAAGCATGCCAAAAAAAAAACCTCTTTGTGGTTTGGGGGCTGTTAACAGTACTCCCAGACAAGACTGTTTTGCTAATAATGGTTGCTTAGCGACCAAAAGAAAACACACAGACAAATGACGTAACAGGTTGGTGTGTGTGAGTGAGTTATGGAACCATAATGACACTTGTTGATTATGTACTACAGTAAACCAAGGAATCTACACTCTCAAGGTTCCATCAGGATGACAACTTTCTTTTCAAATATAGATTATGGATGGGGGAAATTTTCTTGCATCTGCACAGCTTGAAATAAGGGAGGCCCTCTTTAACTAACCCAAAATATCCGCCGAAACCCGCAGGATCCCAACAGGTAGTTTAATGCCACTGTAATGAGTTCATTATCTTCTGGTCATTGCGCACAACTGCAATACGTCAGATGAATATGCATGAGGTAACTCAAGATCAGGACCTGCCTGGGATCTTTAGAAATCAAGATGCAATGTTTTGCTTGTTCCGCTTTGTTTCGCCGCTCTCCATTATTGGGCAAGCGCTAATCCGTAGTTGATACATCTGGACAATAGAGTAAGACTGACTGGACTTTCAAAAGGTTTCGAGAATGAATAGGTTTACGAGCTGAAAGAGGCTTGATTGTCTATTAGTTTTAAGCATGAAAATTAATGTTTCAAATTACTCTAATTTTGTCTCCGTTTTTCTGAAACGTGTATATTTCACAAAGCATTAATATAGATTGCAGTTTTAACCCCCCCCCCCCAAAAAAATGACCAGGGATAAGCAAAGAACGTAAGTTTTGCAGTCTGTCATTCCACAGAAAATAATACATGTACAAGACGGGAGTAATAAATGGTACTGGGACATAAACAGGACAAACACACTTTAAAAGAGGACAGATAAATACCAGAGACGGGAAAATAGTAAACGGAACAGAGACATCTTCGATCCCTGTATGAATGGAACAGAGAAAAACCCTGGACAGGAATATTATAAACGTAACAGGAAAATTATAAATTGAACGGGAAAATTAAAGACGGGATAAGAAAATATAAGTCAAGACTATGAGAGATAATACTAGACAAGAAAACAAGAAATGGGACGGAGAAATGCCCGCAATGGAAAATACTTCAGTAATAATGAACGAAACTAAGAAACTTTCCAGTCAGTCACTGATATTTATGGGATAATCCCTTAGCAATGGGCAGACCAAATAGTCCTCATCTTCCTTGCCTTCTTTTGTTGGGTGTGTTGCCTATTCAGACGTTAATCCCTCTGGCAGGTGACTAGGCTTTAATGAGCCCTTTGGCCAGAGCTTGACCTCTCTGGTACTGGCATACTCATGATTTAAGCAATCCTATTGAAAATATTCAGAGCTGGAAACCCGCCGGGATGTGTCGGGTTCCGGCGAATATTGGGGGTTAGTTAAAAACGGCCTCCCTAACCATTTGACAGCCAGACAAAGTCCAGTAATTTCAGAAAAACTCAGACACTCATAAAGATCATTACTGGCTCTGACGAACTGAATTTAAAAAACAATCCTGCAACTGACATGAAAGTCACTAAATAGTCTTGCTCATCATATGCCATCATCGTACCTTATATCTCATCCTGGTCGCTTAGATCTCTTAACAAACTGTTTCTTTCAACACCAAAGGCAAGTTCTTCTTCTTACAGTGAGAGGGCTTGTTGATCTGCTGCACCCAAATTCATATTGCTCTTGTTCTTAGATGATACGTTCAAGAATATTTTAGAGTCTATCCTTGTGTAATGAACTTGCGACCACTGGCTATACGTACCGGCACTCTACCAACTGGGCTATCCAGCCCTAATGTTGGCGGTCTCCCTATTTTGTCAATATCTTTGTTCGGTCGCAGGTTCAAATCTTGCTCGTAGGTTCAAATCCCCCTCTAGTCAATTTTTCTTTGTTCACCCCAAATTGATTTAAAAATTTACCCAGTGGTTAATTGCTTGATATATGGAAAATTACTGATGTACACTTCAGCTTTTCAACTGCAATACAACTCCCAAAAGTGAAGCAAATACAATGCACACAAGAAAGAAAAATTTGGGTCTTGTAAAAATATTTCTGATCCTTTAAAAGTTTTAAGACCTGTGGTTGAGTGGAGATTTTCTTTAAGTTAACCCTGTCTACTAGAAAGTTATTGGAAGGACAATCTCGTTATGAATGACATTATAAAGCACTTACACATGGCTCGCAACAATGTTTACATTCAGTAAGATTTTAAACTTTGCCAGGTAGGAATACAATCTAGTAAGGTTTGTAGACACACCGTGTACATGACATTCTCTCTATGAGTTGTGGTGGTGATGAAAAGAACTATGGTTAACAACTCTACGATTTGATCAGTATGCTCTGATCATCTTCAGTCTTCATGCATTCTCCTGAAGATAATCAGAGCATACTGATGGAAATGCAGAGTTGTTAACCACCGGTTCTTTTCAGAACCAGCACAACTCATGGAGAGAGTTTTATGTACATGTTGTCTCCGCAACCTTTACTAGATTGTTATAGTCAGCAAAATCTTTTAAGAAAATGCAAACTGAACCTTTGGACTTGGATAGCATGCTCTGACTTATACTTACCCCTCCCACTTACAGTGCCAAGTATCGTTTGTTTAGCTGTGTAAAACTAAATCTATTGATACTTGGGAAAACTAGGAGAAGCGTTTTGGATATTTGGCCGAAGTTAGTGTTGATAACCTTTGAAAAAACTTAGAATATTAAAAAAAAAAAAAAAAAAAAAAAATCAAGCTTGAGGAAGGCTTTCCTAGGTACAAACCTCTATGCCGTTATCACTTTTGCAATTTTAATTATGGCTTGTTAAATTTTGGGCAAGAATTACTTACGGAAGAAAATGATGTTGCTCAGAATGGCCACAGAGTGGAGGGTTAAGCAAACTACATGTGAAGTAACAAACATTTATTTTTCTCTCTGTAAAACATGTTTCCAGCGAACTTGCCAGTGGAACGTCAATTGACAGATTAAAGTTGTAGGGGAAATGGCGGATGTGCTCGTCCCCCTGACTACTTACTGCTGCAATGTATGCATGTAAACTTACTGATTGGTTTTAATGTGCCTAATTCTAAGAAAACTGCCCCTTCCTTTTGATTTCAAATAACTATTTTGGCAACAGAAGTTAAGATTTCCCCCAACAAGGGATTCAAAGCTCAAAGACATGCCTTTCTTACCTCAAATCCTACCCCCGAAACAGCTGGTCTTCTAGCCGGCAACACTCTGAAGTTCTTCTTCAAGACAAACACACCGCTCCTGATCGTATCCCAGCATAAATTATTAGCCGGTTCACAGACCACTACAGAAAGGCACTAGCACTGCACTCTTTGCCAAGTTATGACTGAACTGACTTCATACCCAGCCAGCTGCACACAGGCCGAGGCGAGAAACAAACCGTCCCCGTTCAGGCTGCTGGGGCTTTCTAGGAAGACACAGAGACCTCTATAGGTCAAGGATTGTGATGTGTTAATGGGGTGGACATATCAGGAAGTCTATTAATTATCACCAAGGGCAGCCCTGATGCTCTGCACCGATGTTCAGCTCAGGTTAAGCCAGTGACTTCACTCTCTTACTCTCCATTCTTGCCGCCTTTCTGGGCTTTTTAAGAGCCTTCTTGGGCTCTTTGACGAGGCACAACAACCTTGGATGATTCAGATCAGACATAAATGTTACGTTCCGACATGAACATTGAATTTATTTATAGCCCCACTAACCTCTGCACAAAATGGGTAAACTACAACTTAAGGGTTTTTCAAAAGATGAGGGAACTAAGTTGTATAGTTTTTCAAGAAATAAGCCAGATAAAAAACTTGCATGTGATATTCGGCAAAGTTTTGTTTCCTGGTTTGAGTGTTTGTTTACAGAAGCAATGTGGATATTAGATGAGTGAGTCTTACCAGGTTTGTTTTTTAAATATTGCAAAAATGATTTCTCTTAAACTATAAAATACTGAACAGAATTGGGAAAAACAAAATTGCTGTTTTCTCTGGAGAGCATTTTACAAAAGATTTTGGAAATATAAAAAAAAACCTTTGTTTCCAAACCACACCATCAGCCAGTCAAAAGATCTCTATCCAGTCACATCATGCCACAAGAAAACCATCTCTTAGTAAGCAAACATAAACCTGGATTACACACTGATGATCACTTCTCCTTGATTAAAAAAAAAACCCACCAAGCTGGGCACCTGTAACAAAAAGAACCACGCCCAATCTACATGTACCCTGTTCAATCAAATACCCACTTTGTACAGGTGATTGGAACACAACAGTGTTGCTGATTGCCACTACCTGTTGCTTACTTTACACAACATCGGTACTGATAGACACACAGGGTGATGCAGAGAAGTCTGACGCCATGAGGATCGCTGGATGAGGGAACCACCAGGCGCGAGCACGAGTTCCAGAATCTTTGTTAACCCAGAGAGTGTTAGTGTCGGTAATTGGACAAGGCAGTCATGTAAAAAGGCCGGATATGAGCTTAGTGAAACACCTCTTTACCTGTCATACATAGACACTGGGTGGTATGAGCCACATCATAATTAAAACTCTCTTCACATTACAACATTGTGCAAGGTCAGAGAACATGGTGTGTCGTTGTTGACCTTTTGACCTTTAGATGGGAAGTTGAGTTAGTGCATGAGAGATGGCTTACAAAGAAAATCAGACGCCATAATCTGATAAAGGTCACCCCCCAAATTTAAAAAAAAAATTTAACAAATTAAGGCAAACACGTTTCCACTTGCTGGAAAATCTGTGGGAGATTTCTTGACCAATTTAGGTCCGCAACCAGAGCATAAAGTATGTTGATGGGGCAACAAGTATGTACAATATATTGTCACTAAATCACAAGTCATAGAAGGAGTTTTATGATGTACATGTGGCTCAGCGCTCTTTAGCAGTAGGAGGTAAAAATGAAAAGCCAAAGTATCCCATCAGGTGCAGTGACTTTGCAGTGACATCATGTATGAGTACATCCACAACAAAATAACCCTTTTCATTGTACACATCATGAAACCCAACCATCAAAACATGTGAGCAGATAAAAATACTTTTGTACGTCATTATTAATGTTTAGCTAACGTGACATTGTTGATAATCTCAAATGTGGGCGGAGTGACTAGCCCAACGCAGGACGCATTCTGCACCCTGTGATACTGATGAGTCCATTTCACATAAGGTGGGGGGGGGGGTGTTGGGGGGGGGCAGCATTATGATTCATGTTTTCTCTCAAGGGGGGGCCAGCAGCTCATTTCCGATGCAACATGAATTTTATCAGCCGGAACCTACCCTGGTGACGATCATGTGGTTTTTGTTCAATGCACTAACTGTTTTTCTTGGATGCCATGTGGTTTGTGTTACACCTGGCTGCTAGCCGACAAGGTTCCACCGGGCAGCCCCTCCTGAGCAGCACAATCAAACCATCCACAGGTAGAATAATAATAAATCAGGGCTCCAAGGCTGGCAGTAACAGGAACGACACAGGAATCTTGTCAAAGTGGTTGACCTCAAAATTGACAACTACCACAGTAGTTAAAAGGATTGGTCTTTTAAAACCACAAATTGTACATTAATGTGCTACTCATCAAAAAGACTGCATCCAAAATGATTTCCAACACAGGACATTCCAGGTTTATGGAAGACGAGACTATTTTCATTCCAGATATTGAAAAGTAAAAAATGATTTGTGGGAAAGTTTACTCAATCCATTACCAAAATATCAGGGGATAAAACATAAAGCTTGAGTAATAAACCACAAGGCAAACTGACTGGGTAAATTTTTAAATCAATTTTGTGTGAACAAATAAAAATTGACTGCAGCGGGATTTGAACTTGCAACCACTGGCTAAATGTACCAATGCTCTACTAACTGAGCTATCCATCTCCTTATTTTGTCAACTACTTATTTGGGCGGGGCCAGACAAAAGCCATCCAACCAGATACTGTCGTGTAACACTGGATCATACCCCATTATACAATCATAGAGCTAGCTCTATGGATATAACCAGGGAAGCGGCAGCACTTTTTATTTTTAATATCAAGCAAAAAACCACATCAAAACTGACTGGGAACTTTGAAAGATTGAACAGAAATTACGTGTTGGTGTTTACTAGAGTTTTGTTTAACTATAGATAACTTTGTTTAACAGTCAGTTAAATACAGACTTGACAAAAATTACTTTGTAAGAAACTTATAAAGTTTTGTCAATTCAGTCATACTTTTCTTCAAGATCAAGAAACCTTGATCGAGATGATTAAAGAACTCACCGAAGCTTTCAAATATTTTTTCCATTAATTTTGAAATTAAACTGTTAGCAACGTGATGTCCCACCCCCTTGACTGTGTTCTGTTAAAATGCATTTCCAATTTTTACATCGTTCTGCACATTTCCATCAGTTTTTACCATTAAGATCATACTATCAATCAATCAACTGTAAATTGAATAGGGCGCCAATCCAATGATCATTGCTCATTGAATGATCCATCAATATATGGGCTAATTAGGTAACTCACAACTGCTGCCAACTGGGTTAAGCCGACATTCAATTGAACTTTTAACTCAAGTGCTTCTTAATTTGGCAATGAGTGGTTGGATACTCTAAATGTTCCATACAACACCTCAAGATTCCCCGGATCTACCTTGGGTGGATTGATTGAACATATTGCATCAATGTGCTTTGACACTTTATCCCAGGCCGCATGTCATCAAAACTCTTTGATAAAACGCAGAAAAAAACAAATTTTCTCTTTCACTTCGACCTACTTCTTCGACTCACTTACCACGGAAGCTGTCAAACTTTTGAAGTATGAAACGGTTTTATCTCCTTGCGTGGTGGGAGTATCCCTCCGAAAAGGCTCTCAGCACCCCGCGGTGGGACAACCAGGGATTCCGCAAAGAGCTGTCAATAGGATAAGCCATGTCAAAACATCTTCACAAATATAGCAGGCATATTTTTGTGATAAAAGAATTGGTGCAAAGCTGATTTCTTGTTACGCATGTTGCTTTTTTTCACACAAGTGAACCATCATGGACGGTAAATGTAACAATCCACACCCTGCACCTTAAGCAACCTACCTGCAGTTTGAGCAACTTCATTGGCGGATCTGGGGTGGGGGGGGGGGGAAGGGGGCTAACGGGTTGTAGCCCCCTCCTCTAAATTCGTAAAAAAAAAAGAAGAGAGAGAGAGATGGGAGGGGACAGGGGGGAGGAAGAACATAATCAGATACAAATGGTAAGGTATTCCCCCATCCCACATGTTTCCCCTCATTTCCCCACTCACTGTGATTAGTTTTCCTCTCCCTTTGATTATTTCATTGTAATTCGTAGCACTGAAAAATTGTTCTTGATTCTCAGCCCCCCCCCCTCCAAAAAAATATATATTCTGGATCCGCCAATCAGCGTACTGATTTTTTTAATTGTTAATTTTGAGTCACCCAGACTTTGAGCTCTAAGCCTGCCTATAGACCTTAATCATGGTGGAACCATCTTGTGTTTCTTCCATTCACATCAATGTGATCTGACCGAGGCTAGAAGAGCAAAAACAGTCTGGTATAAAGAGAACCCATGTTTATTATTGCTAATGGTTATTGCACAGGGGGAGCAAGACAAAGATGGTCTAAGCATGATAAAGGTCCACTCCTTAGAGATGTTTAATCACAAAAACTATGTTAAAATAAGGTTGCTTTGTTTTTCTCACGACCAAACATAACAAACATTCTTAGCTTTTCTCATCAGAACATGCATTACAAATTTTAAAATCTATTAAGCTGAAAGTAGTCCAAGCTTACTAAACAGAATTATAAAAAAAAATCTTACCTTTGTTAGACAGCTCTACCTCAGTTCCTGCAATAAATGAGATGATTTAAATTTAGATCTTTGCCCAAGGAGAATTCACAAACTAAAAAATATCCGTGCGTTAATCTTCCGGACCAAACTTACTTGCACAGGGGTTCTCAAGATGTTTCTGTGCCACCTGACGAGATTGATTTCTCAGAACAACCAGAATAATTTTTCCTTGAGAATATCATTGCCAAAAAGAAACCCTGACTAAACAAAGCCAAGAGAACAAAGGTTCTCATTGAAGCACTGGGATTTATTGTTTCTCTTTCAAAAAGATGTCAGATTCATTTAGTGTGGACCAAAACCTCGGCCATGAGCCACGGCCGATATTTTGTCCTGTGGCCAGAACCAAGGCTGGAATCTCCGTTCACTCGGACTTACCTCCATTGAGATGAAATACAATAATAAACAATGGTGGAAACCTCTGGATGTCTCATAATCCTCTTCTTGAATCTAAAGGACAAAGGTCTGAAATCGGATATTACACACTAACCCCCGCAAAAAGGGAGAATTTGAGCATGAATTCAGGTACCATCTATCTCTTTGTGAGGGTGAAACAAAGCGTTGCATGTTGAGTGCAAGCACTGCGCACGTTCCATAATGGAATAATCAGGTGACCCTCGTTCCGGTATTCCAATTTCATTTGAAAAGACAAGTTTTAAGACATCCAATTTCAGGCAGAGAAAATATTGGCGTATATACACATAATCGGATATTAACTGGTTAAAACAATCCCTCTGGCAGCTGGTCTATTTCATGTAAAAGGTACAAAATGCTGCAGGATTGATCGGTAGAGTTAAAAACTACCATGACTAAAGCAACAGTACAGACTGTGAGCTCCAAACATTTGGGGGCACTGTTCACAATGTGCTGTTTGTAAAGGGTGATGCCATGCATGCATAGTATTCTTGCCAACCATTCATGTATAATACTTTTTTATTTAATTAATTATTCAATTATTTGACAACAGTTTTTGTAGAGGGTAACTCATCCAGCACAGCTGATAATTTGGCATCCTCTTTATAAAAATACATCATTGCGGCAAATTCATCATTGTTATTTAGTTTATAGTTTGTTTGTTTATTGTTTATAACAATGGTGAAAAATACGTAAAACCAGAGTTAAAAAATCTGCCATTGCTGAGAACTATGAATAACAATGGCGAACTAGCCGCAATGTCTGCTAAAACCATTGTTAAAACTAATCTGCACATGCTCAGAACTACATATAAGTTTATGTAGCAATGGCGATTTAGCCGCAATGTCTGCTTAAATTTAGCGTCTCAATTTCCCAATTGCATCCATCATCAAATCCCCTTTAATACACTGACCTAGCCTGCCCCAGCCTGACCCTCTGACAACACACCACACCCTACGTTCTCAGTTTCTCCCAGTCTCCGGTCTCTTTACCTTATTTCTCTTTCATTTCTTGCACAGTCTCCTGATTGTAAAGATTGTGCTCATTTTTTCTCTCTTCCTCCTGTAAGGCTAGCGATAGGACAAAGCTGTCAGTCACTGCATTGTTGAAGACCTGTCAATCTGATTGGAGGAAACAGACAGTACACATGAAGTTAACATTATTTTAAAGTCAAGTTTGTATCCATGCATGTGAGACCAAAAGTTGAGATGTTGTGGTGGTGGTTGAAGGGTTCGGGGGGGGGGGGGGGGGGGTTTACACTCCTGTTAACAATGACACCCCAAAATCACCACTGACAGTATCCATTTTGTATGTTGATAACTGAAGTTTATACATTATTATTGATTCACATTTCATAGAGCTCATCTAGCTATAAGGGATAGGTTTGTGGTAGCACCATGTGTATAATCTCATTTGGGTGGTTGTGACTCTGAGAAGTGTCAGTGGTTTACTCAACATTTCGGATAGTATGCTCTATCCGTCACAGTAGTTATCACAATTGTTTTTCACCAAATCCATTAATAAAAACTTTCTAAACTACGCAAATCTTGGTCAATGGTACAATGTGACCTGCAATGTATCCTTTTTAAAAGGTTTATAAAGGGCATTAGGGATAATACATTGTTTTGGTTTTGGTTTCGACCCTTACACCGATGCTTCTACATGTATTCCCTTCCAGTTTGTATGCATGTTGATTGTTTCCTCAGATCTCATTATCACTGAGTATACAGAGCTCATCACACATCGGTGGAAGGGTAAAACAAAAATAATTTACAATGTATCCTGCCATACAAAAATTATACTGTGTCATGGCCGAGCAGTCTGGTGTATTGGACTCAAGTCCTGATGGCTGAATCATCAAGAGTGTGGGTTCGATTCCCGCTCATGACACCTATGTCCTTGAGCAAGACACCATAATTGCTTCTCTTACACCTGGTGTACATGTATAAATGGACGGTATAGACCTTTATCATGCTGCCACCATCTTGGTCATGTTCCCTGTATCCATAACAGTAATAGATGCTGATATTCATTGTACAAAAAGGAACCAGACTATTTGCCCTTCCAGCCTCGGTTTAGTTACATTGATTTGAATGGGAGAAAATCAAGATGGCCGCACCATGATAAAGGTCTATTGTGTTGGATTAACCCTCAGCGCTAATAAGCAGCTTCGGGTTGTATGCTCCCCAGGGAGTTGAGAATGTTTGAGGAATGGTTTAAGTAATGGAATGGTCTATGCCTGATGAACAGGGATTATACTGTTGTCAAGTGCCTTGACTACATGTAGGATATATGGGCTTTATAAACACTAGGTATCATTATTTTTATTTTTAATAACACACATTTATCTAGGAATGCAGACATTCCTTGAATGAAGAGATATGATAAAAAAATGCTGAAATGCAACAAATACATGTACACTTTCTACCCCAGTGCAGGGATTTCCGTGTTTTCCCAAAGTTACATTTGGTGGAGAATAAACAAAGCCTACAGCCTATTATGAAAACTTGGTACAACATGTTACTTCCTCATGCGATCTTTGAACTTGTAGCATATATACCGACAGAGTTGAACTTCCCCAAGCTATTTTAATACTGTTTGTGTATTTGAAAGAAATTCTTCATCAATAATAATACATACTCACTAACAATAAGCCATTTGCTTGTTAGATATGAAAATTGTCTGATACATTAACTTGTTTAGGAAATGATTGGAAGCTCAATTTTGAGTCCTTCAGTGTTGATAGACCAGTAGGCCTACAATACAATGTAGTTACAATTACATGTGTACAAATATTCATTGAAAATAACCCTGACACTGTGACAGTTTATCCATTCTGATTGGTCGAGAGCATGTCACATGGGAGTGTTTAAACGGTTAATAAAGAACTGGTCGAGGAGTTTATAACCATTCACCAAATACTTATGTGGGGGCTAACGTACGCAGAGCGCAATCAACACATATTTAAATTTTCACAATAGATTTTTGGAGATAGATGTGCATGTAGTATGACAATACAAACATTGCCACTTGCTATACTAGTGTGACAAGGCCCTCAGACAGCAATGTTGAACGCTCCCTTTAAACCTTGACTTCCACATGATTGTCCTGTTTTTCATTAGACGTTGATTTGGGAATGACGTCACAAGAGAGGCTTTGGGGTTGGTTAACCGATGTTGTGGTTAGGGAAGTCAGGATGATGAAGAAGTGCAATCAGCAACTGACAGCTTGTCTTATGTATGCACACTTCAAACTTCCTTTGTGTAAGGCGGAGTGAAGATGTTGAGTTGTTGTTTTTGTAAAAAAAATTAAAAATCTTGAAAAATGGGTGGAGGTCTCCTCTTGGACAAAGGTGACTGCGTAAATCCAGGCCTGCCAACCAGGGCCCATTTTCATACAGCTGTTAAGCATAATAAAACTACTTACTACAGAAAAATATTGCTAAGCAGAAACAGGTTCACAATACACTAATCATGCTAATCCGAGCAGCTGGTTTTATGGTGGTTTACACCACCGCAGCTATGGCCGCCACACGTGCGTGACACGATTAGCGCATCAGCCGCGCATATGTACCAATCAGAACTGAGGATTCACAGTGAATGTGCGGCGGCCATAGCTGAGGTGGTGCAAACCACTATAGACGAGCTGCTCAAATGAGTCTATAAGGCTGTTAAAGCAGAAAACACCAATGTCAACTACATTTATTTGGGTGGTAACCTGTTTCTGGTGAACAACATTTTTCTGTGCTTAGCAAATGTTAGTGCTTTACCTACTTCATGAATTGGGGCCTGTACATACCCTAGCGTACAATGTTTGGAAACCAAAGGAAACCATCCTTGGTGATTGTTATTCTTAACCCATTCAATACCTAGCCATGACCTTTTTTTTTCCCATGTTAGCTTTCAGTTTCAGGAAATTGCGACCACCTCTCAAAACGAAAAATGTTTCATAGCAAACTGTTTACTTTTTAGCTGTGTCAACTTTTAACCCGAATGACAAGGTTGTGTTTAAAAACGTTGCTTTATGTGCACTGCAGAGCATTACAGTTGCTTTATTTGATAAAAATGATTAAAAATGAACAGGAACTTGTGAATGTAAACCCTATACTCCGCTCGTTGTATTATCAAATGCATCCTCTATCCTGTTTGCAAGTATAGTACCGGTAAGTATGACGTAATTCTGCTGTAAGCCACGCCCACTATGGGGGCGTAGTCCATTTTGTTCCTTGACCAAGATAATGTCAAATTCATGCATAGTGAATTGCAAAATACTGGCTGTTACATGTACCTACGGCATAGGAGTGGAACTAAATACAGAACCATGGCTGGATTCCCGGCATCATCTGGCTTACCACCTTTGAGCCGAAATGAATGAACAATGGAGGAAGCCTCTCGAAGCCTTGTAATCCCCTTCTTGAAACAAAAGGACAAAGGTCTATAATTGGGGATTACACAAAAACTGCCTCTCAATGGCCACAAAATGCCAATATATTCAATACCTTTTTTGTCATTGTGTAGGTGATAACCCCCACACATTGGTCGAAAATTGACAAAAATACTTAAGACCATGTTTCCATGAAAAGAAGCATCATACAGCGTGTGCTTGTTCTGTGCACACTTAGTAGTAGAATGTCCGGGCGACCTTTGTTATGGTATTCAAATTTTACACAGTGGCCGTTTGATGGCTCGGACAAGATTTTTGTGGACACTTGACATCTGGCTCCAACTGGTCACAAAAACTGTGTCTAATCTCCTTCTAATCTTCTCATCTCATCTTTTTTAAGTCTATCAAATTTTCCATTCATTTGTTTTTTCATTTACAATAAATGTATGTCAATTGTTCACTTATGTTGTTTGTTTGGAGTCACAATGAACACAAACAAAAGTAATAAACCACTTACATGTATCATGCTTGTCAAGTCAAAACTGTTTCCAAAGTGGCACAGCCAAATTTCCGTCAAAATAATTTTTTCTCTGAACGAAATTTGACAGACGATAATGCCACGTGCATTCGTAGAATGCTCAAAACACATGTAACATGCAAAATTAATCATGGCTGATTGACGTGAGATAATTTCGGGATCCCGACAATAATTCACTTAATTTTTAATTGCCTACCACTTAATTATTGAATTGACAGATTTCTTCATGCAATACTTTAAATGAAAGCTTAAAACTCTCTTGAATCAATAAACCGCCGAAAAAATCATACCTATGTAGCATCTTTAAGGAATTCATTATTAAGTATCATATTTTTAAAACCGCAAGAAGTAACAAGCCTTACAATCTTGAGCGTCACCCACGTCCAATCAACACGACCAAGTAAACCCTATCCACCTACTACTACTCCACCCCTCCCCAAGGTAAACTCCCTCCTGCCAGCATGGGACTCCGCCCTGCCTACAAGCATGCCTGCGGCTAATGATACCAATCCATTGCCGATCCATGACTTCCTCCCATCCTTGCTACCCTAAGCTAGGCTCTGATCCCTCCAGGTCACACAGCAACCCTCTGAGCAAATGAATGGGTCCGGAGGCAACCCTCTGACTGAGCAAAGGACTAGGCCAGGCAGCCCTCTGAGTAAACGAATGGGCCAGGCAGCCCTCTCAGCAAATGAAAGGGCCAGGCAATCCCTCATTACAGACAGGAAGGCAGGTCTTTACAGGGGTTTCAAGGTAAACCCCAAGGGACAACTGGGGGAAGAGTACTTGTTACTTGTTTGTATAGGTTCCCCACAAACTTAACTGGAGAAATGGTCTACAGTTGAAAACAGACGTGTAAATTATGCAGATTTACAAATATTTACTACGTACAATACACATTTACAGTGTCAGTCTATATAGATAATCAAACTGAATGGAGACCCACGATGGAAAAAAATAAGACACGTTCAACAGAGAAAAACCAAATAAATAAATAAAAAACAGAATAAAACTTCAAATGCATTAAGTGCAGATCTGTTCTTTTACCCACAAAAATAGAAACAACTAAGATGAGATCCACATCGAATAAAAAGAGACAATCAACAAAGGTATTAAATAAACATTGTAACTTTGAAATTCTACATTATTGAGCCATACAATATTAGTTGACCATACATGGATTTCTAAAAAAGAGGAGTAAAATGAATATTGTACGTTAGATTTTGTAACTAGAACAATCAACTTATTCATACAACATTGTACAACAATGACACTGTTATAAAGTGAGCCCTTTTGAAGTCAATATACAAAATCTGTATAAATCTCAGGAAATACTGACTTTCTTCTCTCTGATGGTTCCCTTCAGAGCACAGCACAATGTTTGTTCATGTCATGAACAGATGCACAGTATCCTACTACTTGAAAAATACTTTTTTTTGTACCAATCGTACGAAAGAATGATCACCGCCGGTTTGTGTTTTAATTGCAGGGCGGCGGTAGGGCCAGGGGGAGGGTGAGACGACCATACATGTACATGTACCCTGGCTGCTCTTAAAACCCACTTCCTGTGCGTCACATCTCACACACTGCCAAACAGCACCAGGATGAAACTAATTGGAGTTACACACAGGGACACTGAGCTTTCTTGTCAAGGGAAGCGAGACTGCTGAAGTAGACAGACAAGGGGAGGTATCCGAGGGGAGGGATCCGGCTGGACTATACTCATAAACAACAGCCAACTCTGCACCGTAGGGGAGCAACGCTCAGGGACAACATAAATTGACATTTCTGCCTGCACATCAGGGTGTTATTTTGCAAGGGGTCCTTGACTGAAAGTAAACTGTATAATTTGACTGTAAATGTTGTCAGAGGGACTTCAAGTACACACACTACATGTTAACCGACTACTGACCTTTACTGAATGTTCTTTGTTATTATTCACCATCATTCAGGAATTTGGAGTGGAAGCATGTTATCTATGGGTTACTGTTAATGTTGTTTGCGGGGGGGGGGGGGGCATGTTGGTGTCTTTTGGACACCCCTTTCTGAATTAGGACACCCTACTCAATCTTTCATTTACGTGTAAAATTATTGTGAATGAGCAATTTGAATTCCCTGTTTTGAAATTTCCAGCAATTTGGATGCTTTAGTCAGTACAGTCTGGCTTACAACCCTTGTTGAGTGTCCTTAGAGAGACCCATCCTATTAGTACTGATGGCAACACTCAAGTGTCAACGCATAAAGCCTACCATGGAGCTTAGGAAAATTGAACTGTCAAAAATTAAGTCAGTCCACACACTGGACATGAGAGTAAGCCGACAGGGAAGAGACTACTGAAGAGTCACAGCCTCTTTTCTGAAGTGCAAAGTTTTCTTACCAACCACAGGGCCTATCAATACATGTATACCTTGCAACGAGTCTGTAATGTAACTTAGACTTGAACTTTTGAAGGAACACTTGGGATGTACACAGTTTGTCTACTTTCTTTTTTAACTCAATTTTTGCAAACACTGGCACAATGCAGCAATACAAGTTTTAACAACCTTGCTGCAATAGATCGATTGTGCGACCCATGTTTACATGGTATCACGTGACCTATTGTGGGTACTACGTCATCTAAACTGATGGCAAACTACGCGCAAATACATGCTGTGACCAACAGAGTCACACCAAAAGTCGGCTTTTGGTAATAATAACAAGCCATTTAATTAAAGTTGTACATTGTGACATTGATATTAATCACATTACTGTTTCATGAACTACTAGTACTGTATTCTACTACAAGAGGTTTATTTTGAGTTACGCACTACCGGCATCGGACGACTATGTAGCCACCCGCCTGTTATTTGTTTGTAATGTAGGCCTGAATCACTGTAAAAGGGTAAAGAATATTGGAAAAGTGAGCATTTATACCTAGCCTTGCGAAATTTCAAATAGCCAAAGGAATCACACAGTTTTAGAAAGCAATTTCTTTGGATGGTTCAGCTTCAAAACTTTGAAATTCTTGTATTGAAAAGTATGTGATCGTGTCTGGCCTAAATGTTCTGTCGTGCACTAGTACACATCGTGCACATTTATACCTTACTTGTACAATTTCCAACACTTGCTGGAACTGTCCTTACCGGCTTTATTCAGCCACTCAAAGGTCTCTGTTACAAAATCTAAATATTTTTCACAGATTTTGAGAAAGAAAAGTCTCAAAAGAATAAACAAATGCAACGATCATCACGTACCTTACTGCACTTACTGCGGAGGACGTTGTTTTTGTTTACATTTAATACCCACAATAGGTCATGTGACACGGATCATCCAATCGGTCTATTACAACACAACAGACGATTATGACAAGTGTCTGACATGCTGATGTTATTGTGATGGGACACCCTGCATGACAGATATCTCCTCCAGGCATCAGGTTGAACTCCTCTACAAAATTCTACATGGCCAAGTAATTAGCCTACAAAGTCTACTCCTATGAACATCGAGCTAGACCAATCAACATAGCCTCACCTATAGGCAACCATTTACCAGAGTTGACTGCTACCTCTATAGCCCTTTTCTAAGAGCTGTTCGGACTTGGAAGAGGCCATTGCAGTCACTGTGACCAATCTGAAAGGGTTCCAGAGAGAAGCACTGCCAGTGATATGAGGGATGGCGCTACTATTGTAGGAATGTAGGCTTAACATTACAGAAGCCAATTTCATAAAGCATGTAATGTTTTAAAACCAGACAGGAGGGGCTTTTTATAGCAGAGTTTGCATTACTACTTGTTTGGAAACAGAAACTAAATGACATTTTTTAAAACTATCTGACCAACCTTTTAACAAGACACATGGAGGCCATGGCCTCTGTGGCCTCTGTGTAATTCCAGGCCTGGAGAATGAAAGAATTCAAGATGAAACTTCTGTTTGGAATTTTTGCCTATGGATTATATTTTTCCGACGCACTTGCTTAAATTAATAAAATAGTGCATTAGTGATTAATACTGAAATTTACACTTTTTATAAATTTTTGGGTGTCACTATCGACAGGAAACTTTATTCTCAACTAGACCCAGTAACTGGGGAGCTGTACTCCCTTTTTGAGATTTTGACATTATCGTACTAGCGATAATGTAAAAATCTCAAAAAAAGGAGTACAGTGCCCCAATTACTAGGTCTAATTCTCACGATGTTGAGGCGTGATGACGTGGATCTCGCCCATTCTCATGGTACACGGAAATCAAAATAGAAAATAGGTGTCAATAGGAAACGGGTGATGGCGAGATATGTACACAATTGGTAGAGATTGTAATTGTATGTAGGCATAGGATTATGAACAGAGCTTACGCGCAGTCTTCATGGTCTTGCAAACCAACGCCGACAGTCATACAGTGACATCAACAATGACACATGTGACACTAGACACTAACTGGGGTGCTGTACTCCTTTTTTGAGATTTCGGAATATGTCGAGTTACTGGGTCGAGTTTACTTTAAAAGTTTAATGTGACACATGCTACAATACATGTATGGCTATTCTAACTAACATGACTAACAAATGCTAGTGAACACTCCACGACTACGGTGCTATGTCATAACTGACACTGACAGTGACACCATGACACTGAGCCGAGAAGTATTATTTATGTAATGACACCACCAAAACCAAACCATTGATCAATTATTAATATTATCGTCTCGATCGTACTCGTATAGGCTTTACCATGTTTACTAGACCCAGTAACTGGGGCGCTGTACTCCTTTTTTGAAATTTTTGACATTATCTGTCGTACGACAGATAATGTCAAAAATTTCAAAAAAGGAGTACAGCGCCCCAGTTACTGGGTCTACATACATGTTTACCACCCCCTCGACTCGCAAGGCATTCTGGCAAAAAATACAAGCTTACTTACATTTACAATTGTTTTACGGGGTAGTGATTGCACCTCCTCATCCAAACAAACAATTCGCTTGATCATGAGCTACGGAAAAAGTTCAACACCGAACAACTGTCAGGGGTCAGGGGTGATTTGGTGTCCTTTCTGTTGGAACATGCACTTTTTTTCGTCTGCATGCCCAGCCCGCTGTCTGTACCGTCTATCATCTATGTGTGTGTTTCAGTTTTGTCCGTGTAGTCGACGAGGATGGCGCCCTCTATTGAAAGATTACTTAAATCTTCTCAGCTAAAGCAGCATGGAGAGAGGAAGACTAAAGTCAATTTTCCCTCACAAACACTGGTTCTGAACGAACGAAATCAAGAGGACAAGTTAATTTAGAAATTATATCAATAGGCCTACTATTACTTGTTTTAATAAAACAAAAAAGTTGCCATCTCAATAATCCCTCAAACAGAGAGTGACGGTCGTAGGCGGTATTTGATATTATCAGTGTTGGGCTCAAATTTGGTGCTAGCCTTATTCTGAGTCCACAAACCTTGAAGCACTTGGACATAGTTGATTGTGAGAGACCAGACGAGCGTCATTGACATGCTCAATATAGCGAGAGCGCAGCCAATAAGGGAGTAAAAATTGCTGATGACAACAAAGTCATTAATTTAAAAATGGACAGGTTTGAGTGGGGAAATGGAAGCATGCTCCATGGTGAAACACAAGTAAAACAGCAACATGGAGTAAGACTTCACGACGGTACGAACAAGGTAAATTGAGACAAAGTGACAAGACCAAGCTAAGACATCCAAGAAGTCAGACACTCGTACCATGGAGGTAGAATTTTCTACCTCCATGCTCGTACACACCCATATGAAACCGTTGCTGCCTACTGATTGCACTGAGTGTGACGGGTGCTGTGGTATGGTATGGTGGTGCCTGTGATACGGTCGTCAGTGGGTGTGTGTCCTGTCTGTAAAGCTGTCCCATAATTATGGCCAATCCACAAGGATACAAAGTTGATTGGCCCAATTTATGGGGCTAACATTTACGGCTAAAATGCCGTATCCGGCTGTCACTTTATATCCATGGAATTTAAGTAAACTTTGATTGATCCTTGGCTAGAAGGGTTGAAGAATATATCCAGCTAAACAGGCACTTTGAACAATTACTAAGTGTCAAAATCATGAAAAATAAGCCAATTTCACGCCTACATTGGGCTTGACATCGCTAATAAACGCCATTTTAATTCGTTTGGGCATGAGTGCGCGAAAGTTCCAGCCGCGCGATGAAATGCCCGCTTGATTTTTCTTTTTTTAAGGTCAAAAATTACCGTTTTTGCTACCAATTCCTTGAGAGGAATGTTATAAAAGGGAAATAAAGCTCAACATCCATTAAAAAGTCTAAAAAATCCCTAAGAAAGTGGCAGCCGGATATGGAAACTTTTCCGTGTTTAGACCTAGACCAGGTTACTACTAGACGGTCGACCCAACTTGGGCGCTGTACTCCTTTTTTGAAATTATACGGCCAATAATGTCAAAATTTTTCAAAAAGTTACTAGGTCTACTACTTACTGTACTACCCTTACTAGCATGACTAGCTAGTACTAGTAGTACAGTATGTAGTACGACCGATAAAATCTCAAAAAAAGGAGTACAGTGCCCAAGTTACTGGGTCTAGGCCTAATAGTAGTTCTGTTGTATCATAAAGGAGGGAGGGGTGGGGGCTGTGGCACAGTGCAGGTTTAAAAAAACAATATGCACCTTCATGGTAGGCTAGTAATTTGCCCCATGTCTAATCTAACTTGTTCAAGGAGCAGATTTGCTTATTTTGAACACGCTTTGCGCCTGCAACTTGGAGCTAGAACTCCACGCGTCTGGTAGGTGCAGGGCAGTTCTAGCGCCAAGTCGCAGGGGGTTCAAAGTAAACAAATCTGCCCCTTGAACAAGATGGTGCAATGCATATTACATGGTATTGCCGTGAAGGTGCTTATTATCACTTGGCCTTAGTCTAGACCTAACCAAGAGCTACAACTGACCGTGTATTAACATTTTTGATTACCAATTAAAATTGTTTGTTGGCACCAGCTGACTTTTAGTAAACACTATTATAAGTATTAAACTGGCAGATAGCATAGCACCCTCTTTGAAGCGTACATGAGTAGCCGATATTAAGTATTAAGTTAATGAAATTTTCAGCCACGCCCTCACAGCCGAGTTGATGATGATACCCTTACCAAGCAACATGCTCGGCATTTGATTCCCAATGGCCTTTATTGATTTTCTTGGGCCTACTCCTACATTTAAATGGATAGTAGGCTATTACCTTTTCTTTTTCTGATTTGTGGCTCCCAAGGATTTTTTTTAGAAGGTAAATAAATTCACAGTAAAATTTAGAAGTCCCAAAAACAGTCACTGTGCATGTTCACTACCTGCAAAATATGTACACTGCCATTAAAAAAATTGTGAAAAAATTGTGAACAGTATAAATATTTTATTAAATGTTAAATTTGCATCAGGGTTAAAGAAGATTATTTGTGTTTGACCCATGTATTAATGTTCATATTAATTTGTAGTATTGATTTGGTTACAGACTGCTTTTGATCGAGGCATATTAACGCTCACAACACATCGTTTGATCTGGACAGACTCAAATCAGCAGGTAGGTATGCACGATCGATGAATGTCATTTGTCAAATTTCTTATCCCAGTTGACAAAAACACTGGCTTTAGAAAGATTTGTAAACAATTTAAACCGCGTTTCTCGTGTAATGTTACATGTAGTTCAAAGGTTTGTCACAAACTGTTTGTAATTTTGCATCCCTACTTCTTAAATATGTAATGCCGATGTTTAATTTAAACTAGAATGAGATATGTCTCTTTGATCTACTTTTCTAATCTTTTCTAAACTTCAGACTTTTTCCTCCTTACAGACGACGATCATCAATTTGTCCTTGGCGCTAGTTGTGTTTATTGAAGAGGTTCCAGATGGAAGAGGGAAAAGGTACATCTACAATAACCCTAAGTCCCTTGAGAAATTAACTAGGATGATTCCCTCACTCTACCAAAATCCATAGCTGCGATGGTGTAAATGCCCATGAATGAACTGCTCGGATTAGTCTATACCTGGTCCAATGTAAAGCATAATCAGTTTACCAGTACTGAAAAACAGACAATTTCACTTATTGAACTATTACTGAAACTAAAAACAGTTAGTCAAAGGTAAAATGTAGAATTGGTAAAGCTGGTAGTGCAGTTTTCTTACTTTGTGCCATTCAATCATGAAAAACCAACCTGTGAAAATTTTGGCTCAATCCGTCGTCCGAGTCAGGAGAAAATCGTGCACACTTTTCAGCATGAAAACAAATTGTCTTTAATTTCAATTGTTACCAGGTTACAATCGAAATTAAATGCGGGGTCTTCAAATTCTATTTTCTCGACTTTGACAGTTTTTCAGACAGCAATATTTCTATGGAAGATTGGTACTGTTGTAATCTTCATAATCAGTAGCTTTCGGACAAATACTAATAAAAAAACCTTGAATACCAATCCTGTATTCTAACTTTAAAACTGCTTACAAATGGTTTATATTTAATTGATGTAATAATTGTATCATGGTAAAGAGCTTTATTTTGATTTTACCCTTACACCAATGTGTGATAAACACTAAATACTTGGTTCTTTACAAGTCCTGTGAAACAAAATCTACGGGCTACTTGGGTTGGATTCTTATTCTTGGATTCTTAACCGCTAGACCACCCAGCATGCCCGCTGATGAGAGACAGGTTCGAATCCTGTAGCAGGGGTTACTGCAACAACCCAGCGTGCCCGCTGATGAGAGACAGGTTCGAATCCTGTAGCAGGGGTTACTGCAACAGTTAATAATACTTTTATTTGATTCTAGTCCCCGGATTGCCATTCATTTGCACCCATCCCCATCCAACAAACCACCAGGGCCTGTCATGATGAGTGGTTATTCCTTCATCCAGTTGACATTTAAAGAGGCAGGAGAAACCGAGGTTTGTTAGAACTAAGATTAAGTGTTTGTTCTGATCATCAAAAATCAGATCCTGTTTTATTCTGAGTCATTTAGATGTAGTCCTACACCTCCAAACTACACAAAACATTCCATCATCAGATCCTGGTTTGTCCTTTTTTATTCCTGCATCTCCAATCTATACACTCACACTTTAACCTGTTTAAGTCAAAATCAGATCCTAATTTTTCATTAGTCTTGTTGGCTTAGCCCTGCACTTCCAAACTACGCTCTTGACAATGGTGTCTTACAAGGCTCAAGTTTGGGAGAAAAATCCACAAGACCACAAGACTTGTAGTTCAAAATTTTTACTGGACCATAGTTTTGTTTACAAGACCAGAATCAAAATGAGAGAAATTATCTACACCGTTTGAATACAAAAAAAAAGTTTTTATTTGAACAAGTGCTGACTGAAGATTCTCATTTGTCCCATAAGTACTGTGGTGTACCATTCATTGAACTGTGTATTTTGTTAATAACTGTACATATTTATAGCGCCCTCTCTTGTTGACATGGGTGCTCCATTTGCATAATCGTTTGCATACATTTACATAATCATTTGCATAGAGGTGTTACAACCAACAACAGTAACATCTTCTCCCATAGTACCTTGCAACTTAACAGAATTGAAAGATGTTAACTGACTAAAATTAAAGAGTGAATCTCATTTTGGCATTATTATTCAATTGAAAGATAAAAGACCACCTGACTTGTCCGGTCATTAATTTACTGGCCCAAGGCTTAAACCACTGGCCTCGGGCTTGCGGTCAAGTGTAAATTTCGAGCCTTGTCTTAACTAAATCATCAAAAATCAGATACTATTTTTTTATCTAGTGTTATGAACTTATAACTGCAGCTCTAAACTACAGTGTATGCACTCAGACAGGTTGTTTTAACCAAATCATTAAAAAACAGATCTTAATTTTTTGTAGCTGAATCTTATAACTGCAACTGTAAACTATGCTCTGAGAATGGTTGTCTTGACTAAATCATCTGGTATCATATCATGTCTTTTTGCTGAGTCTTATGAACTCAGTACTGCAACTCTAAATTTCAAAGATAAAATTCCCGGCCTGTGTGTGATCTGTTTTTATATATCTTGAAACTGTTTTTATCTTGTGAAATTAATAAATTAAATAAAATGAAAGGCATACATAACAATATTATCAGAGCCTGACAGACTTTGACTGATTAGGGAGGGAGTGTTTCCTGCCTTTATGCCTTGGGGGTTACGGGTCAAATATATTCTTTTACACTGTTAAGTTTTGTTGTTTGTTCAAATCTATGCATGATTTTTCTAGTTTTTCAGATGCCTAACCGAAGAGTTGTCCAAAAGGAGATGGGAGTATATGACCCCAGCGCCAAGACCAGGAGGAAAGGTCTGTAAAAAGATCAAATGATTATCCTTCATTATCCTGGACAAAACTTTCATTTATTTGTCCCGGACTCTGGCATGTGTCTGGGTTTCAGAGCAGTTAATATACTTTTGAGATTTCCTAGTTTCATGACCAAAGTGATATTCATTTCATTGTAGAATAAATGAATACAAAGCAATGCTAACTTTGTATATTAATTGAAATCCATTTCCTATACCCTTTTTCTGTTGCAAACTTCTTTTAGCATCAACCCAAAGCTATCCACGCTGGTATTGTTGGCATTGAGAGAAACTTGGAGAAAAAATGGAAGGACACAGACCAAACAATATCCAAAGTAGGTATTAGATAAATTTTCCACTTTGTATGTCTTTTGAGTTCTATTTGAGGAATGACTTGTGGTATAAATGCAAGAAGTTGTTATGTCCTTGCATTCAGACCATAGCCGAGCCATTGAGAAAGACTCTGCTGGGGTCGAAACGTGAGGTCATTACTGGACTGGTCCCCTGTCTTTATCCATAAGAATAAAGACAGGCACTGGTTTCATAAACCCAATAGTTTCATTGCATAGACATTTACACACAATGACACATAACTACCAGACTGTGATACTACACACGAGTGTACTTAACACTCGCCAACTTACTGGGTACTTAAGACAATGGAACAATGCTACTCCACAAGGTTTTCTTTGTTAAAGTGCTACCCCACAGAGGAATTCTTCAAAAAAGAGAATAATAGAACAACAATAGGAGGACCTCGTATTTGCAACATGTAAGGGTGTGTGTGTTTGCAAGGTCAAGGTTACACCTGGTAGACAACCGCCAGGATCTAAAGGCTGGTATCTGGCATTATTCATGAGCCTCGAAGTGTGACGGCGGATGTTCAGGCTAGGCCAATACCAGTCAGTGTTCTTGTTTTTAACCAAAATGTTTAAATATTCATTTGTCACAAACCTTATGTTCATTTGCTTTGTGTCTTTTAATTAATCAAAGTTTGTGCTGTATTTTTTTCTCTCCAGGCATTTGAAGACTTAAACAAGTTAATGGAAAAGGTTTGTAAAATTTGTCCACAACTTGTTTCTTCAATTGTTGGTAGTTCTGAAAGATCTTAACGTTAACCAATACAAGAATACTAAAAACCAGTTTTAGTTTGCCAGTACAAGAAGACTAAAAACCAGTTAGTTTACCAGTACAAGAAGACTAAAAACCAGTTAATTTACCAGTACAGGAATACTAAAAACCAACCAGTGCAAGAAGACTAAAAACCAGTTAGATTACCAGTACAAGGAGACTAAAAACCAGTTAGTTTACTGGTACAATAATACTGAAAACCAGTTAGTTTACCAGTACAAGAAGACTAAAAACTGCCAGTTGGATGACCAGTACAAGGAGACTAAAAACCAGTTAATTTACCAGTACAAGAATACTACAAACCAACCAGTGCAAGAAGACTAAAAACCAGTTAGATTACCAGTACAAGGAGACTAAAAACCTAACAGTACAAGAAGACTAAAAACTAGTTAGTTTACCAGTACAAGAAGACTAAAAACCAGTTAGTTTACCAGTACAAGGAGACTAAAAACCAGTTAATTTACCAGTACAAGAATACTAAAAACCAACCAGTGCAAGAAGACTAAAAACCAGTTAGATTACCAGTACAAGGAGACTAAAAACCAACCAGTGCAAGAAGACTAAAAACCAGTTAGATTACCAGTACAAGGAGACTAAAAACCAATTAGTTTACCGGTGCAATAATACTGAAAACCAGTTAGTTTACCAGTACAAGAAGACTAAAAACTGCCAGTACAAGAATACTAAAAACCAACCAGTGCAAGAAGACTAAAAACCAGTTAGATTACCAGTACAAGGAGACTAAAAACCTGTTAGTTTACCGGTACAATAATACTGAAAACCAGTTAGATTACCAGTACAAGAATACTAAAAACTACTAGTTAGATTACCAGTTCAAGAACACTGTAAACCAGTTAGTTTACCAGTACAAGAAGACTAAAAACTGCTAGTTGGATGACCAGTACAAGAAGACTTGTATAACTTTTGTTTTGTGTGTTCAGGCGAAAGAAATGGTGGATCTTTCTAGAACAATAGCCAACAAGATTAAAGATAAGCATGGAAGCATAACCGAAGATGAGGTAAGGTTTGTCTTTAAATGTTCAAGCAATCATCACAACTCGGTATTCTCTATTTATTTCCAAACCCAAATTATCTCATTAGAAGAATATCTTTTGATGTCAGATTAAATCACAGGATGTCCTCTTTTCTAAACTGTATTTTTAATGTGCGGAGCGGATAAGAACACCGGACTCAAGCTCTGGTGTTTCTGATCAGCAGAGTGTGGGTTCGAGTCCCGGTCGTGACACTTGTGTCCTTAAGCAAGACACTTAACCATTAATTGCTGCGTCCTTCGGATGGGATGTAAAAGAACTCAGTGCACTTATCGCAAAGAGAAGGGGTCGGCCGCGGTGTTCCTGGTTTGATCGGCTGCAGATTGCGCCACAGCACCTTGTAAACCGTTACATGGTGCTATGTAAAGAAACAGGTCTCGTACTTCAAAAACGTTACTCATCATACCTTGCAGGAAAAAATACTGAGCGCTTTGAGACACCCATCGGGTGTGATAAAGCGCTATATAAGAACTGCGTATTATTATTATTATTAAAATTCAGCATTTTATAAAGAGGGCAACATGAGCATACTGGCCGAAACCTAAAGTACAGGAACCGGCTCTTCATCCATAAGCTAATTACTTGTTAACCAGTTACCGCCGGGAATCTTCCATTTTTTACCCATCTAGCCTGATTGGATCATTTTCTTGGAATTGCCGGAATCATTTTTCTATGAGAGTACAGTTGACACTAAGAAACCTTGACTTGACACAGCCAAGAAAACAAAGATTCTCTTTGAAGCACTGGGATTTTTTATTTCTCTATTGAGAAAATGTCAGATTTATGCACCATAAATTGCAAAACATTGGCCATGAGCTACAGCTGAGGATTGTTCCTATAACCGAACAAAGGCTGGATACTCGGTTCACTCAGACTTGCCTCCATTGAGCCGAAGTACAATGAATGAACAATTGAGGAAGCCTCTCGATGTCTTGTAATCCTCTTAGAACAAAAAGACAACGTTCTGGAATTGGGGATTACACAATAACCCTCACATATAGGAAGAAATTTAGCATTCATTCCACGACTGACTGTCCTCTTTTTGTGGGTGAAATAAAGGGTTAAACGATGTATAAGCTCTGTAATGAAATGTCCAGGCTTCCTTGGTTCCTGGCTTTGAATTTCACACATCAATGCAAAATCACATCATCCGTTTGCTGGCTTGGAAAATATTGGCATGCATCCGGAGCCAGCTTGTTAAAAATATTTTTGTTGCACTGGCATAACTGCCTTCTATCTTTATGATCATACCACTGGAGTTTATTTGTATTTATTTAGATTTTTTAGAAAGTTTTGACTCGTTCCCAAATAACTTTACAAAATCAAATCTGCAGAGGACCCTGATGCTATTCTTACATTGATCTCCTTATCCAGACAGTACAATTCAAGTCCTACTTGTTAAGTCTTGGTATCGCTAACCCAGTCACTAGAGAAACTCATGGTTCAGGCACCAAGTACCATGAAGAACTAGCCAAGCAGCTTGCTGATGTCTTAACTACACCCATAGAGGTAAAAGCAAGTCTTACTGATTGGTCTCTCACTGTGTTGTTGAAAAATGTCATGTTTGGAATTGTTCCTTTTTCCTTTTTAAGAGTTGTTCATGTAATAAAACACCTACAGTGTGTTGTAATTAGTGAGTAGTAATTATAAAAACATACATTTTGCCTCTAGAAAACTTAATGAAAAAGGGTTTTTACATTAATGTTCACTGAATGTCACCTTATTGTCCACTGATTTTCACCTTTAATAATGTTAACTGATTTTTACCTTAATCTTTACTGATTTTCAACTCAATGTTTACTGATTTCACCTAAATGTTCACTAATTTTCATCTCAATGTTTATAGATTTTTACTGATTCTCATCTCATTTGTTCACTGATTTTTACCTTATTGTTCATTTATTTTCACCTCATTTACTTGATTGTCACCATCTTGTTCTTTTATTTTCATCTTGTTGTCCCTGATTCTCATGAAATCTATAAAAAGACTGTATCAACTTTTTTGAATCTATTTTTGAATCACTAGGAGAGTGGTGGCATGATGTCATTATCAGATGTGTACTGCAGAATCAATAGAGCAAGAGGAATGGAGGTAGGTCACCACTCCTAGGACAGATGCATTGATGTTGATAATCTCAAGTTCTCCAAAACCCTGGCCTTGAATTCGATTGATTTATCATTGCACAGATAAGCCCAGACCCATCAGACCTATTCAGTTTGCACAATGGAGAGGGGTTTTGGTGGATATGGAAAGGTGAGATTGGGCTTAGTGGTACATTTCCTGTCCTGTAACTCAGTGGGCACAGGTTCGAATCCCAAACCATGTGGATTGGATTTTCAGTCTTACCCACAATCATACATAATGTATTGGGGGACTGTTGGTTATTCCCCTTTCAGAAGTTTTCTTCTGACATTCAACCCAGCATTTTCCCCTAGTCTTCCCTTAACATGTTAACTAACAATTCTGTACAATGAAATAAGACTATGCTTTGCATTTGAGTCAAACAAACGTTTGTAAATCTGTACTTTTTGGCATCCGTAACAAAAATTCATTTTGGATGTGGCTTTGTGGTGAGTCTGTAAGACCAACAGCTTCAACTGACCCCTGTTTTCATTCCCATTTCAGCTGCTCTCTCCTGACGATCTTGTGGATGCCTGCCGACAATTTGAGCGACTAAGGCTACCCCTTAGACTACGAGAATTCAGCAGTGGCGTCATGGTGATTGAACTGGTATCCAAGGGAGAGGAGGCCGTAATCAAACAAACCTCTGAACTGGTGAGTTTTTCTCTTTTGATGTTTTCTTTTCATATGTGCAACAACAGAACTGAAGTATCTTAGAAAATTGGCTAGCCCCTTTCCTGTAATGAGTATCAACGCTGTCTTTGTATAGGAGGTAGATTGGGAATCAGACTTGAATTGCCACAGTATGGTCATGTTCAAATCAAGTGACTTTGGCTATTGCTATAGGTAGTGGCTGCAGCGACAATGTTGAAGAACAGGCTTTTTTAGTGATCTGGTCCTAGTCACTGCCAAAGCCATGAATTGGGACACAGCTTATGATCAGTAATACCTAACTAAACTCTGTTATAATATCCTGTTATTATTTCACTGCTGTGGAGTAGATTTCGCAATTCGAGGGGGCAACTTAGTTCTGAAAAGAACTGTCCTGCTTAATAAGTAGTACCTGGGGAGTTAGGAAATCAGCAGGGACTACTACTACTTTTTGTTGGATCGAGGGGACTTCTCGTGATTAACTTCACTACCGCAGAGTGAATTATTCATTGGTCGCAATGTTTCGACTAGCCTGCTCTAGTCATTGTAAGGAGAGTGCCTGCCTCTTTATAGGAATTCAGGGTTTCAGTGTAGAGTCAGCACTGCTCTGATTGGTTCTTCTGAGAGGAGAACTGTGGTTGGTGGTCTCAGAGTCATTGTGTGGACTGCTCATTGTGTGTGTGCAGCCCACTACTTAACAAGCCGGACAGCTCTTTTCAGAACTAAGTTGTCCCCTGGAATTCTGATAGTATGATAATAACAGGATAAGTTCTCACAAAAACAATCTATTGCATATAGCAAAGTAGGTATAATCTCATGGTGTTACCACAAACCAAAAACACATTAAAGTACATATTCAATTGTTTTAGTTGATTCCTGTTTAGTATGGTGCCATTGCTGACCTCATGGATTCAATTCTTTGTTGGTTTATTTACTAGATGACACAGAAAGGTTCCCTGACTCCGGATGAGTTATCACAGAATGCAGGCATATCAATTCTTCTAGCAAAAGGAAGGTAAGTCTAGAAGGACTGTGTCAAGTTGATGTTCAGTCTCTCCTCACAAATGTTTCGTTTGTAATTTTCAATACGTTTTTGGTTGAGGTTTCAAAACATGATAATTATAGAATTTTTTGTCGTATATAGAAAATACAAGGGTTTGAGGAAATGTGTATGAACATGTTTTGTTATTACTTTTGCAGTGGGTTTAATCGTGTGACCCACAATATCCTGATTGGTATAAGAGGGTTCCGATCGGGGTAAAATAACAAAACTGATTCAGAGAGTTTAAGTAGCAATAACTCTTTGGAAACTGTAGTACTGTACAGTGCCTTACCCTTATATTCCTTCCATCCCCCTGTACTGTCTAGGCTCTTGGCATCAGAGGAAGCGGGGCAAGCTTGCAGGGACGAGTCTGTTGAAGGACTCCGATTCTTTCCAAATCTTTTCCTCAATCCGCCAACAAGATGATATTCCAGCTCTTCTCCTTCAGTGAGAGACTTTGTCCTGAGGGCACTTGGTACCAGCAGATTGACCCGGTTAATGTGCGCATGCTCAGAACTATGGTACCAATGGAAAAGTACCTGGTATTCAGGCATGCAACTTTTCAGCTGATCAGTTGATTTCCTCGTTTTGAACTAAGACTTATTGATTGCTTAAAATGCCCTGGGGCGATGCAATAAGAGCAGCTTTGACTTCAAAAATGATACAGTACATGTAGTAGGTTTTTGATATCATTTGTTGACCCAATTTACCTGATGTCATCATCACAATAAATCCTTCTCAGATGATGTCACTATTTTATTGCTCACCGTGCTGGAGCACTTTTATGCGCACGTCACACACACAGAACTGTGTTACTAGAGCTGCATGAACAGGTGCTACCAATTGCAATGCTGGATGTCAGTTTGCATACATATCCTACATGTGCTTAGTACTCCCAGCATGGTAGACCTCCCACGTTGCTATAGAAATATGACATCAGAGAGAAGGGTCTATAATCTTGGTTGTGCCATTTTGGGAGTTAATGTCCCTGTGTATAGTCAGTGAATTTCTATCAGATTTTCGATATGAAGCAAACAGGGGTATATCTCAAAACTTGTTCAGCTGTTTATTTTTAAAATTATTGATTCTACATGGTGGTTTACATAACGTAAATTTCCCATTAGGAGTGGACCTGAGTTTGCCTATGACAAACTCGGTAAGGTACTCACCGGTTTGGGACAGTGCAGAATCTCTCTTATCTGATCGTGGTTAATGAGGTGTGAATAGCCAGATTATGGAGCATTGCCTGTGAGTTTACTGACAAAAAATATTAAGTATAAACGTGTCTAAAGATGTTGTGAAAGCAACTTTGAATCATAAAAATTGAGATATTAAATTAGAAACAGACTTTATACTCCTGGATGTTTTCCTAATTTGACACCAGCAGCTTGCCTTTCCACACAGATGCATGTTGTAATTGATACAGCAATAATCCTGTACAAGGTCATTTGTTTTTATTTTATAATTACTTCATTGATATCAGCTGGTAAGTCAGGATGAAACTGGTTAGCAGAATCCAATGATTTAGGCTAATGGGAGTTTTCATGTAATGAGATTCAAAGTGAAAAATTTATCATAAATGACCAGTGTAGTTTCTTGCCTGCCAGAGCATGCCCTTGAATGCACAAGGCCATTCTTTTTGTAAACAAGGTGACATGGTCATGATAGGTTTGCATTTTGGCACTCAGTACATTAAAATGCAATGGAGTAAAGTCAGACCACTTTGTGGAAAAATAACAACACTAACAATGTTTTATGTTATGAATGTACAAATAAAATTTTAATGTACAGTTTAAGTAGTTATTTACAGATATGTCTTGATGTTGTTTTGTTTTGAAGTCGGTTTGACAAATTATACAGAGAAGTGTTACACACAATTTGAGACTTTCATCAGAGAGAATATTGGGGAGATCTTGGTTTTTCTTGTAAAGTGGCTCTCAAGATGTTCCGAGACCTATTTTGGGGGGATCAGTAATCATACCACCTCAATATCTACACATTATCTAAGCCTCTCTAACCAGAAAGTGGCCTAACCAGAGGACTCCCCCCCTTCAAATGAGATAAAATAAAAATGCACAAATGAATGGATCGATAATTTGAATAGCCCCATCCCCCCACCCCCAATGAAAATGTATGGTTACACCAGTGCAGAAAGTACCCTTTTTTATTTCATTTTTTTCCTCTATCCACCAGAATCTAATGATGGGAATTGTTTGACTGGAAAAACACCGAGTGACTTTCTACTGCACACTAATAATCAGTTCTTTTACTGCGCTTTATTTACAGGCGTTTCAAACCACTTATTATTTTAAAGACTTTTTTTGTTGGAATTATGAGACTCGTCTTCATGGCTCTTTGTAAATAAATGTTTACAAGGCAATATGACGCAATCTGCAGCCAACCAAGCCATAAACACCCAGGCCAGCCCCTTCTCTTAATGATAAGTGTACTGGGTTCTATTATGTGCAATACACAACCCACTGAACCTGCTGCTTATCATCCCATTCGATTGGGGGTAGCAGTGATGGCATGTAGACTTGGACACTCATTTGCAATATGATTTATGCACAATTATAAAAACCATTACAATGCGAGCCTTGATTTTAAAGTTGTGTCTTTCTTGACATTATCCAATAGTTGTCACTGGTCAGTTGAATACCATAATCCATTCCAACCTGCTGGAAGGATGGAGGGGCCTGGGATTAACATCAATGGTCGGTACATCCCCTTGAAACCAAAAATGTCCGCAGTGTGTATCTTGAAGTAGGCCTCAACATTAAAGATTTCCTCTTCCTCTTCCTCAGGTTACTACATCATCCATGGTGGCGAGTTGGATGCCTCAACATCATTACTCATATCCATCTCAACCTGCAAACAATAAAGAACAAACATACTTGTTATACAACGGTCATAGATTATGAAGCTTATCAGTCTAGAACCAATCACGTGATGTACTACATGCAGGCACATGGCTCAGTATGAGGTTGTAATTATGGCTCAGTACGAGGTTGTAATTATGGCTCAGTACGAGGTCGTATTTACGCTGCTGCTAGAAAAATTGATTTATGTTCCTGTGTTGTTCAACTAAACATCGAAAATGCAACGTTCAATACATTATTTGAATTGGAAATATAATTAATTTCACTTTATAATGATTGTTTGTGCAATCTATTACCACAGTGTAACAAAAACAATTGTTGCATGCTGTGTGATGGGGTCATTGGAGGTAAATGGCACCCTCGGCCATGTCGGCTTTGCCTTGGGTGCAATTTGAGAAGACAACATGGACCCCATCACAGCATACAAGATGTTATCTTGGTATTAGTACACACAACCCTTACTCCCAAGTCCCACTTGCCCACCGGTGACCTTAATCCTCCACTATCCTCCATTGTTATGTCACTTCACACCAACATGTTTGGACTTGGATAAGATTTGTATGCCTGACCCAGTGAGAAGCAATTGTTATTTGGGCCTACTGTCCTCAATCGTCCACAATCAGACAATTTTATGAAGAGAATTTGGAAGGGTTATGGTTTTAAACATTCCCCACTAGAATTCCCTTCACTTCCGACAATTCAGGGCAGTCCATACTTTCTTTAGTCAGCTGGATGGATCATTAACAGGTTGGTGTCCTTGATAGAATGCCCTCCCCATCCCTACATGTATGATACATAGATACTACACCAAGGCTCAATTTCAAACAGCTGCTTAAGCCCAAAAGTACCTCAACACAAAACAATTTTGCTTCCCAAACAAAGGTTACCACCCAAAATACCATTCCACAGGTATTGTCTTTGACTGGTTTCCTGCTACTTTTTGCTGAGCAGAAAATTGTTAAGCACAATTTTCTGCTTGAGCAGCTCTGTGTAATTGGTCCCCATGGTGTATTCTCCAAGGACTGCAAGACCTTTCTTTCTACTCAAATCACGCTTGCTACCGGTAGTTCTTTACAATTTCATAGTCCTTTTGAGTTTTGTATTTTATTTTTGAGGGATGGTGGGGGGATTAGGGAGAAGCAATTCAAAATAAATATATTGAGAGGGGGGGGGGAAGCCCTCTTTATCATGTCTGGAGTCAAGCCTTAAACCTACATCATCGGGTGAGTCCTGGTCATAGTCTGTCACCTCTAGGTCATCAGGTTCATCAGATTCCTCGTCGGATTCGATCTCATCTTCATCTTCTTCTTCCTCCTCGTCATAATCTCCATAGGGCTGCAAAGATAAAGAAAAGAGAAATCAAATCATGACTACAGAAACTGTTGATATTTTGAAGTCCATTGAAAACAGCAATCTTAACAGCAATCACTATGGACTGGACTCCAACGCTAACAAATTAAAATTTGTTTATTTAATCATTGGATGAGAATTTTGACAAGTCCAGGCTTGATGTCTTGAACATGCTCTTTTTAAGATCAAGAAGATGCTCTTTTTAAGATCAAGAAGATGGATGTTCAGAGACAGGAAACCTGACAAGATCTGCTAGACAATTAGACCGTGTCCAAATTAGCATCTGCGGCTAGAACGTCACGTAAACATGTGTTGGAGCATAGGAGGCCCATATCCAAACTCTTATCAACAGCTGTAGCTGCAGCCAGCAATAATAATTGATAAAGCTGATACTTATTAACTAGTTCCCGCTGGGAATATTCCATTTTTTTCCCGCCTAGCCTGACGGGATTATTTTCTCGGAATTGCTGGAATCTTTTTTCTTTGAGGAGTACCGCTGGCACAAAGAAACCTTGACTTGACAACTCCAAGCAAGCAAAGATTCTCTTTAAAGCACTGGGATTTTTTTTCTCTATCGAGAAAATGTCAAATTCGCGCACCAGGAATTGCAAAACCTCAACGGCCTAGGAATTGTTCTCAAATTCAGAACCAAGGTTGGAAACTCTGTTCACTTAGGCTTACCTATACTGAGCTGAAATACAATGAATGAACAATGGTGGAAGCCTCTAAATGCCTCAGAATCCTCTTCTTGGAACAAAAAGACAAAGGTCTGGAAATGGGAACTACACAATAACCCCGCATAATAGGCGAAAATGTGCAAAACATTCGGCGCCATCTGCCCTCTTTGTGTGGGTAAAACGAAGTGTTACACAGTGTGTAGTGCTGTGTGCATGCTCAGGGCATGATCTAGGCTTTGAATTTCACACAAAAATACAAACTCACGTCATCTACATGGTGGCTTGGAAATTTTTGTGTGTGAGTACACGACATCCGGTGCCCAATGCTTACAGAATGTCATTCTTTTAATATGGGCAATATTTTGGAAAAGATGCCAAATTTGATCACAAATTTTTCGCACATCATGACCAAAAATAGTACATGTATTTATTTAACCAAATACATTTAGGATTTGGGTAATAACGAGTGAAAAACTGTTGGTCGATTCGATTCCATGATTCCCCCATAATAATTAGAAGGTTACCTCAGCCGTTGTTTTTCCAATTGGTATAACATCTTTGCTCTTTTCCTCAATACTCTTCAGCTGTGAAATAATAAAACCCAAAAATTACTTACAAAATAAATCAAATGAGTGACGATTGGACAATGAATATTATATCCATTGACCAAGCAATGTTAGCCATTAGTAAAATTTGTGCACTCAGTTTCAAATCTTGCTAACCTTAATACTACATGTAAGGTTGTTTGGTCCTATAGGCAGTACATTTTGCCCATTCCAACTTTCTTAAAATAAGTAAACATTATGAAGGCGCAACATCACTGAAAATGCGCCAACATTGGCGTTGTGATATCGTATTCACGAGATGGGAATCAGACCATTCACAATGTCGGTCTTAATTACAATCACACCATATTATACGATACACCCAAAGAGCTAGCTTTATGGGTATCTGGGAAGCGGCAGCACAGGGATCTACCTTAGGGTGATGCGACTTTTTTCAATTTTAAAATGACAAGCAATAACCACAAGGGACACTGATTGCGTAAATCTTTTAATCAATTTGAGGGTGAACAAAGAAAAAATGACTGGAGCAGGATTTGAACCTGCCGGCTATAATACCGTATACCGGATTCGATGCTGTACCGACTGAGCTACATGTATCCAGCCCTAATGTTGGCGGTCTCCCTATTTAGGTAGACCGCCAACATTAGGGATGTATAGCAGATTCAAATCCCACTTGAGTCAATTTTTCTTTGTTCACCCCAAAATTGTTAATAACACATTTACATTTAAATTGCCTGCACTGCAGTGTTCCATATAACACTGCAGACAATGGAAATGTATTATCACTACAGTAACAACACTACAGTACGCCAACATTGTTAGTGTTAAAAATAAAAATGGGATTGTTTCTGTTTTTCTGATTCCTTCCTCCATGTCCATTACTATGGCCCATGCTGTGTACTGTAATTTAATTTTATGTCTGTGTCTGAATAAAAACATTATACAGATAATAGGCCTACATGTTTCTTTTTTCAGTAATAATAAACAATAAAATAAATAAAAGAAACAATATATGTATTTTACTTTTTAAATGATATTTTTATTATTCATTTATTTATTAATTAAATCATCATGTTGCATTAGCCTACAGTACAGTAAAAGTTAATCATTGTTAATGTAATTGTAAGGCTTAAATATGGGCCTATTTTAAAATTATTTTTTTGAAGAAAATGTTTTTGATTTTTTGAGCTGAATAATTTACCCAATTTTGATGCTCCTTCTCCTCCTCTGCCAGCTGGTTCTCATCCTCAAATGGTTTATCGATATCAAACCATAATGGATCTGACAATTTGGGAAACAGCGAAGGAAAACGAGTTGACATTTCTTCCGAAATCGTTTGCCTTTCCTCTCCTGATCCTAACACTATACATTTCAGTATACCTAAATCCAAAATCTTTATCTGACAACTTGAACTCTTGGTGGCGCCATTGCAAATGCACCGTGGAAACATTTTTTTTTCTGTAGTCTCTGCTTTAGCGTTTTCCTAGATTTGGCTGTTCTTTCCCCGTTCCAAAATGTCGCTCGAAATAGAATCTGCAGAGTAAGTTTTCCTCTATAGTTGTAAAATAGTTTGCATTTCATAATAGAGTCAAAAGTAATGACTTCAGAAAGTCATAATTCGGAAATTGTTAATGTTATAGTTGTGCAGTGAATGCAATGAATGTGATGAGTGAGTGTGATGAGTTATCCACCATGATAATATTATAAAGCAATACAGCAGCTTACTCAAGAACTGACTAACCGAGCTATAAACGTTATGTTTTTTTTTTTTTTTTTATTTACTCCACTAGTTTAGGGCCCTAGGTAGGTGGGACTCCTCCGTTTCATAGATGTGGCAGTGTAACACAAAGACTTTTAAGTTTTATGCTGGTCTGGTGCAACCGGTTTCGATCAGAAAACAGGAAAATTGTTCGGAAACAGAAACTAAATGAAAATTTTCAAAAACCATCTAATTCTAACCGACCTTTTTACAAGACACTTTTAGTTCATAATCTGTTGAAATCCTGGAAGTTGCAGTCTTATGTTCTGCAAGATTGTCAGATCATCTGCCATTTACAGTTGTTTTTGCAAAATGGACGTACAGGCAGCATCACCTGTTTCCGATCAGTTTGTTGAGTGGCAGAGTCTATCAACTTTTGATACAAGTATGACATGAAAAATGTAAAAGTATTGTCCACACAGTCACTGGTGGTAATAGTGAGACAAATTAGTTAATAAATTAATAAAAAGTTCTTCTTTACATATTACATGTGTTACAAATAAAGAGTGGTAACTGTCCTTTTCTCCTTCAGTGTAATCCGCCTCATCCAACAGTATCTTAAAGAGAGCAATCTTCATCGTTCCTTAGCTGTCCTTCAGGAAGAGTCTACAGTGTCCTTAAATACAGTGGACAGTATCGACCAGTTTGTGTCGGATATCAACAATGGGCACTGGGACACTGTTCTGCAGGCTATCCAATCACTCAAGCTTGCTGATAAGATGCTTATTGATCTCTATGAGCAGGTACGACTCTGGTTGTGGAACTAACGTTTTGGCTATTGCTACAACGGTTTACCAACCTAACTGCTTCACTGATATTTTTTATTCTAGAATGCAGGGGGTTCATGAGTTCAAATCCCTCATCACACATCAGTGCACGGAGAAACCAAAAGATTATTATATTATTTGTGTTGTACCCATAGACACTGATGTGTGTCAAGCACTGTATACTCAATACTTTCCACCGAGTCTCTTGGAAAAAATCCACAGGCATATAACTCGGGTGGGATTCAGACCCTTGAACTTTGCCATTCTACATTGAAGAGTAGATGTCTTTTAATTAATATTATTCTTTATCCCTTGCAAAATATAAATGGTTTTATTGTAAGGTAGGCATATCTATCCTGTAATGAAACTAAGGGATCGAGCAACAAGCGTAGAGCAGACATGCACAGATGCAAGGTTCTATTCCAAGATGAAATTCAGATCACGGTTCATAGAGGTGAAAGCTTGCAAAAGTTAGTGCTGGGCCAACCTAGTCCGCAGAATCCGAAACTGGTTTCAGCGACACCATGAGTGTGTATGCCTTTAGGATGAAGTCTAATTTGATTTGAATGACCTTATTCCATTAGATTGTCTTGGAGTTGATAGAGCTCAGGGAACTAGGAGCAGCTCGCTCATTGCTTCGTCAGACCGATCCGATGATTATGTTGAAGCAACAGCAGCCAGATCGCTATGTGCATCTGGAGAACCTACTTGCTAGATCATACTTTGATCCAAGAGAGGTATGCACCATGTTCTGCTAACCCTGTGTTGGTAAAAAAAATTAATGTAAACGAGGAACTCACAAAGTATTTTACTTTTGAATTTAGTTTATTGCCGTTTACAACTATACAAGTATACAATAACAAATTGCAGTGGCTCTCATGCTTAAAAAGATATAAAACATAATAAAACAAATATTAGGGTTAAGAAATACAGCAGTCTAATATTCAAAACATTATCCACAAGTAATCGTTCTAAAAAGACAAACAGACTGATAAAAACAAATAAATTAACAAGTGAACATTCTCAAATGAGAGATTATTGAAGAGCTGACACTTTACCTCATATCGATCAGTCCCCAGACTGTATTTTCTGGCTTTGCACATTCAGTTAAAAACACAGTCCTTTTCAGGAACCATAAGCCACACTTTACAAACTTGCACCTGTTGTGTAATTAGACTGCTGGCGTGGCTAACAAGGTAGCTACCTCTACAAGGTGCATGAAGAAGAACAAATGATTACATGTAATTTTACTCTCAGTCTCAAGGAAAGTAATGATTTTTACAAACATATGTCAGTACTCTGAAGATCCACTGTAATGCCTAACCTTATCCTATTCCTTTCCTCCTCTCATTAGGCCTACCCGGATGGTAGCAGTAAGGAGCGTAGACGAGCAGCTATCGCCCAGGCTCTATCCGGTGAGGTGAGCGTGGTACCCCCATCCCGCCTTCTGGCCCTCCTTGGTCAGGCCCTCAAGTGGCAACAACACCAGGGTCTCCTGCCTCCGGGCGTGACCATTGATTTGTTCCGAGGGAAGGCAGCTGTGAGAGATGAAGAAGAGGAGAAGTACCCGACACAGTTGAGCAAGACGATTAAGGTCAGTTGACAGTAGGAAATGATGGTAGACATTAAAAAGCAGTTTCTGAATGCACTTGACTTCAACTGTGTCAATATCTAGACCCAGTAACTCGCTTGCATTTTCACAAAGTGACTGTAAAGGTGTTTTTTTACATTATTTATGTGCCTTTTAATTATACTTTCTTTATCATTTGTGCTTGCTATGGATTTCATTTTAAGGTTTATGGGGAAGTGCTGTATTAAAACCCTCCTATAATTTGCAGCAAAACCTGCCATATTCTATGCATACAACAGTGAACTAAACTATTCCACACTGTTCTTTCATTGTACATGTGTTTTCACATGTAGTCAATCAGTGGTCCATATTGCCACTGCAAAATTTGACCAAGTGCGAAAATCTTAATCTCCACCAACAGTGGCCCAAATTCCATTGCAGTTGAGCACATGCTCTTTTTCTCCAGTTTGCCACTGTAATTAAATCACCTTGGGCAAAGGCTTTACTCTCTATATACATCAGCATGTGTGTGCCTCAGAATGCACTTGTGGCATTGTGAGGTATGGGTTGGGTTGGCTTGGTTTTCTCTAGAAACAAGCTGACAGTAGGAAGGTGAAAGTGCACATTGCCTTACAATCTCTTCAATTTGGCTGTTTGGAATTGCTCCTTATCCTTTGTAAGAGTTGTTCATGTATTAAAACACCCACAGTGTGTTGTAATTAGTGAGTAATGATTCAAAAAGCACACCTTTGCCTCTGGAAATACAACTAGCAGTAAACCACACTCTACATAGAAGCATACGATCAGCCATTTTGTGGAGTCAAAAATTTGGTTCTTCAAGATGGTGGACTGTGTTCAGTCACGAAATTAAACAAAAACCACACATTTTCAAGGGATATTTATGTGAATCATTATATTCTACTTTTAAAATATCTTTCCAACCATATTTATTTCATAACAAACACTTTTAATAACCCAAAAGCACCCATCCTGAAGGTAACAAGCCCCTTTAAAATCGAAGTAGATTTGATAAGGTTCTGCATACATGTACATGTATGTGTGTATTGACTTTTTGAAGGAGATTTATTGCTCTGTCAATTTTCTAATCTCTATCACTGATAATATTTTTCTTAACCCAAAGACTGTATTTTTAAAAATAAGAGACCTACAAACATCGCTCTGCCTCTATGTCGTCAAAAATCCTGACAGTCATGACTGAGCCTTTTGATGATGGGAGTTCCACCTCTGCCTGTCCAAAGCTGACTAGTAGGCTGAGGTTAGAGACACGCCTGTCAGCTCCTTTACTCCATCGGTCCAGCTGAGTTTTTTCATGTCTGGCACGTGAATGGCTTCCTATATGTGAACTAACAAAAACTCTTTGTCCATGTTGAATAATTAAACAGTTTGGTCAGAAATCGCATGTAGAATGCGCCTCATTCTCACCTGATGGTCAGTATCTGACGACTGGTAGCGTGGATGGGTTCATCGAAGTATGGAACTTCACCACCGGCAAGATCAGGAAAGATCTCAAATATCAAGCACAGGTACAAACAAAATGTGTGCAACTCATAGAAATAGACTACAATTTGCATCAGTATGTTTTGATCATTAGTTGTTTTATGAAAGCTACTCTCACCACCCTTTTAAATTTTGAGTCACTGCTTGGCTTGAAAAGAGGTGTGGTAACATCTCTTTTTTCTCATTTTTTAAAGGTTTTTTGAGAAAGGATCCGAGTAAATCACTTGTATTATAAGTTGGGGTTAACAAATGAATCAGTACATTTATCATAATAGTCTTTTCTCCAAGGTCAATTCAGTTTTTGGATGCACTCATTTTTCAATAGGTAGAGTCCTTATGAAAGTCTCTAACTTCAAGTTAAAACCGTGTAAAATGTAATTTTGTTTGATAGAACATGATGTCATTAGATATCAGGAAAAAATTGGTCTGTTTATTCCAAAGAGGAATTTTTGCATTAGTCAAAAGTTCAAATTCATTGTCTTTTTGATTGAATATCACCACAATTCAGGAATGAACTACAAACTGTCCTGTACAAAAATGTACAGACCCATTTATTTGTAATGTGACGATATTGGATGTTTTAGGATGTTGACAAAATTTGCACTGGAAGGGTATCAAATAAAGTTACATTTTACATCATTTTAACTTGAAGTTAGAAACTTGTAAGTTTTGCTTCCATTTTCATAAGGACTCTATCTATTGAAAAATGAGTGCTTCACAAAACTGAATTCGACCTTGGAGTCCATCCTATGTTAAAAATTGACCGATCCAAGACCATATTCATTTTAGCAGCTTTGTACTTAGAGATTCCTTTTTCCTTTTTGGAATGATTTTTTGTCAATACTTGCTTTTTGAATTGAAAAAGAGAAGTGAAGAGAGTTTACAAAGAATACTTGATATTTTAGTTTGACATTCTTTGGTTTCAAGCTGTAACCAGATCTTGTGTTTACTTGTGTTGTATTCAGGATAGTTTTATGCTGATGGATGATGCAGTATTATGCATGTGCTTTAGCAGAGACAGTGAGATGTTGGCAACTGGTGGACAGGACGGCAAGATAAAGGTTTGTCTCTAAGAAATTAAAAACAACTGACTGCATTTTGATAAATCCGTGTATCAGTACGGAACAAATGCATTATAGCTTGAGTTTTAATAGTCAAAACTTGCACAGTTCACAGTTCACCGTCCACATGGGCAAGAGGCTCCTGTGCACAATGTCTTGTTCATGTGAATCATGTTATTACAGCCCTTACAAAGATTCTGCTTTTTGATTGGTTTAGAGTGCGTCACATGATATGTCTTATTTTTACCAGAAGGCCGCACGAACGCGACGTGTTGTACCCCTAACAACCAATGTACTATCTCATAGCAATCAATTTAGTTTACCCATAGCAACCAATGTACTATACCCATAGCAACAGCAGTTTCTTGGGACCTAGACTCTAGGCACAATATATGTATGGGGTGTTATTATTGACTGCTTTTACTCGTGCTATGGTTAAAACTACGACTCCCTGCTTTTACTCGTGCTATGGTTAAAACTACGACTCCCTCAGTGATTCCTGGAGCATTCTAATTAAAATAGGATGGGCCAGGGATTACATCAGGAGTCATAGTTTTAACCGTAGCACTCAGAAGGGGTAAATATTTGTATACTCTAGACCATTACATGGACAAATGTCACCGAACAGGAACAATGGTCTCAAAGCTCAGTTTTGACTCCTTGCACGACATTGAATGCATCTCCGCACCATGATCATCTACCTTATTTTGCCATTTTGGGAGTCAATTTAAAACTTGTGGAAGGATAGGCGTGTATAAGTCTGCTGCTCATCCTGATATGGGTCAATACTGGTGAATACCAAAATATACTCAAACTATTAAGCCCTATCTATATGGTAGTACAAGGTTGAATGGCTCCTGACTGGCACCCCCCCCCCCCCACACACACACACACACACACAAAGACATTGACAAAATTTGGGAGACTGTCACCACAAGGGTTAGATAGCTCAGTTGGTGGAACACCAGCAGGTAAATCCAGAGTTTAAATCACGTTTTCTATAACTGACATACAGTTCCTTGTCATTTGATTGGTGGAACTTGCATCACATGACATTCACTATTACTCCCATCCGCATCAGCGCTCAAAAAGATCTATTTACGCATGGGGAATATTATTTCTCATTCAACAGTTAGGATCATCCTTGTTCCCGATGTTTTTGAGCAGTACAGCGCCGCTGCTAAAAACAAAGGAGCACCTGTGCAAAAGGTTGTAATATTGTCACACTCCGTGTATTGTGCTGTTCTACCTCAGTGTACTGCGTTGTTATTTAAGCTGCGTGTCAAGTTTGCTTGAAGATAAATTTATTATCACACGCGTAGTGCGTCTGTGTCATCACAAGGTTGGTGTCAACATGGAGTCGTCCACATTGTTTAAATAGGTTTTTTTGTGTTTATTGTGAAGAAAATTCAAATGACAGGGATTGATATGTCAGTTATATAAAACAAATATTGAGTGGCTTTAATTCATGAAAAAATTTAGATGGTGCTTTAATTTGATAAAATTTGGATGGTTTCATTTCAATCAGCTTTGCCACATGAAATGGAACAGTCCAAATTTTACCTTGTGATAGTATTCCTCCCATTCCACTCTGAGCCACTCAATAATTGTACATGTATACTACCGGTGTTGTTCACCTGAAATTAAGCAATAAATCTGACTTTTCATAAGGTCTGGTACTTGATTCTTGTGAGGGCAAGGCAGTTTTTTTTCAGTTTGAGGAAAAATTGAACTTCTACTGGAACGTTTAAGGGGCACCAAGGCAAGTCCCTCTGTTAAGTATCAGGCCTGACCATTAAATATCATCTATTTGCATTAATTTGATATCACTTCACTATTCAGTGTAGGGTAAAAAATACTCTTTATGCAACTCTTGCATCTATAAACTAAGTGTCTATAGAATGCATAGCAAATCTTAATGTTTTAAGATTGATTTTCTTGTTGCATTAGGTTTGGAAAATCATCACAGGTCAGTGTTTAAGAAGATTTGAAAATGCTCACAGCAAAGGAGTGACTTCTGTCAAGTTCTCCAAGGATGGAAGTCAGGTTCTGAGTGCATCGTTTGACCAGACACTCAGGTAGGGCTCTCTGTATAAATTGCCTTCCCTACTCGCTCGTCTCCTACATGAGTGTTCATTTAAGAAGTTATAAGTCTATGATGGACACCGTGGGCATCAGGTTGGCTTATTGGTGTCTTGCTCTGTCTTTCACCTCTGTGGACCCCGGTTTGAACCCCACAAGATGTCTTTTACTCTAAAGACTGTGGAGATCAGGTTGGCATAGTGGTGTCTTGCGCTGTCTTTCACCTCTGTGGACCCCGGTTTGAACCCCACCAAAGCCTCACATGTGGATTGGGTTAACACTCCCTACCATCTCTCCATCGTCTTCTCTATATATGCAGATATGTTCAGGCCTATGGGTTAACAGTGCTGGCCGCTTTCGTTGAAAGATTTAATATAAATATTAAAAAAACAAAAAAAAATTGTATTATTATGACATCACAAGCTCAAACGGCACCTTCATTGAGGTGAAAAGAAGGCCCCTCGTTGATAGTAATCAAATTTCCATTATCTGTCCTTCTCATTGTCTTGCCATTATCAATGTTGTCTGTTCCACTTTTCAGAATACATGGCCTGAAATCAGGCAAAACATTGAAGGAGTTCAGAGGTCACACATCCTTCGTCAATGAAGCCGTGTTTACGATGGATGGTCACAATGTCATTAGTGCTTCATCTGACGGCACAGTCAAGGTATGCATGCAGTATTTACAATACATGCACAAATGTCAGTTTTGTGCTGAAAAAGGCATTTTAAAGTTTCAAATATCAATATCAACCATAGTCACACCCACAAGGAATAATGCGAACAGTTTGGTAACATTTTTCCAAAAGTAAACTCAAACTTGCAAGTTTGAACAGTATTTGCTCTACGCATCGCATCTGTGGATTTGAATATATCTTTCTTTGCATAAAACTAATATTTGGCTATAAATAGTATTGAAGTTGCATAGCCTGTTTTTTGCCGGAAGACATTTTTTTAAAGAATTTTCTCTGAACAAATGTTGACAGATGGTGCTGTTTCAAAACGAAAAACTTTCGTATATGCCATGGATAATGGATGTGAGATAATGTCAGGATCCAGACAATAATTCATGTTTAGCTTTGATTTAACTACCACTTGTCATTGGCTGATATTTTGGCCATTACCTTTAAATGAAAGCTATAACTTTCTCCAATCCATAAAATTCAAAATTTAATTTTAAATGTTTTGGTAAAATCAGCCACACATCGGACCTAGGATCTTTAAATGGATTGTGTTATACATGACATAAACGTTTGTGCAATTTTTTTCTATCACTTTTAGACCCAAATGATTTAAAATTCATAATGTGAAAATCAAACTTGTCAAATATGAACAGCATAATTAATAAACAGCAGTTTTTGTTTTACATATTGTAAAGTAAATGTGTACAGTAAATGATAGCTTTACGGGCTCAAGTTTCAAGAAATTCTTGTATTTTGTCATTTCACACCGGACCGTGAAATAGTTTTACAAGACCAACAACATTTTTTTAACGTTTTTATATTTGCTGACCATTTAGAGGAGATGTGGAATTGAAAAGCTCAGGTAATAATCAGTTAATTTTGAAATATTGATGTTGGGGGAAAAAACTAGACTGCTGGACTTGCTCAGTTGATGGGTCACAAGCCCAATGAGAAAAGTGCTGGACTCTGGCTGAATGGTCCAATGGGTATTTTGAGAGCTGACTTTATATAGAAAGAAAGCAAGTTTTTCATTTCTTGATGATGAGATGTTTCTTCAAATTGATATGGTCACTGTTCAGGTATGGAACATCAAGACGACGGAATGCATAAATACATTCAAATCCCTCGGTGGCAGCTCTGGAACAGACATCACAGTCAATAGTGTCATTCCATTCCCCAAGAATACCGAACAATTCATTGTGTGTAACCGTAGCAACACAGTAGTCATCATGAACATGCAAGGCCAGGTAGGAAACATTTCCTTCCCTTTTTTTTGTCTCTAAATGAGTAACTCCACTGTTAGTCTACCTGTTTAATATCATCAAAATATTTATTTTGAAAGAAAGATGTACTTTGCGGCCTCAATATGATATCATGTGGTGAATGCTCACAGTTAGTTCTGTGCACAGTTGCTTTGTGTACTGTTGAATAGTTCTGAGTATTTAGTCCTCTTACTGGCAATGTTATGGAAAGTAAGTTAATCAAATACTATCAAGCACAGTGTTAGTCACTTTATCTCTTGGATACACTACTGTATCTTTCATTTACATGTCAATGTTTTGTAAAAGAGAAATTTTAGACAACCTGTTTTCAAGATCCTAGCTGATATTTTGCTGCTACAGGTACATCATATTTTACCTGTGAAGAGAACTATAAACGGATGGAACAGGAAACCACTGTCCAATTTCTAGTTCTGTATTAAGGCTGCTTTGAAAAGTAGGGTCTACCCTTGTTACATATGTTCTATCTTTGCAAGAGTGACACTGCAAAGTTTGGCCCACGTGTTATCAATTTAGGCTGAAGTGCTCCATCAATGTTTAGGCCCCCAGTGATGGGTTGGTTAGCAACCCTTGACATTCAGGTGCTGACAGCGAGGGTGGAGATTTCAACAAATCAACCTTTACACAACCAGTAGCAGGATTGGAAATCAGTTTGGTTCAATTCTCTTGAATGGTGTATGGATGAAGCTGTTTTGATTTTCTCTCATTCAATTGAATGTAACTAAACTGAGGCTGGAAGGGAAGTCTGGACCCCTCTTATGTCACTATAATGAATATCAGTTTATGTTAATGTAAATACATACAATGAACTTGACAGATATAACATCAACCTGATAGAGGAGGATTATAGGAGATCCAGTGTAGTTTAGGTTTGAAGGAAGATTTGAACTGATAGTGTTTGTCACTTCTTCCGTGATATCCAACCAAAATCCAGAAGCTTAGCTAAATTTACAGATCTCTGCATGTAATCTTTGCTTTTTCTTGACTGTCTTTGATAAAATACACACACTATGCTTGTTCCAAAGTCATGGGGTCTTACACTTTGTTCTGGGCCCAATGTCATAGAGCTGGTAGAGCTTAAAAAAGTAGCTAAACTCAAAAAATATGCTTACCAGAATAAGGTTACCAGCGAAAATACCATGACACGTGTACCGTCTGTGAATGATGTCCTGCTTATTTTTGATTAGCAGAAAAGTTTTAAGCAATTTCTGCTTGAGCAGCTGTATGAACATAGGCCCTGGTATTTAAGAAAGAAAATGAGAGTATGACGAATGTCCACACAAGTACAGTGTCAGAGATTTCTTGTTGCAGAAGAGTATTCTGTCTTATTCTGTCTGTATGAAATTATTTTTATTTTTTTTAAGATGTCCCCGTTGGTTTTGTACACAAAAAATCAAAATCGAGGAAGTCCTGATTCTTGTGTCTTTCACAATACAGTGTTTCCCTTTTTATTTTATATTTGTTTAATTTCTGGGGTCAGTTATAAAGATTCAAACAAAAGTGACACAAACACGATGATGGCACAAACATGATGATGGCAAAGGTAGCTTGGATAAGAAGGAAAAAGTTGAATCAACTAGAGCCTGGCCAACTGCATAAAAGTTGTCTTGGAGACTTTCCTTTCTGGCTGGCACACACAAACACCCCAAAAATAAAACATACAAATATTCAACTATTTTATAGGTACATCAATAACAAAGAAATAATTTAAAGTAATTAAGAACTCTTGTTAAAATATATTAGAATAACATGATAGAAGTTAATGTGCAGTTAAGTATAAATGATATTATATCAATGATAATATCAGGATCAATAGTTCATGAACTGTTGAGCAAGACAGTTATTGAAGTTCATGTCACTAACAATCATCTTTGTTGAGTTGGATACTTTGCTGTACACTTTATCTTAATGTTCTGTCTTTGGCGCTTGGTGGAATAAGTAGTACATGTTGACAAACCTAGATCAATGGAAGACTTATGGATTTCCAAGCTGTTACTGGTTTGTAGCAAGCAAGCTTACTGAAACGTTTTCCCAGGCTTCAAAGCTACAGTGATCAGTTACACTTTTAAGGCATCATTAGTTTCATTACTAGAAATATACACAATAATAAGCAAGAGTCTCCTTACAACTTAATCTACTCTGTTTCTCTACTAGATTGTAAGGAGTTTCAGCTCTGGTAAACGTGAAGGAGGTGACTTCGTCTGTTGCTGTCTGTCACCAAGAGGAGAATGGATCTACTGTGTTGGAGGAGATCTTGTGCTGTACTGCTTCTCCACCACCACTGGCAAGCTAGAGAGAACACTTAACGTAAGTCTACTTCTTATAGGACTAATTTATATGTCAAGTAATGAACCACAAGGGCAACTGACTGATTCAGGATTTTAATCAGCGAACTCTGGATTAATGTGTCAACGCTGTACCAACTGAGTTATTTAGCCCTAAGGTTGAATGGCTTCTGACTGGCACCCCCAAACAAAGATATTAACAAAATAGGGAGACCACCAACATTAAGGCTAAATAGTCCAGTTGGTAGAGTGCTGGCACATTTATCCAGAGTTCACAGGTTCAAATCCCGTTCTAGTAGACTTGTCTTTGTTTATCCAGTAGACTTGTCTTTGTTTATCCAAAGAGGTGTCGTGGCCGAGCAGATAAGAGCACTGGACTCAAGCTCTGCTGTTTCTGATCAGCAGAGTGTGGGTTCGAATCCCGGTTGTGACACTTGTGTCCTTGAGTAAGACACTTTACTGTAATTGCTTTTCTCCACCCAGGAGTAAATGGGTACCTGTGAGGGCAGAGATCGTTCATGTGAATGATTAGCTTGGAGCGCGGTTACTCGCAGCACCGGCTGTATACTCCCCAGGGAGCTGAGATGGTTTAAGGAATGAAATAAATGGCCCATTGACCAGGGGTAGTAATGTCAGAAGCGCTTTGATACGCCCTTCGGGCTGTGATCAAACGCTGTATAAAAACTGGTTATTATTATTATTTTTATAGATTGTTATAATTTAAACAAGCCTTAACTCTGGAGATGATCTGGCCAGATGCTGGCCCTGTTTCTGTACATACTACATTCAAGTAATACCATGAGATATATTTTGGGGCACTTGGGAGGTTTACTGTTGAATGTATTTCAAGTATCTTTATAGAGGGTGTCCTTCCTAGATATTTTTAATCTCATAAATATTTTTCAGCAATAAAAAGGGTGACTATCAATTTTATCTTTTCAGCAAAAATTTAAGTGGGAAACCTGTCGTTAGCTTTGTTTATATCAGGGTCAAAGTTCATGGCGCTGCTTACCAAATAATTCTGGGCTTACGAGGCACTGTAACGTGTGCATTTTTATGGGATACAGCAGGGCATAAGCGCAGACTTCTACGGTAAGCAGTGCAATGAAATTTGGCCCTGGTAACCTAGTTTTTTCTGAGCAAGATTTTTCTGTGCTGGGCAAATTTGTGTGTGTAGCACCTCAAATGAAACCAAATTCTTAGTGACTCCGATGAAGACTGATTAAAACTGACAAGTTGACAAGAATCTTTTTGTGTATGTGTGTTCTCCTCTTGTAGGTTCATGAGAAAGATGTAATTGGTATCGTTCCTCATCCACACCAGAACCTGTTGGCTACATACAGTGAAGATGGATTACTTAAACTCTGGAAGCCTTGAGGTAGTGTAAGTGGAGTGAAACAAATCTCAACATGGTGTGAGGGGGTGTAAGAGAGGAGTGTTTCTCCAGTCGATTCTTACACTTGGGAAATGTTTATTTTTTAAGTGTAAACCTTTAAGTGTGTAAGAATGGATTATTGTTGGTTTGGGATTTGCAAAAGCTTTGAGACCTACTGTGACCAAGGTTTATGAGTTTGATAGGGTGGGGGAAATCCAGGTCTTCAGGGTATGGCGTGAGGTGCTATTTGTGCTCTGTATTCAGCCTGAAAAATTCAGCCCCAACAAACTTTTAATTAACAATTATTTGTTTGCCCTTGATTTATTGAATGATTAATCGCACCCATTGTTTAAAAAACAATTTTTTTTTTAAATGTTTTTTTTTTAAATATGATGTTCAACCTACAGCCAATAATTATTGCAAGCATGGCCGGCAACAGTGGGGGCATTTTTTGTTAGCCTGGATGTTTGTTTTCTCTGTACATTGTCCATTTTTAAATAGTGTAAAAATAAACCAGCTGTCTGTAGAAGTAATAAAATCCATGGGTTTTGTTGGTGTAAGAGTTTTCATAAGTTGTCAGTCCCATATTGGGACTGGTTCATGTGGCTATACAGTACTGAATTAATGGAGCAGATACATGTAGGGGAATATTTGGGGGAGTTGTGCCTTTAATGATACAAACATGGAATTTGGCACAAAGAGTATGTCATGAGAAAGATATTTGGCTATAGGGCCATCGCAGATTTGTCCTTTGAAAAAATATAGGTAGAATAACAAGCAATGTTCAAAATTTTCAAAATGGCTGCCATTGCTTGTTATTCTACCTATATTTTTGCAAAGGAAAAGTCTGTGGTGACTTACTCTGACTGCATGTCAAGTTCCATGCTTGTATAAGACACAATGCATTACTCACCTGCTGTACTAAATCTGTCAAACTCAAAACAAGAGTATAGATAAACATTCCTCCCCCAATCAATCCAGTGCAACCAACCAAGTCAAGATGGGAACCAACAATTCAACTGTTTCACAACCAGTAGCAGGATTTGAAATCAGTTCTGTTCTATACTCTTTGATGAATATGTTTTGAAAAAACAGGCTGGAAGGGAAAATAGTCTGGACCCCTTTTTGGTATAATGAGAATCAGTTTGTGTTGCTGTAAATGCATACAATGAACTTGACATATATAACATCAGCCTGATAGAGGATTATGGGAGATCCAATGTAGTTTAGGTTTAAAGGGAGACTGAAACAAATTGCTTGTGTCACTCCTTCCGTGATATCCAACCAAGATCCAGAAGCTAAGCCTGACGCAATAATCCTTCATGTCGGTGATAGAACACACACATGCTGGATCTGTAGTCATAGAGTCTTACACTTTGTCTTAGTAGAAGCTAGAAACCTAAAACCAGTTATAGTGGGTAGGACAACCTAAGCACATTGTCAGAGATGTCTAGTGCCCAATTTCATAGAGCTGCTTATAAGCAAACAAATAATGCTTGGAAATTTTCGACTATTACTAAGCAAAACTAAGCAGGATACCATTCACAGATTGTACATGTGACATGATATTTTGGCTGGTAACCTTATTCTAGTAAGCATAATTTTGTGCTTAACTGCTTTTTGTGTGTTAAGCAGCTCTATGAAAGCGGACCCTGATGTTAAAGAATATTCTGTCTGTTTTGACTTTTTTTTCGGAGCGAGGTCCCTGTTGGTTTTGTAGACAAAATTAGAATCAAGAATGTCCACGAATTGTCCACCCGCCGGGATTCCTTTTGTCTAGGACCTCTGTGTCATTGGGTTGACAAGCTCACTCTGAGTACATTGTAAAGTGTTTTACACTTTTGAAAATCAGACAACATTGCATTATTGAACCCGTATTCCCTAGGCCCACTTGCCTACAGGTGACCTCAATCCTCCAATATCCTTGTCATATATGTCACTCCACACTAAATTGTTTGGACTTGAATAAGATTGGAATGCCTGACCCAGTGATAAGCAGTTGTTATTTTGGCCTACATCCCTCGGTCCTTCTGAATCTTTTATTTTGGCTAAGAGGATATAGAAGCAAGAACCCCATAATTATAAGTATGCCTTACAACTTTTTTTACACTCATTCTGAAGGTGATGAACACAATGGATGTTAGGTTTTTATCTTGAACCTTTGTATAAAAATATTTACAAAACGTTCACCTCCTTACAGCTGGTAGAAATAATGACAATTTTTCCTTAGCGTATTTTGTAAAGTTTTGAAATAAATCTTCAGATTCTCAATCTACATCAAACATGGTTTTGTCGAAATTATTGACTACTAAGAGTTACTCATCAAGTTATTCTTGATCCATTTGATTTGAATTATTTATAATTTAGCTCACATCAAAACCCGTTTTGTGTTGCTGTCCTAATGTCAACTTTGATCTTATTAAGAATTATGATCAGGAGATGTAGTGAAGTATCGTTCTTGTCATAATTTAAATTTGTTTTAAAAGAGTCTAAATGCCCATCATTTCATCAAAGATATTGATATCTTGTTTAATGTTTGTGGCCAGAATCAACAATTTAAGGAATCTCAGTTTTGGCCTTCATTTTCTGGGAGCCATGTCCCATTCCATCAAACCATCTCCACCTTTCCATTATATCCAGTAAAACAAAAACTACACTTCAAATACGAGTCATTGAGAGTCATCAAAACTTCCCGTCCTCCGGGGACCATGGAACATCTCATCACGACCCGACCAAGAACTTGTCCCGGAAATTACTCTAATCGGCCCTGGCGAGGCACGGTCAGAGCATACAGGAAGACACGCATTAACCCTGTCCGGATAACGCCCCAGCGCGCTCGCTCTGTGTCTTGCATTGTATGCCAGGTGTACTGTGTGTTGGTGTGTGGGGAGTGGGGGTGTTTATTAAAAGCTACGGTATGCTAGACAGTAAATATCAAGAACTACTTTTAGTTTGAAATTAGTTATTTATTCCGGGGGTTAATATGAACTAATCGATAATAGTAGATACTCAATAAATTTAAGATTTAATTTATACTTAGCTGCTAATTGTTTTACATTAACAATTTGGAAGCAAATTATTTCAATTACATAAATGAAGTCAAGTTGTTAAAAAATTGTAAAACAACATTTTTAACAGTGTTGGTGTCTCTTACAAACAATACCGAACAATTCAAGCGTCAAAATTTAATTTAAATCAATTATTTCAATAATTGTTTACAACTTATTATTGTTTATAATTGAAAACATTTCGATTGAGTAACGAATAAAACATTTCTTGAATAAAGTATGCCGCAGTACCAAGTAGTAAATCTAGAAACGTAGGCCAGAGTTCTCACGTGAAGCCAATCAGCCTGGATACTCAGTTGCATTTATACACCTATTGCTCCTTGAGGTCAGTGTACAAGTTAACCTAATTATTCTTAGGTCAATTTTCTTGAAAACTAGATTTGTGTAATTTTAATATCCGGATTTTTCCTGATTTCAGGACTTTTCATTGATCTCCCGATTACTTTATGAGATTTTCTTGAAAGAGGCGAAATTACCAGCAAATTGATGAAAGACCCGCCCCATGTTATGACCAAACCTTCAGTTTTCCTATTAAAATGCTGTAGAGCAAGAGTTGTCTTGTCTTGCTGCTCGGTGTTTTTGTCCTTGTCATGTTAAAGTTTGTGTCTGTCGTAGAAAAAGAATAAAAACAATGTTACTCCACCTTTTCCTGTATACAAGTTGGTCGTATTATGTTAGACATGTTTCATATCATACCTGATAATGCTTACTTGATGTTACAATATTGTAACTGCCAACATGGAATAAACGTCCATTCAGCTGACTATTTTCCCGAGGTCTACAAATCTGACATGTTATCTTAAATCTTAAAAATGGAACCCTGTCTTCAACATGCAAACAACAAATGCAGAGCAATTGACTTGTACCAAAGTAAGACTCCTTCCATGCTTGTAGTAACTTTACAATCTATGGAGATTTCTTCATTTTTAATAGTTCTATACCTTAGTTAACACTTCCCTTCGTTCGTTTCCTTTGTTTTTAGTGAAATTATTTCGCTGTAGTCACTACAAAATACAAGACAAGATTCAGAAATCAGTATGAATAAAGGATTACAAAACTGGGAATTAATGGGTTGACATACAGCTTATTCTAGGACATAATGTCACTTATCTTAATATGTTATTTCTGTGCGACATCATTAAACCAAGACTTCCCCCACCACCAAAGACCCTATAAAACATCTCCCAAACTTTCCTTCAATATATTAAATGGATTTTTGTTCCTTTGACTTGCTTTGTATGTCTTAGTGGCTCCATCTGAGACTGGCCTCTCATATAACTACCAGCTAGGTTTAGTCATTGAGCTACAAACCTTTAACGGTATAATAAAGTCAACTTTAATAAAAACAAGTTCTTACACTTGCTTCATGTGCATAATAATTCCATGGAAGTATCCACACTCCCCTTATGTTCACAAGCTCATGATCTCCGTTAAGCAGAGAAACTAAATACAGTCAAGATAAAGCCTCAGTCTGCGAATACAATAGCAACAATAGAATCTCTAAAACCCTAATTTTGTCTTAACACAATTCAATTCAAGTATGGTGGCTTTAAAGTGACATCGACTAGGTACAAGTCGTGAATATTGCCGTCAATATGTGTGACTTGGGGTACAAGTCTTGAATTTTGACGCCAATATTGGCGTGTTTGCGAATTGGGTACACGTCGTGAATACTGACGCCAATGTTGCCGTATTTGCGACAAAGGCAAAATCGTGAACACTGACGGCAATAATGTCGTCAATATTTGCGACTTGGGGCTCAAGTCATGAACATTGACGGCAATATTCACGTCAATATATATGTGCGATGTCCCTTTAAAGCTACCATAATAGTTAAGCCCACCCCCATGTAAAAATGTGTCTGAATTTAGTTTAATGTAGAAAGGTGTTGGTTCCCATAAAACCAGCTGCAACAGGGTGATAACCATCGGGTGGATTTTACGGACTGTCCTTGGGGTCCGATGCCGGGAAACGTGTATGTCAGAGTCATTTTGTGTCCAACATTCAGAGACATGTTAGAGGAGAGGACGTAAATATTGCTAATATCCGACAGAGCAGGATTTCAGGGGGCCGTTGGCGCCCAGGGGAACAACCCCCAACATAAACATTGGTTCAGTAGACATGGTGAATTTCTATTGGTTTTTCACAATTCAATTTGGCAAGATATCCCGTTTCCTATACACTGCGGTTGCTTCACGACGAATGGAAATCCGAAAAACAAGAAAATTGATTAAGTGGACAAGATGAGCTTATGAGTTTGTTGAGATAAAAATGTGTGTGGTTACTGAGCGTGTTTTTGAGGTGATGCAGTCGTCCATCATGCTTTCTATCGGTAAAATATTTCACCTTGAACTTACAACCTCCTTGTGTTATAAGGTGATCTTCGGACAGTGGGACAATAATGCGGGTTCACGGACGGGTAACGTACCAACCGGTAACAAGAGTTGTCATATACCTACGTTACAGTAGTTTGGTCATAATACGACTTACAATTTAAGATATCCTTTTGTCCAACCATAGCCTCGGTTTGGTTGCATTGGTTTTATTAATGGAAGGAAAAACAAGATGGCCGCATTTGGATAAACCTCTGTTGAAAGTGTATTGGTTCATGGTTTGCAAGACAAAGCTCTTTACTATAGAGCCACAATTAAAATAAAATACATAAATAATACATCCGAAATTTGCTTAGCAGAGTTTGTTATGTAACCAGCCAAAACGCAATTTGATTTGCGGATATGGGTTTAATGAGTCTCGATTTAATTAGCTTAACAAGTAAGCATGTCTGTAATATAGGAAGTCTGGAGTGTCCCATATCATGACTATTCAGCAGTAGGTTCCAAAGTCTGGAGTGTCCCATATCATGAATATTCAGCAGTAGGATCCACGTGAAAATAAAATTAATTTGTTTAATAAAAGAAACACAATTTCAACTTTTGGGCGAGGGTTCACGAAGTCACATTCTTACTGATTCGAAAATCACAACCGCTCGGCATTTTTTTCAGGCTGGTTTGCATTTTCCTACCAGGAAACTTGTCTGAAGTGTTCTCTGAGATTGCATCGATGATGTATGACGATAAAGATTTAACTGAATGCCTACATTTTGTTGATATCAAATCAACACACAGGGTGGGGGGTCGCCCGAGTTTCACGTCCCTCTTGCTTGGGTGTTTCCCTGTTCCCATTTTTGTTTTACACTAACCAGACTTGGAGGTGGAGAAAACAAAAATTCACATCGCATAATCATACCGTGGAAAAAAGCAATGGGGAATAAGGTGTGACCACGACTTAGAATGGATCTTTATCATAGTGCAGCCATCTTGATTTTCTCCCATTCAAATCAATGTAACCAAACTGAGGCTAGAAGGAGAAATAGACGGGCTCCTTTTTGTTAAATGAATATTGGCATTCATTACTGTTATTGGATACAAGAAACATAAAAACGATGGCAGCATGAAAATGGTTTATTGAGTCTCAAATTCCGGACTGATTCCTATCGTATGATGCAAGACTATTGGCTTATTACTATAGATGTATTGCTTGTTCTTTAGGTTATTACATTGTGGATGGAATGCGATGTGTGATGAAACATGTCCAGGATCTTAGCGGACTGGGGCGGGGTGTTACTCCGCTAACCCCCGGTTGGCAAATGACAACAAAGGCGAGGGCTTGTTCAAAATGAAAGTGTGCAAGGATTCTGTGTATCACAGTCAGCAGCGTAGCCAGGGGGCAATGGGGGACCTGCCCCCACACCCCTTGGAACATCTTTCCCTGTGCTTGCCACCCCACCAACCCCTCCCCGGTCAGCCTCTGGACACCGTGAAATGTGCTATATTCAGGCACTTTTAACTGAAACTGCCCCCTCTATACATATATCTATGACTTCCCCCTTTGCCCCCTTTGCCCCCACCCTTCAAAAAGGACGCTTGCTACGCCATTGCTCACGGCTTGTATGGCCTGATTTTCTTGCAGTCAGTCCATGCCACTTTTACTGTACCGCAATAAAACACCAAGGTACACAATGACTTGCAAGATGTGGAATAATCTTGCAGGAAATTCAAGTGATCGTTAAGCGATGTTCGTTTCTGGCATTTTTATTGGGTGAGTTAGGCTCCTTTCCAAAACCAGCACACCGTTTCGCACCGCGGAGAGAGACCGGTCGCGTTAAAAGACCGACATGAACGTCCGCGGTTTTGACACCGAGTGACAGGCGGGCCGGGACCCCCGGCCTGTGTGTGTGCGTTGGCGTTTTGCAAGTCAGCGTTAGGAGTTGGGTTGATAATGGCATAGTGGGAAGTGAATGATGAAGTTCGGATATTATGGAGGAGGGGATTTTGAACTGATCTGCTTCTGCCGAAGCGTGAAGAGGAGTACTGGGATGTGACATTACGTTTCCATGGTTACCATGGTTGTTTTGTGTTTACACATTGGTATGACTGGCTCTGGGACAAAATGTGTTTAAAGCAGAGAAAATCGGCAGAGTGGGGGTTGGGGTTGGGTGATATAGGGGGGGGGGGTGGCTCCAGAATGATTCTGATGGATCATGGAAGTGTTTACTTAAAGACGTTTACATCTTTACCATACCTGGAAATTTTACATTAGGCCTAAGTCGCTAATTCATGGACAGGTAGGAAATAGTTAACGGGTTGAAACCACATGAAGTATCTCTATACTTCTGAGAAACTGATGGGGCTCATAAAAAGGATAGCACATGGAGAGAAGACGGTTGTTACCTTTTAAAAAGTACACCTTCTGGTTTCTCTCGGAATAATCGTTTCTACTTCAACTAAAGATGCTGGGGAAGATTAAGGCAACCCGATCGGACACCAGCTTCTTTTTCAAAGAGAGTGGAATACTACCAAAAAGTCTTGTTTATGAGTAGGGTCACCGTTTAGTGTTGACCTACACCCAGTTGTGAAATACCATCATTAATAATGAGCCCCCACCCCAATCTTCTCGACCCCCCCTGCACGTCAAAATCCTGGGTGCGCCGGGCCACTATCTCATCACGCCCTTATCCCCCTACACACGATCCTTTTCATAGGATACCGAGTTAGTTTGTGCAGTCCATTCGATGGTTAACAAAATACGGTTATTAAAGTGCTCAGTGCAAGCGAAACTGCCAAAGTACACCCGCCAAACCATTTGACATTTTCCAACCGGAATCAGCAAAATTCTATCCTTCCGTTCTCCAAATCGGTGTGGTGTGTTGAGGGAACGTCATGCATTGACTGATCGCCAATATCTAGGGGGGGAAGTGAGGAAATGTCTTGTCTGCTATCTTCACCTTTCAACGTAGTCATTCCCTTGGCCTAGTTGTTGGTCTATATGCAAAGCTTACCCGTTGATAACATTTTGTACTCATTTTTGCGACTAAAGTGATCATACGAACCCATTCCTTCTTTACAATTTAGAATCGTGGATATTGACGAGGAAGGTTTCAGAGAACCATAGTTTTAACTAATTATGTCATTTCAAAATAACAGGTAGAAACTTCACAAAACTGGCAACTTACCAAGACACTGGTGTGTATACAAACATGGTTATGACCTTGTGTGGGTGGAAACGTGTGACCTTGGCCTAATGGTGGGGGTAAAAGACGGTCATTATCGGCCAAACCACTCAAAAGTATCCTATTGTGAAATAACCCCCTCCCCCTTCCTTCATGTCAAGCCATTCTCAAGGCTATGAGCCAAACTTCGCCCACGGTGTTTGTAAACTCCAAACCGAAGAAATTATGTTATAACGTCAACAATTGGGATGGGGCATTGGTTATCAAGTTTTACAATTCTATTGCAAATTAGAGTTGAAGTTGTTGACATCACTGTGATGGGATTATAGGGTGCGGTTGTTGATGCCCACGTAAAAAGTTCGCAACAACATGCTAATAAAATTGAAGTTCATCTGCCAAATGGAACCTGAAGTCTTGGCACCATATCATCATTTCAGCCGGTACGGGCTTGATTTAACTTTTAAAAAATATTTGAAAATTAAAACAACAAAATAGTAACAACCAACATATCCTTACGGCACATCTTAACATTTGTTTTCATACGAATCAATTAAATTGCATGGTTGTTTGAAACAACACGTTGTATCAAATTGGTGGTAAGGATTGTAACAGACCAAAGGTGATATACATGAAACATAACGGTAACTCAAACCGGAGCTGATAACAACGATCAACGGAAACAGGTTAACTAACATTGATATCAAAATGCTTACTATGAGTTCGTCCAAGCTTACTTCAGCCCTATTTTTAAATTTCAACGATTTGAATTACTAAAGAATGGACTCGAAAATATTATTTAAGATAGATCTCGAAGTCAACCAAACTGCGTTTACTATTGATCCACCCTACTGAACGTGTCAAAGTTTTTCCTCCAATGAGTAAAAATACAACGGAAGGTTCAAATCGCAAAATGCCTCAAAAAGCTACAAACCTTCTCTCTCTCTAGGGTTGAGATGTTTTGTGTTTTTGTGGAGAGCGTGGGTAGGGATGAAAGTTCAGATAAGTGTTCAACAAAATTCCAATTTGCTTAAAACATGCACATCGGCTTATTGCGGAATTGTGCACACGGCCAACAGAATCCGCGCACTTGTTCATAGCGCTGTAAGCACAGAATCGCGTAATGATAAAGCAGCCCCATGCAATTTTACATATTATTTTTTGTATCTTATCCCTAAGAAATCATTTTGTGGAAGCCCATACATTATTGAAATAAACTTAGTTGTATTTAAATGTACAACAATGTTGCATTTTATAGAAGTTGAAACCAACAGAAATTGTTGAGGTAAAGCGGAACTCATCCCTTTCCAGTCAGCCCATATTCACTTGAGCAAAGTAGCACAGCAACCACTCCCACTGCCCCAAGCCCCCTTTTCAAGAAATCTCAAGGTTCTTAAACTTTTGAAACTTAGTCACCTCCCTATTACGTACCCTGGAAATCTCTGGTAACTCGCCTGCTTTCAGTTACCGGTCTATTACAAAGATTATTGATAAATAAAGGACAACATGTTTAAATTAAAATAACAATCTATAATATCGATATAGCATAGATACATTTCACGATAGCTTCTTACAAATAAAATTTGCTTTAACTATCCCGAGGATGGGAAAGGGGCAGGGCGGGAGTCTCCCCCGCTTAGAATCCTTGTCCCCTTCCCCCAAATAAACACGAATTTTTCTTTACCCGCGCTTGACCACCCCTCTCCCACATGAAAATGTCTGGTTACGCCACTAAGTGGCCGTAAAGTTTTAAATGAAATTGCACTTTTGACCTACAAACAAATCGTTTAACATGCAGAAATCAGACAAATGGCAAAAATATTTTTGTATTAATCTCTACTTGCAACTGATTATTATTATTATTTTATTTTTTCCCAGTACCGTCTTTGTCTACAAAACTTCTGTAAGGACCAACATGTGAAAAAGAAGGGAAAAGAACAAAGACAGTGTTAACGGAGGTAGACAATTCTAAAACAGCAGAGTATTTAGCGGTCAGAGTCGAAATGTAATACACATTAACATCGCAAGAGTTAATCAACTGTTTTGTTTACACATGTGATTTCTTATTGAATTTCAGCCATGGCAACATTGGTAGTTTCTCCAATGACTAAGACGTACACCGAGTTTCTTAACCAAATCTTACCGAGCCTCTTAGCTATTTCGGGTATAACGAGGTACTTCCTCCAACAGGGTGCGGTCGGTGTATGGAACTTCCGTATAAAAACACTGGCTCACGTATTCCCAGCATCACATCATCAGTTGCCGCTTTTATCTGCGCTAAAAGCACCCAGGGCTGCCAGCGTAATTTTCTCACCGACTCGGTAGGGGCAGTTTTGAGAGCGGGACGGTGCGCCTCTGTGTTTAAAATCACGGTAAAGGATAGCTGTGTTTGGCGGAAGTGAGAGCAGATCGTCGGGAACCGGTTTGGGTAAGAAAATGTGTGTTTTGTTGTCTAGTAATATTTAAACAATGATGTAGATAACTCGATGTTCCTGAAGCATTTTTAGGGTAGGCCTATCACATGGTCAGACAGTTAGGCCTTGTTAAGACGAAAGTATTATAACTGCCATGTTTGATTTTTCTGGAGTTTAAGAGGCATCGTAAGAAGCATTGCACATTCATGCAATACTAGGAAAATATTGTGCAATCAATGCCTCATTTCAAGCTGATTTTTTTCTACCTCCGTGTGGCTGCTACCTACCTATAACGTGATTTTTACCACACGATGTGTTTGCGAATTGCAAAGGTTACCAGTGTACCGGTCGACGAAGCGTTTCACACCAGTTCCACGTACCTTCACTAAAGCACGCATTCACTATTACTGCAAAAAATAGAATTCTGTTTATTACGCCACTATAAAACACACGGTTATATCGTTACTCAAAACCGATTTTACAACAACTACTCTATTCACCCAAACATATCAAGTTTGAATTGTGATCAGTCTGTCCTCGCTGCTTACACTAAATTAATCAAAACAGACAATTTCAACACGCCTAAGAAAGTTGAACAAAGCCTTTCTTAAAGTGTAAATCTATGACTAACATTGATCTTGACTAACATTTGTTTCCCTTTTCCTCTTCAATTTCACATCCTGAACACAAAGAACGCATCCTACACTTGTCTTAAAGGGGCTGTGTCGTCATGATAATAGCAGGCCTGTGGCTGTGCATGGAAAGATGAACTCTCACCCAGATACTGCACACGCGCGCGCTTGCGGTCAAATCACAAATGGCGCAGTCTTTGTCAAACTGTGATGTGACCGCTATCGAGCTCGCGCGCGTAGTAACTGGGTTATCCATTTCACTGCTATAATCATGAAGACACATCCCCTTTAACAACACTTTACTGGCAAATCTAGAGCCTGATGTTCCCCTTGGTAAAACAGTCGTAATCTCACAAACCGTGTTCACAAACTCAGACACTTCAAAGCAATAACAAGGATCAACGGAAACACATAATTTAGAGAGGATGTGAAGTCCAATTAAACGTACTTAGGTAAAGAAGAAAGGACTGAGCCATAAAACGTCCTCTTAAATTCGTCCTGAACAACAAGTGCTTGGGCTGTAGCTGCTTACTCATCCTTTCAGACGGGCGCTTTTTCAAGGACAGAGCAATTTGAAAATGCCGTCTTGGTAGTTTTATTTTGATAAGAGATAATTCTGGAAGACTGTGAGCACAAAATGGAGTCTAGTTCGCACATGAATTTCGGAATGGTGAGGACAAAATCAAAGCCTTTGATTGGTCTGACATTATTGGTCTGACATTATCACATGATCTGTTGCGTTTCGCCTGATTGGCCTAATACTGCTCAATTTGCGAGTGTCATAAAGTAAAATGACTTCCTGGTTAGAAAGAGTAAGGAAGACAATAGTTACAAATAATAGTAACACATTTTGTGATTGTATTTTTGTTTTATATGCCTATCTGAAGAATTTAATTTAAATTGAATCGAAGAACAACCTATGGTAATTATGTTTAATTACTGGATAGTTTTTGGCCTTCTTTTTCGTTCGTACTACAGTTAATTAAGATAATAGTGGAACACAACAAATAAAATACAAATACAAACTAAGGGTTTGGAGTTGGGGAAAAACCGCTCTTGACCTTCCCACTTTATGAATTTTATGAATCATGCAGTGAGAAGTTTCTGAGGGACTCACCTCTGTTAAAATTGCCAGTGACACTTAAATTACACCGAAGGAACCCGCGCACCGCAGCCCCATATAAGGTCAGCATTGTGTTTGCCATGACTTACTTTTGGCTCGCTGGTAACCTGGGACTTAAGAAAAAGTACTTGAGTCATGTCAGTGCATTTCCTTTCCATGATGCCAAAAAATCAGACTTTATTGTAGGAAAATGAACGTGTCATTGCCTAGCAGCTGTGGGTCTTCAAGGAGGGGGAGTGGAGAGAGGGCCTTCTAGGGAGAGGCCAAGGATGTGCAAAACGTTGATGTGTTTAGTATGTCGACCGCAAACTTCCCGATTCTTGAGAGGGGCGTAGGTCAAGGATGTGGAAAGGGAAAGGATATATTATCCTGTAGAACAACAAGAAGTCACTAATAATCTACTCAATATTTGATATCCTTAGCTTCTGTTTATTAAGTACAGACTCATGTGGCCTATATAAAAAACCATGGCTAAGCTCCCAACACATCTTCCGTTTGACCGCAACAAAGCACAAATTGAGGCACAATTGGTGGAGACATTTGAAGCTATTAAATTATACATAATAGTAAGGCGATATCATAAATGACTTTGGAAATGTCTTGTTGATGTTTCGATGTTGTTCACTGTGTATTTAACCACTCAAGTCTGCCTAGGGACCTCTCGCGAACGTCAGAAATGTCAAAACAAATTTCAAAATTTTGTCAGTATTATCATGCATGAACGTGCAATCCAACAAAATTCTGCTAATTTCTGTAATAGTAGTGACCCATCTATAGTTGACTCCATCCCAACTATAGTAATAGGCCGATTCTAGTTGGGACAGCAGTACTTAAAGATTAGTATGGCCTAACTATAGTTGGGGTCTAACCAACTATAGTTGGGTCCATCCCAACTATAGTTATAGGCCGATTCTAGTTGGGACAGCAGTACTTAAAGAATAGTACAGCCTAACTATGGTTATGGTCTGACCAACTATAGTTGGGTCCATCCCAACTATAGTTATATGCTGATTCTATAGTTGGGACAGCAGCACTTAGAGAACACTAAGGATTTTTTCTTCAGTGTCATAGTGTCTTTACAAGGACAGTAACAGTATTTTATTCTCGTGTCACTTACATCAATTTCTCTCCTCTTTCATCCCCATCAACAGGTTCAGCTGTCTGTTTTTTTCGTTTCAAAAGATCAAGGTTAGCTCCTTTTTTATCACCCAGTCACCATGACGAAGGAAGAGGCGGCTGCAGAGGAGGTCAAGACAGAAACCAAGACAGAGACATCAACAGACACACCGTGAGTATTATGAACAACCAGGAAGTCACGCCTACTTTGTGTGGCGTCTCTGGGATCAAGAACTTCCCCCCACGAAACCCCCTCAAGAGGGCCACTAGTAACAAGGCCACTTATTTCTGGGGTAGCTAAAGTTTGTTAGATCAGCATGCTGCAATATTTCCTGTTTTATATGCTTATCAGTCGCTGCACAGCCCCCTTTAACAGTGCGCGTAGCCAACTCATCGTACTGCGCAGTAATCTTTTGGCGGAACTTTTGAATGACTTATTAAAACAAAATCCAAATTAAGATGACATTTGCCCGTCTACAATATTTGAGACGTTTAATGGTCTTATTGCTAGTAACAACTGCTGACAGATGTGTAAGAATGCCATTACCCAAAGGCAGTTTGTGGTTCCATGTCAACACAATTTGGGTTGCTAACAGCATGCATCCTTAACTGAATTAATCAGCAAATCCAAAAATAAATTAACACATTTCTGTCTCCTATTTACTGAGAATGAAGTAGGGCCTACTAACTTCTCCCATCTCCCGTATAAACAAACATTGATTGGCCCCACGTGAAACTTTTTATTAAAACGCCTTTAACGTCGTGAGAAATTGATGTCTTTTGTGGGAGTCCAGCCATTCACCCTGGAGTGATCGGTACAGCCAAAAGTACATAGGGCTAAGCAAAAAGTCATACCCTTAAAACCTTCGGTTGAAGGTTCCAGCTCTCTCCTTACCTATATTAGCATAAAGAGCTATACCATTCTCTCTGCTAGTGGGATCTGGTGGGCTGCCTTTCACCTCTGTGGACCCCGGTTCGAATCCCACTTCAGACAGGAGCCTCGCATGTGGATTGGGGTTCCAGTCCCTATACCTGACTGTGTGGGTTTCCCCCATTAAGGTTTTCCCTGCCAAGTCTAAAACAACTTTCTTCATCGTCTGCTGTTCATCAATCTATGGTATAAAAGGTCGGCATTTTAACTCCAAGGGTCGATCCGATGGTAATATTTTACTGTTTGGTCAAATATTGCGCAAAAAGAGCAAAAACTAGCGACTTTTTACCGGAAGACTGTGGACTCAAAAACTAACAATATCGTTCACGTTAAAGCACACGGCCAACATTGGTAGCTGTCAAAGACCAGTATCCGCACTTTATGTGACCCCAAATAATTCATACAATAACAAACCACCTGTGAAAGTTTAACCTCAATCAGTCACCAGAGTCACAAGAAAACGGTGAAAACCCACATGAAATGTTTTCACTGCTTTCAAACATCGAGTTATGGACTTAAGATCAAAACTAAATATTTGTACTCAATTCTCAACAACTAATGCGTTTCAAGCAACAATATTTCAACTGAAGTTACCACTATTTTTTATTTTTTTATATATTTTTTAAATCTATTTTTACCACCTTTATGCAATGTAAGTTATGTGCAAATCTGTGAACATTTATATTTTCAATCTTGGGAATGTTGACACGGTTTTATATTCGGAGGCTGAGGATTGGACGTTGAAAACAGAAACTCTCAGGCTACTTTATTTTGAAACAGTCTTACATGGTGGAGGTTGGCTTCAAAGTTGTCATCTTCCTTAGTTATATCTAACCTGAAGTTTGAAGAAAAATGAGGTTATCGGTGTGGAAGGAGAACTACCTTTGATGGATAATCTGAAGGGTTGGTGGTTGTGAGGATTTATCGAAACTGTTGAAAGATATACAATGGTTAAGTTATAGTCACTCGGTCCTCAAACATTGCGTTCTGCATGTTGTTGTCAGGTTTGTCGAGCTGTGGTTTATGAAAAATAGCACTTTTGCATCTTTACCAATGAAATCCCAGCCTCCAGTTTAATTCCATGTCCATTGCTCCCATTCTCCATGGGCTGCATTGTACACCCTTCTTTTGATCTCTTCCTCCATGGGTGAGTGTAGGAATCAGCTGCAATGACATATTCAGGTTATCTGAGAATTCTTGACTGATCGTTCCTTGTCATGTAAATGAGCTCCATGTCTGTGTGAAAAGCAAACGTTTCAGCACTTCCTTTAATTAAAAACATCAGTGTTCCTTGGCTGCGTAATTGACACCCAGTAAAGTTCCTCATTATAGAGGTTCTAGACGGAAAGGTTCGACTGTGTCACTGTCAAAGTTACATAAAACAGACCCGGTACAAAATCATAACCCGCCCCCACTGTATCCAGATGTCATTAACAGATTGCTCAGTCTTTACTTCCGGCTGCCTCATTACATTGCATAGGGGAGGGGCAGGAGGTCAGGTGTCACGGTCGCACGGGGTCGGCAGCTTCCTAATTCAATCAGTCAGAGGTGAGTTTTAGGAACCCCTGGTCCGGATGAGGATCGGTGCCGGTTGGTGACTGAACCCAGTGACCCGACCCCAGTGGAGCATGACGTCACCGGCTTAATGCCAGACTGCACGTGGTAAAGCCGGCGTTCTAGTTCGTTCAGAGAACGCCCTATTTTGATACCCTTTATTGTCTAAATTTGGTTTTTGGTTTCGTAAGAAGTGCACGTTCTCCTTCTGTGAGTTTATCATCCCCTTATTTACTCATTTCAAAGAATGCGATCATCCACCTGTATGGTAGGCCTGATTAAAAAAGCTGAAATGTTCAAATATGGAATGCATCTCCAATGGAAAATGGCTGACAGCAAGCTTCTTTTTCTTGTTTTCATTTCAGCGCCAAAGAAGGTGCTTCAAGCGACGCCTCGACCACTAAACCGGTAGAGGGTGGTGAAACAGCGGGGTCGAGCGATGGAGGTGGCAGTGGCGGCGAGGGAGGGGAAGCGCCCAAGGAACCTGAAAAGAAGGAGGGAGACTTCAACAAGTCATCAAAGAAGAGGAGGTGGTTCTGGTCCAAGAAGGGCGAGCAGGGTGGAACAGAAGCCACAAGCGGGACACCAGGAGAGGGCCAAAATAGTGGTACTGAGGGAGGTGGGTGTTTGGTTATTTACCTAAATTAGATTTGTCTTCAATTTTTTTAAAACCTAAACTGTCGAGCTGTAATACATTCCAGTTGTCACTTTTGACAAAAATGTGATAGGATAACTCTTTCGAAATGTTGCTCACTTAAGAATCATCATCACCACCATCATCATCGATCGACCGCTTGCGCTTGAGCCGGGAACCAGACTCAAACGGAGCCCAATTTTGTGGAGCTGCTTTGGCGGAAAATATTGCTTAACAAATTTCTGCTGAGCAAAAATGAACAAGACACCAGTCACTACTCAAGCAGCTATGTGTAAATGGGCCCAAGGTACATGAACATTACCTGGTAACCTTTCCAAGTAGGCAGTTGTGCTTGGCCCCAAAACTAGGCCACACGTACAATATGTGACTGGTATCTTCACATGGGCCTTTTCCGAACCTAGGCGTAACTCAGCCTTCGGCTTGGGCTCTGTCATCGATTTTGAAGCAGTGTACATTTTGCACGATGCTTCAACATCAAACGAAGCCAGAAGCCGGAGCCTTAAGTTCGAGGTTTAAAAAAAAGTTGTATAACGCAGCTCAATGGCTTTGAGCAGCCCTATGGCTTTGAACAGGGCCCAATTTCAAAGAGTAGCTAAGCACAACAAAACTATGCTTAACAGACTAAGTTTACCAGCCAAATTAAATTAGAATGTCATATGTACAATTTGTGACTGGTATCCTGCTTATTTCTGCTTAGTAGACAATGTGTAAGCACTTTTATCTGCTTAAGCAGCTTTATGAAATTCGGCCTAGTTCAAGTGTATTTATTGGATGGTAATGGCAGTCATCCCAGACTAAGATCCCATGACTGCCAAGCATAGAGGATGTATTTTAATATAAATGTCTCATGAGTAGACTGTGGTTTTTAAAACCCCAAGTCATGTTCAGATGACGAATCACATACACACATAGTCAACAGTCGTCTCCGGTCTCTAAGGACTTTTATCCGCTTTTTACGGATGTACATTCCTCGGCATGAACGCACGCAGGAAACTCGAAAACACATCTGGGGCCTGTAAATGTGGATTTGTGAAACTAGGTCTATGAAACAAACCTGATTCATATTTTTCTTCCAGCTTGGGACCAGATTTTTATAAAGCTGTTAAGCAGAAAATAGTGCTCAGCATTACCATTTTGTGTGTGTGTGCCAAACGACTCAATGGAAATGCGCAGTGGTCCAAGCTTTACTGTTCACTATGTTGCGTAATAGCGAAACATATTTAACTGAGAAGAAGTTAATTACCAGACAAAGTTCTATGCACTGTATATTGATTGTAACTGTTTCTTAATATCAGTCAATAAGTTTGTTAGCAAACATTTTCGGCTTAACAGCTTTGTTAGACGTGGCCGTTGCTTTTCTTGAACTTGCAGATAAAGAAACACCTGTTGAGAAGGAGATGAGCGACGCCGAGATGGAGGCCGAGATGCAGAGACGAGTCAAGGAACTCGAAGCCGAGAAGGAAAAACTCGCCGCACGGATCGACCTCTACAACAAATACGACTCGCTGGAGATGGACGTATCGGACATGACACTGGAACTGGAACGAATCATCAACAAACACAAGGGCAAACAGCCCAAGTCAGACTCAGAAGGTAAGAACGAGAAGCAGCAGCAGCCGGCAGCTAATCAGCAACAAAGGAGAGCGATATCCAACGGACCTCTTGGGATCAGGAGGTTCATAAAAGTGAACCCGCTCGGGTATTTCTGATACCCAATTAAAATACGAAAGAGCGGCTGGCCCGTAGTGTAGACTTGAGGATTGAGATCATTTCAATCTCTGCTTTTCTTGGCTGAGGTTGTACTAGGGATAGCCTAAGAAGTGCAGTTGTTGTTTTACTTGGTACTGTCATAAGGTGTCCAAATGACCAAATCTGACTTTCATTTGTTTGTGTACATCGTGGTCAATTCCAATCTACTACTGGTCAGCTTATCTATTGTATTCAGATTTAAAATTTGAGCGACCGAGCAGCAGACAGTATTCAATTTATACCGCCTTTAATAGAAAGATATTTTATTTTAGGGCAGAATGCCTCATGAATTTCACATTTTCGAAACCTTTCAGACCCTTCTCAAATTTAGTTTCGATGTTAAGTATTAATTTCAGATTTGATACGAACCTCGACCCATTTGAATCATGAGATTAAGAATGTTGACCTCAACCGTTTTTGAATGTAATTTGTAGTGGGTTCAGGAAAGTCAAAGTGGCTTAGGTTTGGAGTTACCCCTAGGATGTTTGCCCCCGTGGTTGTTTGCCCCTTCAGATGACTTGATTTAATTATGGAATATCCTTCGGTCAGTAGCCGGACCCGGACTGCTACCCTGCAACACGACCCTGAAACCGAGCCATTTTTCTCCTTTTTACAGGCAACGGACACGCCAAACCATCCGCACAGTAACTGGATCGTGGCCACATCTCACCAATTCAATGAAACTGAACATTTTGTCATCTGTACTAAGTACAAAAAAGCATTGTGTAAATTTGAAAATCTTGTAGAAAATCCACCTTATGGCAATGTATGTTTTAGGAAGGAGCAAGCAAGGTACTGTGTGAAACACACATGTATTCCGACTCTTATTAATCAGAACTGCTTTTTGTAAAATTGGGCTGAGAGTATCTTATGTTCATGCATGGGTGTAGCAGTTTCTTTGGGACGAGGAGGCGGAAGTGACGTGATTTTTGAACCGGAAGTGAAGGGTCATCAAGAAAGCGAACGATAGTATGATCGACACTTAAGCGGGAAGTCGTCGCTTCAAAAGATCCGTCTTTATTTCAGATGGATATAACAAGTTTTTAAACCTTACAATGTAAACCTCGTGGGGACCATGCACATGACTATTGAGTGCGTCATGAATTAACAGTGTCATTATAGTTCATTTTGCGGAAATAAATCCTTTTTGGCACCCTAAATGTTAAATGTAACTCAGTTGATGTAAGTTCATAATGTAACAAAATCGAAAACCGAATTCATAGTGTAACAAATCATAGTCCATAAATCCATAAATTCACGATCCATAGATCAAAAACCACGCATGTAAAGTGCTTCCATAGTTAACGTTTTCTAAAAATAACAGGTCACTGGTCAAAGAAAAATTGTACTCTTTGCGTTGAATAATCAACGTTAAAAACAACGTAAATCGTTAACTGGCTTATTCACGCCACAGACCCACTGCAAATGCCGCCATTGCTGAGGTCAAACAGTGGTAATGCCCACATGTGCCAATGACAGATCTTTCTTTGATCTCAGTGAGGGCACTCTTGCAGCTTCTGACGTCATATTATGCAAGGGGTCTATTGTGCTTATTGGCGGACCAAGATAGAAGAACTTAAAGACACAATCTTTGGATATACCCTTTTTGATTTGTTTTTGTTTATCCCCATCTTATCCATCCTGGATCTACCCTATCCAAATACCCACCGATTTGGTGAAAATGTGAAATTCATATTGGCCCATGGGAAAATTCAATTAGTAATGAACCGAACTTGACCTTATTATAAATAAGCAATGAAGCAATATAAATAGCACTGTAAATAGCTTTAAATGCTGACACCATTTTGGTCTTTTTTTTAAGTAGAAGTTTCAAGAAAAAGGAAAAGGCAACAAGCCAAGTAAATTTAACCCTTTAGCCCCGCCCATTCCATGAATGGATAAGACCTTTAAAGGAGTTACATTATTGGTCAATTAGGAGGTCGGGTGAGTCTATTATTGCAAGGAGTGAAGTTGAGAAGTTCCCTGCGAAAAATTCCTAATGATTTTCTCCCCCATGTAAATAATGCTTAGGTCTGATCATGTTTATTTATAACTCTTTTTCGTTTCTTGCCTTAACTTCATTTCAAAATCACACTGTTGCGGTACATTTCTGAAAATCTTTGGACTTCGTTTAATGATTCACTCGTCTGCTGTTGTTTCTGTTTAATTGAGGACTGACTTCGGTAAGTTTGAAATAACTCGACAAAAACCAAAATAACTCTCTTAAAAAAGACCATTATTTACACAAGGAATGTACACTAATGTATGTACATGTACTTGGACATTAGTTAAAATCTCTTTTGCCAGTAAGAACTTCTGTTTTAGTATAATTAGTATTTCATATCTCCGAACAATACTTGCATATGAAAGAGTAACTGTCTTATACTATATCTACCAATCTCAAACACAGTGTTGTCTTTTTGTTTACCTTTACTAATTAAGCTTAGTTGCAATACCGTTCCCCAGATAGAAAAACGTGTTCAATAAAATTATAACTATTCATTTAAATGTGACTGCAGTCTGATTGCTTGATTTCTCCCTTGTCTATATGTAAATAATCTGCAAAACATGTAGTATGGCCTAAAGCAAATGGATTCCAAATACATATGACATAACGGGTATCAGTCGATAAATCGTAACCTATATTCCATTTACTTCAATTAAATTAAAAGTGTACAGAGTCGGACTTATACCTATGTATAATAGAAAGTGTTACCCTAACGAAGGCAAATGCTCCATAACCCGTTCGCTTCAATATTTATAAATATTGTATGAATACTGCTTACAGCATCAATACTGCAACAGCAACAAAAATGTCGTCGACGACGACGACAAAAACAACAACAACAACAACAACAATTGCGCTTATAATATAATAATATTTGAAATCTTATTATTTGTTCTTAATGGGAAATTATATGTCTCTTTCTAAAGGATGTACCTTAAGGCCATTTCGCATGAGGCAATTAAACAGGCAACCAGTTCTAGGCAATCTCCAAAAAGAAAAGTCATTCACATTTTTAGTTTTCTCATTATTTTCTTGAGGATAGTAAGTTACAGCTAGAAGACTGACTGCTGTACTACCGAAGTGTTCCTTTTGCATGCAGCAGTGCACTTGATGCCTCCAAGTTGCCTGTAAAAATTGCCCTGTGTGACATGGCTTTAAAGACGCTCACTCGTCAACGCGCGACAAACAAGTTCGTGCCACGAAAGATCACCTTTCACCTCCGCACGCGTTGTACGTAAACTAGGTACGGGTATAATGAGCGTTCTGTGCCACAGAAACAGTCGTCGGGTTATGGTGACGAGTGGGCGTCTTTAGGTGCTTCTAAATCAAAAATTGTTTTTAATGCAAGACTATGGGAAAAATATCTACAAAACAAACAAACAAACAAACAAACAAACATCCCAATTAACTGAATTAATTTAATTAAATAAAAACAAACACCTCAACCCCAAACACCTCGAGAAAATCCCAAAACCTCTAACCAAACAAAAATATATAAGCTGTTTACTCATTAACATCAGCAACAATAAAAAGTATAGCTTTTAGTACTAAGCCAACGTTCTTAAAGACCACGTTTAGATCTTTACTTCTTTGTACATAATTTAACAGGATCCAGTTTCTATACGATTTATCATCTAACTTATGCAGTGACGAGGTAGACAGACAAAAACAAATATTGTGCTTTTTAAAAGAACGTTTTTAGAAGCGAATTGCGTCTATTGCGTGTATGAACACCATCTGAAGTTGGTACTTTTGGACACATTTCATTCTTTGCAAACTATTGCTCCAATGCCCCCACTCAATCAAACCCAGTTCCATACAGGGGAGGTTTGTGGTTGTCTTTTTAACAAAGTCTGCTCAAGCTGCCGCAAAGTCTAGACAAATGGAAAGTGGTAGAACCCAGGACATTAGAAACATTCACATGCTCGTTTCATGCTGCTTCTGTCGGTGTGGCGTCAGCATTTCAACGCACTCCTCTGGATCAGTTCCCTTTAGTGGTTGGTACCCTGCCTCAAGTCTGTGCTCATCAAGACGAGGTCCCCAGTCTGCTGTCGGCTTTACGGATATTCGTATCCGCTTTCATGGATGAAAACAAAAATCAACAGAAGCTGTGCATTATTGTCAAATAATTGTCACCATGTCAAATAATGGTAAGTTTTCTCATTAGCTTATCAACTATAACTGAGTTGTTCACGTGTTATTTAGCAATTGGTATTTTAACAAAAATAGTCCCTAGAAAACATCTTTTGGCGAGAGAATATTTCAATGGGAAGAACGTCTTCATGTATGAAAAAGGCCCAAATCCCCAATTATGCATTGTTGCATGCATGTTCACAGATGCTTGTGTCTCTTACCTCGAGTATGGTTCCCTGTAGTCCATAAATGTAATACACTGGGTATAAAAGTGGTGGTAACAGTGAGCTAATAGTCAGGAGCCAGCCGAGAGCAAGTGCCCAATTGGGGTAAGGGTCGCCATTGCCGTACGTCAGCGGAGTATACACAACAATGGAGGAAATTAACACACACTAAAGCCGAAGGGAAAGAGAGGTAATATTTATTGACCGAAATGATTCGGAAAATAATATCCAAAAGATCACAGTGATCGAAACGTCGAGTTGTTACCACCGGTCCTGTTCAGAACCACCACAACTCAACCAGAGATTTCACACTGTGTTACCGCAACCCTTACTAGATAGAACAAGGTGAAACTGCTTTTTTGCAAGTTACATTATTTGTCAAAATATACAGATTTTGCGAAAATTGCAGTGCCTGCTAGTACCAAAGATCAGGTAAAAAAATACAAAACTAAAATGTCAAATAAACATATAAACACTCCCCAGGAAAGGTTGATTCAAAATGCATTAATAAATTTCACACGACATAACAGTTGCCTTCATGACTGTAGAGAAGCCGCCTGTGTGATCCATTTTTTCTTATTGTCGATTCGAGTTTTACTTTGTTATTTTACAAATTCTTAAAAGTCTTACCACTAGTGTAATTGGTGTGACAATCCACCATGATATCTTCCAGTATACATGGAGGTTGAAGCCAATCATCTGTTTCAAATCCACTAGGAACTTGTTGACACCTGCGTCCAAAAAGACATACAATTACTAGATTATACTGTTAGGGAACAATGCACAGATTGTTTCCAGTTTATTAATGTGGGAGGATTTAAGTATAGATCGATCTATTAAGCTACACCCTATGGTGTACTGACCACTCCAAGCCATTTGTGACCAAGGGTAAAGGGTGATAAAGGTTCTTCGAAAAGACGGCTTAAGCTTTGCGCCTGCTAAGACTCAGTCAGGCATTTTGAAACCACGTGCTTTGTTTCTTAAAGGCCCAAAGTATCTCCTAAAAATGAAAGCTGCCATTTTAATATCTGCATGTTGCCACAATTTGCTGCGATTGCACATGCAGACTAAGACCGTGTCCGAATCAAGCAACTTGGGCTACGGCTATTGCCGATGGCTGCAGTGATAACGTTGACGGATATAGATATGATCCAGCCGTAGCCACTGCCAAAGCCATCAACTCGAACACGGTCTAAGTTCGTTCACCTCTAGCGATGATCGAGGGACGGAGGCTTATGCGTCGTTCCACTGCACCTATAGCTAGGAAGATATTGGTGGGCGGGGCTTAATAGATTGGTCACTTATGTCATGCTATATTATTTAAACATTACCATAGAAATGGCCAACTATAATGACTTCCATGGTCGACACAAGAAGCAGAGAAATATTTGCAGCAAATGCGTTCATCAGGGTCACGAGGTGTATACCACCCTGGTAAAAACAAATAAAAATTAATACAAAAATGTCATGAAATTACAACAAAAGCAAATTATGGATATACCTAAAGTCCACATTAATTGTATTTGGTTAAAAGGATACGAAATTCGAGTTGTGCACGAAACAAGAAAAGAAATCTACGATCGAAAGAGATTTCAAAGAGTAGAACAGTCTGTTCTTAGTGCCATTTCTTTGCCAAGCTTTTCTCTCTTTATCCAAAGTCACTTAGATTCCAGTGTGGAACACGAAGAGCACAATGAATGCACTTGACTTTTGAGTGGAGTTATTTGACCAGCCAAAGATGGTACAAGTTTGACGTAATATTTTTGCTGATAACCGTTTTGTGCTGATCAAAATTGTGATTAGTTACCTTTTTGTTTAAACAGATTTGTAAAAATGAGCTCAACTGATCAAGTCGACAAAATGGGTATCCACTTGAATCGAATGGCCGACATTTTGACGTGTGTAAATTAGCAATAATAATCTTTGAGTCGCTAGATGGCAGCAAACATAATGTACACAGGGGTAATTTGTCATTGTTTACCACGGTCATTCTTAACGAAGTTACAGGTTCTCTATGGTTTTTTCGAGAACAGTGACTTTTACCATTCAAGTCTGCTGCCATTGAGCGTTCCCAATTGTCTCCAATGTTGTTACCTGTGTAACCATAGGTAGCCCAAGAAGAAAGCAGACGACACACAAGATAAGCGTGACCAACGTCTTGTACTTGCGTAAATTCTTAAAGCGTCCCTCTAAGTCATCCACTAAGCCTGTGATGATTGCTTCGAATAACGTGAACTTCAGAAAGAAACAGATGTACACTTGAGTAACAAGGTCCAGTCAATCGAGGCAACTTGGAGGCAATCACCATGGGAGACTTTGGAACACTAGGTGGCAGCAGACTTACCAGGTAAATACCTGGTAAGTCTGCTGCTATCTAGTGTTTTCAAAAGTCTCCCGTTGCATTGCACGCAATTCTGTACGGCATAAGGATGCACCCAACTAAAATAAAGTCCTATTATTATAATAAATACAACCAACGCTAAATGTTAAATATTCAAAAATACTCAAACAATAGTTTGAAGTCTCTCCGTCTTTTGAAATAAGAACACAAAAATGCAGTGACATCTAAACTTTAGTTTTCTTATCAATTTTAGGGGGTAGTCCAAGGTCTCTCTTAGCTACGCCCGTCACAAAGAAAAAATCCGCAACAGGCAGTACGCTTGTGAGCAAAATAATTATGACAATTTTCAAGACCTAGCTTACCCAAACTACCCAAAATTGAGAGTCAATGCCCGAGATACAATATTGGACCCTATTTCTTTAATTCCTAAAAGTATTGACCCTCAATTCTGTCTTTTATTTTGATTCAGTCGCTATTTACTGGGGTACACCTACAAGGGACATGATGTCACTTGATGAACAAAGGAAATAATGTGAACATTAAAACAACTACGATTGTTTTTCTTTTTAAGATTTCTTGGAACTGGCCTTCTTGCTTGTAAATTATTGCTTCCTGTGACAAGGCCCTTAAATAATAAAAATAGGAAAAACACAAACCCAAAGTTTGTGTTTACAGCCTTTGTGTATAGCTGTCGTCCTACGGGCGCAATGCATTTTGCTCAAATTCGCTGGGGTATGGTTCGAATATTCATTTTTAAAATACAAATGCAAATGTCTTCCTTTTCAGTCGAGCGCATTTGAGCTATGCGCATAACTTTGTCGTATGGATTAATTTATTATCCTTGAGTATAAGCTAAATCCCGTTCGTTTTTACACTCGAGTTTATATACTTAAAGTGGACTTTGATAACAGGAAAGACAGACAACAATATAAAATGATATACGTCGACCTTGAAGACCAGGTCAATAACCGGATTATACGCTCATCTTTGTGAGGTCCCTAAAAACTATAGAAAGAATCCAACGGCTAAATTTCTTTGGCAAACAATTCAAGAATATTAACTTGTAGTGCATGAATCACCAGAAATACGTCAACGCCTGCTTGAATAAAGTGTAGAAAAATTGGAAAAGCACAAGTGGAAATTACCTCACTCCCAATTCCAAGCATAAACACCATGATGAAGAACAAGATGGACCAAAGAGGAGCTAGCGGCATTCTGGCAATGGCCTCAGGGTAGGCGATAAATGCCAGCCCGGGCCCTGTATAGAAGGAAAAAAAGATAATGAGGTAACAACTAAAGAAACGTTTGTCTATTGTACATGCCAGTATGGCAAACTTAACCAGATCGAACAATATTGGGAAAGAGAGAGAGAATATAACAGTTACTGTGTGTTAGCGAGCCCGACAAAGACGACCATATACCGGTACTTAATGTAACCGACCGACTTAGTCAAGTTGTTTGTCAGTCGATTACGTACTTAGTTTCGTGTAATCAATTTGCATCCGTAACAAATAATTCAGATTGAGATTTGATCAGAGCATGCATCTGAATAACTGAAATGCACTGAACCAGCTCGTGTGCCGTGTTGCACTGTGGCAATTATTATTCTCGCATCACCAGCCACGGCAAAAGGAGTCAATTTTCCGTTCCTTCCTTTTCCTGAATTTAACATTAATTTGGGACTAAGTATTAAAACGTTACTTTTGAGGAGTTAAAAGAACCATCTCTAAGTACACAACGACCATCCTGCTCTATATCTTGGGTGAGTTTTATGTGAAAATTAGGAAAACGTATTTTACTAAAGAATGTCGGTTTATTGTTCAACTGGACGTAACTCGCAGCTAGGACGAAATGCAGAATGTTAATAGACCTTATGCATTGACGTCATCACGCCGCCATCTTAGAGGTAAAACGATGATGTAACAATGGAAACGCAGAGATTTGTACGCGCGGCGCACAGGATTGGCCAATGAACAACCTCATTTTGACCTCTAGGCGAGGGCGCCCCACTCAAATGACGTCATGTGCATAAGGTCTATAGACCTACCTTGGGTTGTATTAGTTATTGTAAGAACATTATATTGTATGTGATTCATAGGCCAACCGCTGCAGTCAGTTTTCTTATGAGACTGTTTTAGATGTGGTAGAGATCTGTAAACACATGCGTAAGAATGGCACGGCCTCTGTAGTTTTGTTTGAGCTGATTCCTTATAAATAATTATTGCATGATGTAATAATAGAGAGAAGAAAAGAATACAACTTACCTTCATCTACTTATTGAAATGTATAATTATTATTGCTGAATTTGGGATGAGTCTATACACTTTCGCTGCATAACTCAAACATGCTTATCTTTAAAGAATTTTAAAAAGTATTAAGTCATATTGTTATGTTACTTATTTGCTGCTGTGACACCCAACCTCCAGCATTATAATGAACCATTGAGGATGTTGAGAAGGTTAATGAAACAACACTTTATTTAAGGTACGGATTGTAGAAGTCATAGTTAAAAAACATAAACGTGTATTTGTTACTTTTATTTGAATTTGTGAAATGAAGGATTAATCAAAGTGTACAAAATAGATGGATCAAAACCAATTGGCTTTATTCGATTATGGAATAATTATAGCATTCGAGCACATTGAGTCTTTATTGTTTTGGTGACAAAATTTACAGAATTTGTATAGAACGATGGAAAGCTGTGCGCTTTGCCAAAAGCTGACACGACGTCGAGTGAGAAGGGTTTTAATGTAAGAACTAACATCAACTGTTCTTATCTTGACATAAGTTGTTATTGTCCCCACTTACGTGTAGCCTTAAAATAGCTTACTGTTTTTATATTTTTTTTGTAGTTTTAGTAACTTTGTTATAAGGAGTGAAATGAAGCCCCTCTAACACTCTTATTACTATTGGTGCTAATTGGTGACTTTTTAATTTGATCTAGTAAGGAGATAGATTTTACTTTGTTATTGTATGACGGATGTAATTAACAAACCAAAGATTCAACAACCTTTGAAAACTGTTCTTGCACCTAGTCCTTGTCTTGGCTCCACTTGATCACATTAAGGTCAACAGAAGAAGGAAGAAAGAACCCAAAATTTAATGGTTTTAAGTTTGAAAGGGAGAAAAAAAGTTTTACCAGAAGTGACGACTTTATCCACCGTGGTACCGGCATCATGTGCCATAAATCCCAGTACAGAGAAAACAACAAACCCGCCGAATATGCTTGTGAAGCAGTCAAGCCAAGCCACTATCACAGCATCTCTGTCAATGCAAAAAGATATGCAGATGAGTTGATGAGTTACTCTTAAGAAAGCTCAAGGTATTATGCAGGGTGAGTTCATTATCAAAGTAACATTAGGGTTAACCAAAACTGTTTAAATACTTACGCATAAAAATGAAATAAATAGCGCAGAACGCACGCACATTTCCAAAGGATTATGTTTGTCACTCTGCTTGTTTTACTCGTGCTAATGGAGGTGTGTTTGAATTACGCGCGGTATTCACTAAATCATGCGTGTGATAAAAGTACTCACTTAAGACTGTTCTGGTGCCATTTGTTGTAACTTGATAGGGTATGTAATGTGCCGAAAGAACAACCAAGAGAGAAGAACACTTGTACTGCAGCATCTTGCCATACCTTTAAATGACAATTTTAAAACACATCAACAAAAAACACCGATCATGTGTACAGTTTGAACGATGACAGACTGTTAGTATAAGGACATACTGAGCGAGCGTTCATATGTATTAACTTTGGGGGTATATCGCTACCTGCTTTACACTCTTTATAAAAATGAGAAACTCCCCTAGTCCTACTTCAGCTTATACCTGAATGTGGTTATATAGGAATAATAATTTTCACTGCAAGGAAGTAGAGGTAAACAACAAATTAACTCTATTACTATTGGAAGCATATCTGCCTGTCTCGTCACAGTAAACACTGTTCCTTCTTAAACCCATGTAGCATTTTTTTGCGGCATTACAATAAACATTCATTATTTAGACTAGGCCTCCCTTGCAAATAAACATGCCTCAACAAACTGTAATGAGCGCATAAAGCTCTTTAACGTGATTTATACGGTATATCAATATTCTGCCATGTTTTCCATCTGATGCAACTATATGCAACGATATAAAGACACCCACTTATTATTCATCTAGAGTTTTTCCCATGTTTTGACATTACAGAATGTTGGTGTGTTCTTTGGGTAATCTCGTAGCTGATGAAGATTTCAACATAAAAAGTAATCATCACTTCACATCGGTTAATATTAACTGTGTTTTTAGAAAATTTGTATCGCGAAATCGTTCACCGAAATAAGAGAAATCTCAAATTTGAATCTCGTATTGCGCTGACGTGCTGACTTGCGTTGTGTTGATGTATTAGAAGTCCAGATTACCTTAGGCAAGAGAAGCTTAACAGGGTCGGGTCTCATGTAGAAAATGATTCCATCCACAGCACCCTCAAGTGTTATGCCTCGGAAAAATAGGGCCACCAAAACAAAATATGGGAAGGTTGATGTCACATACACCACCTGTGTAATCAATTAAAACGATCATCCCCTTTTAAAAGTTTATTACAGACTAAAGTGAACTTTAGGACGCTGGTATACACATACCAACAAATTATATCAAGGTAAGCTTTGAAAATAATGACAATCGCTCAAACTGTTAATCTCTCCTTATGAGTGGTGAATGTTAATGTTTTGATTATCGATATCGCAAATCTGATTTCAGGAGCCGGCAATTATCACGGTGATGCCTAAATAAATATTGACATGTAGTCGACCTCGACGTTTTAATCTTTATAATACATTAACATGCAAACGTCTGTTATCGCAAGTACAACAATAACATTAGGTAGGCCAAGAAAATTACTTAACATGATGCTTTTCCTGTTAGGCTATCAGGAATTGAAAAATAAAAACTTACTTTTCCGGATGATTGTATCCCTTTCGCTAAGGATAGGAATACTATGAGCCAAGCCAGTAGGAGGCACAATGCCAAGTCCCACTTGATCACACCCAGGTCATCTATACCGTCTGACATGTCCAGCACTCGGTTACTGAAACGGGCAAGGAAAGATCAAGTTTAATTCAAGGGAGAAATAAGACATTACACGAAGAAAATTAGGAACAGAACAGAAACTGTTCACCCTCGTTTGGTGAGCACAATTTATGTATTAAAATATCGGTTATTGAAAGTATCTTTATTAATCGAATAAGGGGGTGGTGTGGCGTAATCGTATGCAAAATACCAATGCATTTCGAACTACACCATAGCGTTTTGACCTTTTTGTAGGTTATGGGGTGGGGGAGGGTGCTAGGGGTGGGGGAATAATCGTGTAATGGGCCCGTACCTTCTTGATGATCAGTTCGTCAGACATTTAAAAAAAAGTATGCTATTAGTTCTTATATGTATTTAGGGCCTATTTTTTAAAATGAGAATGAAGAAAATATACAATTATTTACTTGAAGTATTCCTCGCTAGGTCGTATCGCAACAAAAGACCCGTTCACAGTTGTGTCATTGCCAGAGAGATCACCACTGCCGCCACTTAAACTGGCAGTTCCATTCGTGTTGTAGTAGTTAGGCATACCGTAGGTGTCACTTGTGATGTAGTCGAAGGTGTCATTGACGGATGTGTCATTGACAAAAGTGTCGTTGATCCCAGAATCTTCACTGGCCTTAGTGACTCTACAGTTGGGTGTGTTCCAGTAGTTGTCACATGTCTTCCATGGTACTTCCCTGGTGAATGAGGCGAAGATGTAGAACAGGGCATAGGCGATGATGACATTGTAGAACGTGGCAACAAATAATGTCATAACAACCATGCCGTATCCAAGCCCTGTTTAACCAAATAAAACCTTGGTAAATTTGTCGTTGGTTTCAAGGTTTAATCGAAAAATAAACAATTCTCAATTTCAAAGCTTTTAGTTAAATGGCTACCAGCAGTGGCGTAACCAGACATTTCTATTATATTTATACTTTAGTTTGTTGTTGTTGTTGTTGTTGTTGTTGTTGTTGTTGTTGTTGTTGTTGTTTTCGATTGAAATTTAGTCTATTCGATTGAAACTAGGGTCAAACTGCAAAAGATTTGCCCCTGGCCCCAATCGAAAAGAGTGAGTTTCAATCTAACTATTTAAAAGAGCAGGTTTTTGTTTTATTAAGGAACGAACCCCCTGCCCCACCATTACTACCAATATCCAATTATCCTGAAAAATAAATCCGTCTGAAACATTACGTGTGAAAAAATTGTCCTCATACCATACTGGTTTCATAGAAGTGCACAAATTTCAGTGTTTTCTCGGAAACTTGAAAAATTTCACAAAATTTTATGAAATCTTCACAGGCTGGATGTTTTATTTGTACACTGAAAACACGATGATTGGAAAAAGCCTGTGGTGTAGCCTACCTTACCGTGGTTGTGTCTATACGACTCTTATATGTCTGGATAAAACGGCGATCCCTGTCTGTCTCACCTTTAGCTATAGGAGTGCACTTCCAGACACTGATGCAGCCTAGACTGGAGAATTGCCCCATCGCCATCTCCAAGAAGAATATTGGCAGCCCGACAACAAGCATCATTATTACGTAGGGGATCAAAAAAGCACCTACAGTAAAAGTTATGTATTAGAATGAAATACTAATTGAAGGAAATCACAAACATTTATTAAACATGAAACATGATTAAAATATCTAATGCTTTCAATTTCATGAAATTATGTTTGAAACACGAAACTCTTCAAAGTGTAAATGGCCCACCTCCACCGTCTTCATAGCATAAGAAAGGAAACCTCCAGATGTTACCGAGACCCACGGCATAGCTCACACAGGACAACACGAAGTCGAGTTTCCCAGACCAGTTGCCCCTCTCACTCCCTCCTCCCTCCCCTTCCTCCTTCCGCTCTTTCTTGGTACTTGCAACCTCACTGGTGGCAAGGTGGCCGTCCGTGTTAGCTTCGTCACTTTCGTTGCGTTTTTCCATCTTAACAAAACAGTAAATACTGTTTGAAGGAAACACCTTCTGTAGCAGCGGCTACTATGACTTCACCATCAGCTGAAATATTACAACCCAAATAACTTGTAATTTGGAAGGAGCCGGTTGAAAGCCATTTAAATACAGCGTCCCTGGGTTAATGACACACCAAGCTGGAGGAGATCAATGCTCACAAAACACAAACAACCAAACTAAAGCGTGGACTTCAAAACATGAACCATATAGCAAAACCGAAGAGCGTTGTAAACGTGGCACAAAGCATGCATAGCTCTTTAAACAGCCAAAGCAAACTGCATGAGACTGATTGTGATTGTCCCGCAAAATTCTCAATATGAGAATAAAAAAAAAGGTTATCACATAATCTTGATACCATCGTTTGCGCATGACGACAGCGTGTGTATTATGATTGCCAGTGACTATGATTAGATGAAGTTCAACAGTCCACAGGAATTATTTTGAGCAAACATCTGCGGATTTCCCGTGTAGCTAAGACTTGCTGTGTAATTCTAATATTGATGTATGGTGCGGTAATACGTCCGAAGTCCACCTTCTGTATCCAGCCAGAGACTACTTCTTAAAAAGGTGTAATGACACTTGACATTAAGTCTTTCTTTTAAGTTTTTCTGTATAAGTTAACATTTTATTGTATTGTTTGTAATCTACAAAGTATACCATATATATATTTTCACTTTTATCGCATTCGTAATCCCCAAGACTTTTCTAAAGTTCAACTTCAAATTTTTATGAAACATAAATTGAAAACGGACACAAAGATATTTATTAGTTAAGACACATAAAATAAAAAAAATATGTAAGCCGCTGTGGTAGTCATTCGGTAGGTCTAGCTACCGCCCCGGCTACATGGTCATTGGTATCAATCCCCCATTCACCCTAAATGGTCTTCAGTCTCGATCTTACCCTTCACCATGAATGGTCTTCAGTCTCAATCCCCCCTTTACCTTCACCCTGAATGGTCCTCGTTCTCTATCAACCCCCTTTACCCTGAGTGGTCTTCGGTCTCGATCTCCCCCTCACCCTGAATTGTCTTCAGTCTCAATCTCCCCTTTACCTTCACCCTGAATGGTCCTCGTTCTCTATCAACCCCCTTTACCCTGAGTGGTCTTCGGTCTCGATCTCCCCCTCACCCTGAATTGTCTTCAGTCTCAATCTCCCCTTCACCTTCACCCTGAATGGTCTTCGGTCTCAATCCCCCCTTCACCCTGAATGGTTTTCAGTCTCGATCTTCCCCCTCACCCTGAATGTTCTTCGATCTCAATCCCCCTTTAACCTGAATGGTCTTCGGTCTCAATCCCCCTTCACCCTGAATGGTCTTCGGTCTCAATTCCCCCTCACCCTGAATGGTCTTCGGTCTCAATCCCCCTTCACCCTGAATGGTCTTCGGTATCAATCCCCCTTCACCCTGAATGGTCTTCGGTCTCAATCCCCTTCACCCTGAATGGTCTTCGGTCTCAATCCCACTTCACCCTGAGGGGTCTTCGGTCTCGATCTCCCCCTCACCCTGAATGGTCTTCGGTATCAATCCCCCTCACCCTGAATGGTCTTCGGACTCTATCCCCCTTCACCCTGAATGGTCTTCGGTCTCAATCCCCCTTCACCCTGAATGGTCTTCGGTCTCAATCCCCCTTCACCCTGAATGGTCTTCGGTCTCAATCCCCCTTCACCCTGAATGGTCTTCGGTCTCAATCCCCCTTCACCCTGAATGTTCTTCGATCTCAATCCCCCTTTAACCTGAATGGTCTTCGGTCTCAATCCCCCTTCACCCTGATTGGTCTTCGGTCTCAATTCCCCCTCACCCTGAATGGTCTTCGGTCTCAATCCCCCTTCACCCTGAATGGTCTTCGGTATCAATCCCCCTTCACCCTGAATGGTCTTCGGTCTCAATCCCCCTTCACCCTGAATGGTCTTCGGTCTCAATCCCCCTTCACCCTGAATGGTCTTCGGACTCAATCCCCCTTCACCCTGAATGGTCTTCGGTCTCAATCCCCCTTCACCCTGAATGGTCTTCGGTCTCAATCCCCCTTCACCCTGAATGGTCTTCGGTCTCAATCCCCCTTCACCCTGAATGGTCTTCGGTCTCAATCCCCCTTCACCCTGAATGGTCTTCGGTCTCAATCCCCCTTCACCCTGAGTGGTCTTCGGTCTCGATCTCCCCCTCACCCTGAATGGTCTTCGGTCTCAATCCCCCCTTCACCCTGAATGGTTTTCAGTCTCGATCTTCCCCCTCACCCTGAATGTTCTTCGATCTCAATCCCCCTTCACCCTGAATGGTCTTCGGTCTCAATTCCCCCTCACCCTGAATGGTCTTCGGTCTCAATCCCCCTTCACCCTGAATGGTCTTCGGTCTCAATCCCCCTTCACCCTGAATGGTCTTCGGTCTCAATCCCCCTTCACCCTGAATGGTCTTCGGTCTCAATCCCCCTTCACCCTGAATGGTCTTCGGTCTCAATCCCCCTTCACCCTGAATGGTCTTCAGTCTCAATCCCCCTTCACCCTGAATGGTCTTCGGTCTCAATCCCCCTTCACCCTGAATGGTCTTCGGTCTCAATCCCCCTTCACCCTGAATGGTCTTCGGTCTCAATCCCCCTTCACCCTGAATGGTCTTCGGTCTCAATCCCCCTTCACCCTGAATGGTCTTCAGTCTCAATCCCCCTTCACCCTGAATGGTCTTCGGTCTCAATCCCCCTTTAACCTGAATGGTCTTCGGTCTCAATCCCCCTTCACCCTGAGTGGTCTTCGGTCTCGATCTCCCCCTCACCCTGAATGGTCTTCGGTCTCAATCCCCCCTTCACCCTGAATGGTTTTCAGTCTCGATCTTCCCCCTCACCCTGAATGTTCTTCGATCTCAATCCCCCTTTAACCTGAATGGTCTTCGGTCTCAATCCCCCTTCACCCTGAATGGTCTTCGGTCTCAATTCCCCCTCACCCTGAATGGTCTTCGGTCTCAATCCCCCTTCACCCTGAATGGTCTTCGGTCTCAATCCCCCTTCACCCTGAATGGTCTTCGGTCTCAATCCCCCTTCACCCTGAATGGTCTTCGGTCTCAATCCCCCTTCACCCTGAATGGTTTTCGGTCTCAATCCCCCTTCACCCTGAATGGTCTTCAGTCTCAATCCCCCTTCACCCTGAATGGTCTTCGGTCTCAATCCCCCTTCACCCTGAATGGTCTTCAGTCTCAATCCCCCTTCACCCTGAATGGTCTTCGGTCTCAATCCCCCTTCACCCTGAATGGTCTTCGGTCTCAATCCCCCCTTTACCCTGAATGGTTTTTGGTCTCGATCTTCCCCCTCACCCCGAATGGTCTTCAGTCTCAATCCCCCTTTAACCTGAATGGTCTTCGGTCTCAATCCCCCTTCACCCTGAATGGTCTTCGGTCTCAATCCCCCCCTCACCCTGAATGGTCTTCAGTCTCAATCCCCCTTCACCCTGAATGGTCTTCGGTCTCGATCTCCCCCTCACCCTGAATGGTCTTCGGTCTCAATCCCCCCTTTACCCTGAATGGTTTTCGGTCTCGATCTTCCCCCTCACCCCGAATGGTCTTCAGTCTCAATCCCCCTTTAACCTGAATGGTCTTTGGTCTCAATCCCCCTTTAACCTGAATGGTCTTCGGTCTCAATCCCCCTTCACCCTGAATGGTCTTCGGTCTCAATCCCCCTTCACCCTGAATGGTCTTAAGTCTCAATCCCCCTTCACCCTTAATGGTCTTCGGTCTCAATCCCCTTCACCCTGAATGGTCTTCGGTCTCAATTCCCCCTCACCCTGAATGGTCTTCGGTCTCAATCCCCCTTCACCCTGAATGGTCTTCGGTATCAATCCCCCTTCACCCTGAATGGTCTTCGGTCTCAATCCCCCTTCACCCTGAATGGTCTTCGGTCTCAATCCCCCTTCACCCTGAATGGTCTTCGGTCTCAATCCCCCTTCACCCTGAATGGTCTTCGGTCTCAATCCCCCTTCACCCTGAATGGTCTTCGGTCTCAATCCCCCCTTCACCCTGAATGGTCTTCGGTCTCAATCCCCCTTCACCCTGAATGGTCTTCGGACTCTAACCCCTTCACCCTGAATGGTCTTCGGTCTCAATCCCCCTTCACCCTGAATGGTCTTCAGTCTCAATCCCCCTTCACCCTGAATGGTCTTCGGTCTCAATCCCCCTTCACCCTGAATGGTCTTCGGTCTCAATCCCCCTTCACCCTGAATGGTCTTCGGTCTCAATTCCCCCTCACCCTGAATGGTCTTCGGTCTCAATCCCCCTTCACCCTGAATGGTCTTCGGTCTCAATCCCCCTTCACCCTGAATGGTCTTCGGTCTCAATCCCCCTTCACCTTGAATGGTCTTCGGACTCAATCCCCCTTCACCCTGAATGGTCTTCGGTCTCAATCCCCCTTCACCCTGAATGGTCTTCGGTCTCAATCCCCCTTCACCCTGAATGGTCTTCGGTCTCAATCCCCCTTCACCCTGAATGGTCTTCGGTCTCAATCCCCCTTTAACCTGAATGGTCTTCGGTCTCAATCCCCCTTCACCCTGAGTGGTCTTCGGTCTCGATCTCCCCCTCACCCTGAATGGTCTTCGGTCTCAATCCCCCCTTCACCCTGAATGATTTTCAGTCTCGATCTTCCCCCTCACCCTGAATGTTCTTCGATCTCAATCCCCCTTTAACCTGAATGGTCTTCGGTCTCAATCCCCCTTCACCCTGATTGGTCTTCGGTCTCAATTCCCCCTCACCCTGAATGGTCTTCGGTCTCAATCCCCCTTCACCCTGAATGGTCTTCGGTATCAATCCCCCTTCACCCTGAATGGTCTTCGGTCTCAATCCCCCTTCACCCTGAATGGTCTTCGGTCTCAATCCCCCTTCACCCTGAATGGTCTTCGGTCTCAATCCCCCTTCACCCTGAATGGTCTTCAGTCTCAATCCCCCTTCACCCTGAATGGTCTTCGGTCTCAATCCCCCTTCACCCTGAATGGTCTTCGGTTTCAATCCCCCTTCACCCTGAATGGTCTTCGGTCTCAATCCCCCTTCACCCTGAATGGTCTTCGGTCTCAATCCCCCTTCACCCTGAATGGTCTTCGGTCTCAATCCCCCTTCACCCTGAATGGTCTTCGGTCTCAATCCCCCTTCACCCTGAATGGTCTTCGGTCTCAATCCCCCTTCACCCTGAATGGTCTTCGGTCTCAATCCCCCTTCACCATGAATGGTCTTCGGTCTCAATCCCCCTTTAACCTGAATGGTCTTCGGTCTCAATCCCCCTTCACCCTGAGTGGTCTTCGGTCTCGATCTCCCCCTCACCCTGAATGGTCTTCGGTCTCAATCCCCCCTTCACCCTGAATGGTTTTCAGTCTCGATCTTCCCCCTCACCCTGAATGTTCTTCGATCTCAATCCCCCTTTAACCTGAATGGTCTTCGGTCTCAATCCCCCTTCACCCTGAATGGTCTTCGGTCTCAATTCCCCCTCACCCTGAATGGTCTTCGGTCTCAATCCCCCTTCACCCTGAATGGTCTTCGGTATCAATCCCCCTTCACCCTGAATGGTCTTCGGTCTCAATCCCCCTTCACCCTGAATGGTCTTCGGTCTCAATCCCCCTTCACCCTGAATGGTTTTCGGTCTCAATCCCCCTTCACCCTGAATGGTCTTCAGTCTCAATCCCCCTTCACCCTGAATGGTCTTCAGTCTCAATCCCCCTTCACCCTGAATGGTCTTCAGTCTCAATCCCCCTTCACCCTGAATGGTCTTCGGTCTCAATCCCCTTCACCCTGAATGGTCTTTGGTCTCAATTCCCCCTCACCCTGAATGGTCTTCGGTCTCAATCCCCCTTCACCCTGAATGGTCTTCGGTCTCAATCCCCCTTCACCCTGAATGGTCTTCGGTCTCAATCCCCCTTCACCCTGAATGGTCTTCGGTCTCAATCCCCCTTCACCCTGAATGGTCTTCGGTCTCAATCCCCCTTCACCCTGAATGGTCTTCGGTCTCAATCCCCCTTCACCCTGAATGGTCTTCGGTCTCAATCCCCCCTTCACCCTGAATGGTCTTCGGTCTCAATCCCCCTTCACCCTGAATGGTCTTCGGACTCTATCCCCCTTCACCCTGAATGGTCTTCGGTCTCAATCCCCCTTCACCCTGAATGGTCTTCAGTCTCAATCCCCCTTCACCCTGAATGGTCTTCGGTCTCAATCCCCCTTCACCCTGAATGGTCTTCGGTCTCAATCCCCCTTCACCCTGAATGTTCTTCGATCTCAATCCCCCTTTAACCTGAATGGTCTTCGGTCTCAATCCCCCTTCACCCTGAATGGTCTTCGGTCTCAATTCCCCCTCACCCTGAATGGTCTTCGGTCTGAATCCCCCTTCACCCTGAATGGTCTTCGGTATCAATCCCCCTTCACCCTGAATGGTCTTCGGTCTCAATCCCCCTTCACCCTGAATGGTCTTCGGTCTCAATCCCCCTTTAACCTGAATGGTCTTCGGTCTCAATCCCCCTTCACCCTGAATGGTCTTCGGTCTCAATCCCCCTTCACCCTGAATGGTCTTCGGTCTCAATCCCCCTTCACCCTGAATGGTCTTCGGTATCAATCCCCCCTTCACCCTGAATGGTCTTCGGTCTCAATCCCCCTTCACCCTGAATGGTCTTCGGTCTCAATTCCCCCTCACCCTGAATGGTCTTCGGTCTCAATCCCCCTTCACCCTGAATGGTCTTCGGTCTCAATCCCCCCTCACCCTGAATGGTCTTTGGTCTCAATCCCCCTTCACCCTGAATGGTCTTCGGTCTCAATCCCCCTTCACCCTGAATGGTCTTCGGTCTCAATCCCCCTTCACCCTGAATGGTCTTCGGTCTCAATCCCCCTTCACCCTGAATGGTCTTCGGTCTCAATCCCCCTTCACCCTGAATGGTCTTCGGTCTCAATCCCCCTTCACCCTGAATGGTCTTCGGTCTCAATCCCCCTTTAACCTGAATGGTCTTCGGTCTCAATCCCCCTTCACCCTGAATGGTCTTCGGTCTCAATCCTCCTTTAACCTGAATGGTCTTCGGTCTCAATCCCCCTTCAACCTGAATGGTCTTCGGTCTCAATCCCCCTTTAACCTGAATGGTCTTCGGTCTCAATCCCCCTTCACCCTGAATGGTCTTCGGTCTCAATCCCCCTTTAACCTGAATGGTCTTCGGTCTCAATTCCCCCTCACCCTGAATGGTCTTCGGTCTCAATCCCCCTTCACCCTGAATGGTCTTCGGTATCAATCCCCCTTCACCCTGAATGGTCTTCGGTCTCAATCCCCCTTCACCCTGAATGGTCTTCGGTCTCAATCCCCCTTCACCCTGAATGGTTTTCGGTCTCAATCCCCCTTCACCCTGAATGGTCTTCAGTCTCAATCCCCCTTCACCCTGAATGGTCTTCAGTCTCAATCCCCCTTCACCCTGAATGGTCTTCAGTCTCAATCCCCCTTCACCCTGAATGGTCTTCGGTCTCAATCCCCTTCACCCTGAATGGTCTTTGGTCTCAATTCCCCCTCACCCTGAATGGTCTTCGGTCTCAATCCCCCTTCACCCTGAATGGTCTTCGGTCTCAATCCCCCTTCACCCTGAATGGTCTTCGGTCTCAATCCCCCTTCACCCTGAATGGTCTTCGGTCTCAATCCCCCCTTCACCCTGAATGGTCTTCGGTCTCAATCCCCCTTCACCCTGAATGGTCTTCGGACTCTATCCCCCTTCACCCTGAATGGTCTTCGGTCTCAATCCCCCTTCACCCTGAATGGTCTTCAGTCTCAATCCCCCTTCACCCTGAATGGTCTTCGGTCTCAATCCCCCTTCACCCTGAATGGTCTTCGGTCTCAATCCCCCTTCACCCTGAATGTTCTTCGATCTCAATCCCCCTTTAACCTGAATGGTCTTCGGTCTCAATCCCCCTTCACCCTGAATGGTCTTCGGTCTCAATTCCCCCTCACCCTGAATGGTCTTCGGTCTGAATCCCCCTTCACCCTGAATGGTCTTCGGTATCAATCCCCCTTCACCCTGAATGGTCTTCGGTCTCAATCCCCCTTCACCCTGAATGGTCTTCGGTCTCAATCCCCCTTTAACCTGAATGGTCTTCGGTCTCAATCCCCCTTCACCCTGAATGGTCTTCGGTCTCAATCCCCCTTCACCCTGAATGGTCTTCGGTCTCAATCCCCCTTCACCCTGAATGGTCTTCGGTATCAATCCCCCCTTCACCCTGAATGGTCTTCGGTCTCAATCCCCCTTCACCCTGAATGGTCTTCGGTCTCAATTCCCCCTCACCCTGAATGGTCTTCGGTCTCAATCCCCCTTCACCCTGAATGGTCTTCGGTCTCAATCCCCCCTCACCCTGAATGGTCTTTGGTCTCAATCCCCCTTCACCCTGAATGGTCTTCGGTCTCAATCCCCCTTCACCCTGAATGGTCTTCGGTCTCAATCCCCCTTCACCCTGAATGGTCTTCGGTCTCAATCCCCCTTCACCCTGAATGGTCTTCGGTCTCAATCCCCCTTCACCCTGAATGGTCTTCGGTCTCAATCCCCCTTTAACCTGAATGGTCTTCGGTCTCAATCCCCCTTCACCCTGAATGGTCTTCGGTCTCAATCCTCCTTTAACCTGAATGGTCTTCGGTCTCAATCCCCCTTCAACCTGAATGGTCTTCGGTCTCAATCCCCCTTTAACCTGAATGGTCTTCGGTCTCAATCCCCCTTCACCCTGAATGGTCTTCGGTCTCAATCCCCCTTTAACCTGAATGGTCTTCGGTCTCAATCCCCCTCACCCTGAATGGTCTTCGGTCTCAATCCCCCCTTCACCCTGAATGATTTTCAGTCTCGATCTTCCCCCTCACCCTGAATGTTCTTCGATCTCAATCCCCCTTTAACCTGAATGGTCTTCGGTGTCAATCCCCCTTCACCCTGAATGGTCTTCGGTCTCAATTCCCCCTCACCCTGAATGGTCTTCGGTCTCAATCCCCCTTCACCCTGAATGGTCTTCGGTATCAATCCCCCTTCACCCTGAATGGTCTTCGGTCTCAATCCCCCTTCACCCTGAATGGTCTTCGGTCTCAATCCCCCTTCACCCTGAATGGTCTTCGGTCTCAATCCCCCTTCACCCTGAATGGTCTTCAGTCTCAATCCCCCTTCACCCTGAATGGTCTTCGGTCTCAATCCCCCTTCACCCTGAATGGTCTTCGGTCTCAATCCCCCTTCACCCTGAATGGTCTTCGGTCTCAATTCCCCCTCACCCTGAATGGTCTTCGGTCTCAATCCCCCTTCACCCTGAATGGTCTTCGGTCTCAATCCCCCTTCACCCTGAATGGTCTTCGGTCTCAATCCCCCTTCACCCTGAATGGTCTTCGGTCTCAATCCTCCTTCACCATGAATGGTCTTCGGTCTCAATCCCCCTTTAACCTGAATGGTCTTCGGTCTCAATCCCCCTTCACCCTGAGTGGTCTTCGGTCTCGATCTCCCCCTCAATCTGAATGGTCTTCGCTCTCAATCCCCCCTTCACCCTGAATGGTTTTCAGTCTCGATCTTCCCCCTCACCCTGAATGTTCTTCGATCTCAATCCCCCTTTAACCTGAATGGTCTTCGGTCTCAATCCCCCTTCACCCTGAATGGTCTTCGGTCTCAATTCCCCCTCACCCTGAATGGTCTTCGGTCTCAATCCCCCTTCACCCTGAATGGTCTTCGGTATCAATCCCCCTTCACCCTGAATGGTCTTCGGTCTCAATCCCCCTTCACCCTGAATGGTCTTCGGTCTCAATCCCCCTTCACCCTGAATGGTTTTCGGTCTCAATCCCCCTTCACCCTGAATGGTCTTCAGTCTCAATCCCCCTTCACCCTGAATGGTCTTCGGTCTCAATCCCCCTTCACCCTGAATGGTCTTCAGTCTCAATCCCCCTTCACCCTGAATGGTCTTCGGTCTCAATCCCCTTCACCCTGAATGGTCTTCGGTCTCAATTCCCTTTCACCCTGAATGGTCTTCGGTCTCAATCCCCCTTCACCCTGAATGGTCTTCGGTCTCAATCCCCCTTCACCCTGAATGGTCTTCGGTCTCAATCCCCCTTCACCCTGAATGGTCTTCGGTCTCAATCCCCCTTCACCCTGAATGGTCTTCGGTCTCAATCCCCCTTCACCCTGAATGGTCTTCGGTCTCAATCCCCCTTCACCCTGAATGGTCTTCGGTCTCAATCCCCCTTCACCCTGAATGGTCTTAAGTCTCAATCCCCCTTCACCCTGAATGGTCTTCGGTCTCAATCCCCCTTCACCCTGAATGGTCTTCGGTCTCAATCCCCCTTCACCCTGAATGTTCTTCGATCTCAATCCCCCTTTAACCTGAATGGTCTTCGGTCTCAATCCCCCTTCACCCTGAATGGTCTTCGGTCTCAATTCCCCCTCACCCTGAATGGTCTTCGGTCTCAATCCCCCTTCACCCTGAATGGTCTTCGGTATCAATCCCCCTTCAACCTGAATGGTCTTCGGTCTCAATCCCCCTTCACCCTGAATGGTCTTCGGTCTCAATCCCCCTTTAACCTGAATGGTCTTCGGTCTCAATCCCCCTTCACCCTGAATGGTCTTCGGTCTCAATCCCCCTTCACCCTGAATGGTCTTCGGTCTCAATCCCCCTTCACCCTGAATGGTCTTCGGTATCAATCCCCCCTTCACCCTGAATGGTCTTCGGTCTCAATCCCCCTTCACCCTGAATGGTCTTCGGTCTCAATTCCCCCTCAGCCTGAATGGTCTTCGGTCTCAATCCCCCTTCACCCTGAATGGTCTTCGGTCTCAATCCCCCCTCACCCTGAATGGTCTTTGGTCTCAATCCCCCTTCACCCTGAATGGTCTTCGGTCTCAATCCCCCTTCACCCTGAATGGTCTTCGGTCTCAATCCCCCTTCACCCTGAATGGTCTTCGGTCTCAATCCCCCTTCACCCTCAATGGTCTTCGGTCTCAATCCCCCTTTAACCTGAATGGTCTTCGGTCTCAATCCCCCTTCACCCTGAATGGTCTTCGGTCTCAATCCCCCTTTAACCTGAATGGTCTTCGGTCTCAATCCCCCTTCACCCTGAATGGTCTTCGGTCTCAATCCCCCTTTAACCTGAATGGTCTTCGGTCTCAATCCCCCTTCACCCTGAATGGTATTCGGTCTCAATCCCCCTTCACCCTGAATGGTCTTCGGTCTCAATCCCCCTTCACCCTGAATGGTCTTCGGTCTCAATCCCCCTTCACCCTGAATGGTCTTCGGTCTCAATCCCCCTTCACCCTGAATGGTCTTCGGTCTCAATACCCCTTCACCCTGAATGGTCTTCGGTCTCAATCCCCCTTCACCCTGAATGGTCTTCGGTCTCAATCCCCCTTTAACCTGAATGGTCTTCGGTCTCAATCCCCCTTCACCCTGAATGGTCTTCGGTCTCAATCCCCCTTCACCCTGAATGGTCTTCGGTCTCAATCCCCCTTCACCCTGAATGGTCTTCGGTCTCAATCCCCCTTTAACCTGAATGGTCTTCGGTCTCAATCCCCCTTCACCCTGAATGGTCTTCGGTCTCAATCCCCCTTTAACCTGAATGGTCTTCGGTCTCAATCCCCCTTTAACCTGAATGGTCTTCGGTCTCAATCCCCCTTCACCCTGAATGGTCTTCGGTCTCGATCTCCCCCTCACCCTGAATGGTCTTCGGTCTCAATCCCCCCTTTACCCTGAATGGTTTTCGGTCTCGATCTTCCCCCTCACCCTGAATGGTCTTCAGTCTCAATCCCCCTTTAACCTGAATGGTCTTCGGTCTCAATCCCCCTTCACCCTGAATGGTCTTCGGTCTCAATCCCCCTTCACCCTGAATGGTCTTCAGTCTCAATCCCCCTTCACCCTGAATGGTCTTCGGTCTCAATCCCCCTTCACCCTGAATTGTCTTCGGTCTCAATCCCCCCTTCACCCTGAATGGTTTTCAGTCTCGATCTTCCCCCTCACCCTGAATGGTCTTCGGTCTCAATCCCCCTTCACCCTGAATGGTCTTCGGTCTCAATCCCCCTTCACCCTGAATGGTCTTCAGTCTCAATCCCCCTTCACCCTGAATGGTCTTCGGTCTCAATCCCCCTTCACCCTGAATGGTCTTCGGTCTCAATCCCCCCTTCACCCTGAATGGTCTTCGGTCTCAATCCCCCTTCACCCTGAATGGTCTTTGGTCTCAATCCCCCTTCACCCTGAATGGTCTTCGGTCTCAATCCCCCCTCACCCTGAATGGTCTTCAGTCTCAATCCCCCTTCACCCTGAATGGTCTTCGGTCTCAATCCCCCTTCACCCTGAATGGTCTTCAGTCTCAATCCCCCTTCACCCTGAATGGTCTTCGGTCTCAATCCCCCTTCACCCTGAATTGTCTTCGGTCTCAATCCCCCCTTCACCCTGAATGGTTTTCAGTCTCGATCTTCCCCCTCACCCTGAATGGTCTTCGGTCTCAATCCCCCTTCACCCTGAATGGTCTTCGGTCTCAATCCCCCTTCACCCTGAATGGTCTTCAGTCTCAATCCCCCTTCACCCTGAATGGTCTTCGGTCTCAATCCCCCTTCACCCTGAATGGTCTTCGGTCTCAATCCCCCCTTCACCCTGAATGGTCTTCGGTCTCAATCCCCCTTCACCCTGAATGGTCTTTGGTCTCAATCCCCCCTTCACCCTGAATGGTCTTCGGTCTCAATCCCCCTTTAACCTGAATGGTCTTCGGTCTCAATCCCCCTTCACCCTGAATGGTCTTCGGTCTCAATCCCCCTTCACCCTGAATGGTCTTCGGTCTCAATCCCCCTTCACCCTGAATGGTCTTCGGTCTCAATCCCCCTTCACCCTGAATGGTCTTCGGTCTCGATCTTCCCCCTCACCCTGAATGGTCTTCGGTCTCAATCACCCCTTCACCCTGAATGGTCTTCGGTCTCAATCACCCCTTCACCCTGAATGGTCTTCGGTCTCAATCCCCCTTCACCCTGAATGGTCCTCGGTCTCGTCTTTAACACACATTTTTTGCCAATGATATGTAAACTACCAAAAGGCAAGATAAAACACAAATCGTGATACAATAGTATTGATAGTGATGTTTATTGTATTTCTACTCTAATTGTTAATATTAACGACTTACGGTATCATTTGTTATAATTGACATTAATGTGCACTTTTACCGATACAGCACTAACCTAAGTATCATTACATGCATGTACCTATTAATTATCGATAGAGTACATTATTACTGCCCTTCATTACTTGTCTTGGGCTCTTCTCATATCGACGACTAGCAAATTAACACATAGTCACCATCCTCGTTCACAAATAGTGTTAAAACAAATAGGTCTAATTTTTGTTAATACCACGTGTCAGTGGATCTGTGACCGATTGAAGTTGGTGGTTCATGCAAATACCGCAAAACACGCAACCCCTGCTGCAATCAGGACAAAGGCGTTGAACAGAACGAATCGGCGCCATTTTGGGTTCTCTTCGACGGACGTCATTTCCTTTTCGGCGGCTTCCTTCTGATTGGGAGTCATCTCCATCACTATGGCCTGGTTAGCGCCCTCAATGCTACAGAGCCAAGACAACGCACGACGCGAAAAGGAAACAGGCAAATCCTCGTTCTTATCTGAAATGAAAAAAATATATATATAAAACATGTAGCATCACATGGTTGATTAAATATGTTGATGCTTTTTCTTTTGCTTGCTCTTTTTCCCACATGTTGTTCAATAGCAAAATTTTATTTCAGCTACCAGAGAACCCTAAAATATCCATTATTATTCGGTACCACCTCACCCTTTTTCATTATCTTGTATTTCTTAGCCTCATTATGTGAACCCACTGTATGCCTATCGATAAGTTGGAACAGCACCCAAATGGAAAAACATCCCTAACACCATATTACAAACTACTCGATGCAAATAGTACTATAAACCACTATCCGAAGTCACCTCAAACCTCTGTGAGGTACATTGACTAAGATTTACCTTCGATAGGTTGAGGTTCGGTATTCCGTACCTCGTGGCCTCCATCGGTAGCATCTTCATCTTTATTATCATACATGGGTTCACGTACGGAGGTGCTGTGACGAGTCCACCATGTCAACCGGACCAACTATAAAAATGTACGTGCACAAAAAACGTAAAAAATTCATTATCACGAGCATGCCAATGAACAGTGCAAAGTATTCTCAAGTTAAATGAATTACTTTTCTTAATGCAAAATACATTGGGTTGAAAAAGAAGCTATTGAAAACTTGCACAATGAGCCTGCATCACGGCATTCAAGTTATCACAAGGTTATAAACACGACACCTTAGGCTGTATTTTTCTACAAGAGGATTCACAAGGTAAAAAAAACTACTGATGTTGCGCATTTGCAATAGGCCTAAAGACATTGGAGAATTATAAAGTAGTGGACGTTTATTCCATGTTGGCAAATTACAATTTAATATAAAAGCTGGTAACAACATCAAGTAAGCATTACATACGAGTACATCAACACGGAAACGTGTGTAAGGTAAACGAAAGCAGTTCTGGTGAAGATAGATGAGTTATACCTTCTATATGATCTTAGAACAGTTATTCTATAAAACAATAACCGATCATTAAAACACTCTGTGTTATTAGCAAAAAGCAAGAGTCGCACCTTTTCCTTCGGGATTGGTTTAGTTAACAAACTAACCAAAACAGTGACGACTAGGCTTAGCACGAAGAGACAGCAAGCGAAGTGTAGGTAGTGAAGATTGCGCAGGATGTCCGGCCTGTGATCAGGCTGAGCGCAGGATGGCACGCCGTAAACGAAGTCTAGAATCAGGCGGATTGTGCCGGTGACACACCCGACCACGAAGCCGTAGAATGCTCCCTGGACCGAATCATAAGCATAAATAAGATTTTTTTAATTAAGAAATTTTATCAGGTACATATTCCACTGGGATGATTTATTTGCCGCACTAAAAAATCATATTAGGTACATAAAAAGGATATCAAATAAAAAATGGGAGACTTTGGAACGCTTGGTGGCAGCGGTAAATTTATGTTGTTTACGTAGTTCTGAGCATGCGCATATTTCGGAGAACAATTGTTTGACCTGGCAAGTCTGCTTTTTGTTTAGTTTTTCTAAGTTTGTTATTTGATTCATTACAATTTAAACTAAGACATGTATTTTGATCATGAGAACGAAACCTATTTGTCATTACCGGTTCAGTTGTTCTTTCCCAGAACATTCCTAAGACGTAGATGGCGAACATCGGAGGCGAAAAATAAGACGTCATGGACTGAATGAAGACAAAGAGTTGACCGGTGCCATAGGACTGAATGATGGGTATCCACAAAATACTGACACACGCTAGTACCAACGTCACCACCCTGCAATGAGTGAACACACAGGTAACACCAGGTTTATGCGTAGAATGTAGCTTATTAGAGATCATGATAACATGCTTGTTATAATACCGTCACTTTGAGTGTCAAGAATTTGACATCGTCAGAAAAAATAAACTGGACAAATGGAAAATAATCAAGAAAATATAGTTTTGACACCAAAAGTAAATTATTCAACGGACAAAACTGGCTGTGTAGAGCTTGTTTTTTAACGCTCGAATATCAACCAAAATGACGCACAATACATTGATATGGAAACTAAGAGCCAATAAGCTCACTGTTTCATTTGTTTTCAGTTTATTGTTTATTATCCACATCAAATCGTCGCTAACCATTCACAGTTCAACAGTTTTTCCACGCTATTATTTTTACGTGAATGTATAGAATTTGATACCAAGTCATATTGATTCTAATGAAGCATTTAAATCGGCTTGTCGTTCAAATGAAGCGCCCCTAGTGGCAATACGCCAACATCTTGCAATACACTTGTCATTACAGCGGGGCAATGATCATTAATATGAACGAGGAAAAAGTCAACACACCTTCCGACAATAACAAGCTCCACGTCGTTGGAACTTTGTCTAAATCGCTTCCAGACATCCAAGGAGAAGATTGAGCTTGCGCTGTTGAAGACTGACGTCAGAGTGCTCATCAGAGCAGCCAACATGGCGGCTAACATCAGACCCTTTACACCTGATACATAGACCGTTATCGAAATCACGGCTTAGGCTTCGGCTCCGGATTTTGGCACCGTCTGCCTGTTTGAACTCCCGTACCGAAAGTGTACGTTTTCAAAATAACTGACGGAGCCCAAGTCGAAGGCGTGGTTTCGAAAAGGGCCATAATAGCAGGACAGAGTAACAGACACTTAAGTACGTGTGTTGCTTTAAAAATAAACGTTTCATTTCATATTTTCCCCATACAAACGCAAACGTGTAAATTAATGTTCAAGTTATGTTTTGCATTCAATATGTTTCAATTTCTCCTTGTTATCTTATCCCCCTTTAAAGAAGAAGAAGAATAAGTACTGTATTAATTTCTCCATTGATGTACGTGCCCCTCCCCGGGTACCCCCATTTGAAATCTGGACTTGTGTTACATTTATGAGCTTTTATTCAGTAATTTCAAACTTTTTAAACTATTTTTGTATTTACAAGCAGACAATATCTTACAAAAAATAGTAAACAGCATAACAAGAGAGATGAAAAGTGAGTGGCTCGTTTAGGAAAACTACAAACGAAAACTACAGCTTTAGTTGTCCAGAAATGCCCCCTTAGACAAAATGGGCACCCCTTGTGCCTCCTAATGTTACCCTATAGTTTTGCCGCTGATGGTGATAACTTGAATTTCTCCGTTGTAAAGTAAAACGACAGTAAAAGAGACTGGCATTAATACCTACCCATTGGCATGAGATGCAGGACTAGTCGTGGGTAGGCGATGTCTGCACAGCCAGCGGCATTGTTACAAACCTTAAGGCAAACCTCAGGATCCTGACACGCAACTTCATCTAGGAGTAATGATGAAGAATACAATCATTATTATAGAAATCAAGCTTTCCTCTCATCACCGGGTCAGAACGGTGGTTTGCTCTTAATAATTAGAATGCAAAGTTCGTGGGTTCGAGTCCCTTCGGCGGTTTTGTGAATTGCACTGAAATCACTCACGGTGCTTTGTAATGCATAAGTGTTGGGGAATATTTGTAACAAGCTATGAAAAACACATTTTTATTCACTACGATGTAATGATGATTAAATCCCATGATAATACAAAGCCATAATTTTGTAGTATTGAGTTTACGAAATCAGGATGAACAAAACTATCGATGACATTTTAAATTATTTTTTTAAAATTATACATAAACACATTATAGTATGATTACAAACCAACAACTATAGTTACCCCGAAACCCAGTTCTGTAAAACCCGCTCAGACCTTTTAAAAACAAGGATCTTACTTGGCCAGAGGGCTCTGCTGATCATACCGGGGTAGATCATCAGAAACATGGGTAGAATCTTACAGTAACCCGCTAAGATGCTACCTGCCTTAGCGTGGGTGACGTTACGGGCAGCCAACGAACGCTGGACAAGTACCTGCAGATGAGGCAAATTATTACAGTAACCTCCATACACAACCCGTGCAGTTGAGTGGTTTGTTGGCCAACTTGCTGCAAAATGTTACCAGGAGCAGAGTAAATATTTACAAAGCAATACTATATTCTTGTTTCGAGATAGAAACAATGAAATTGTCGACTGCTTTGTTTTAGACAGTGCGACAACATTCACGGCTGAGAAATGGTTCGTGTCAAACCGAACACCAACTGGGTAAGAGGTGCAAAACCAGACTGTATTTTATGGGGGAGGGAGAGAGCTCAACAAGCCTCATTGTGCATTATCTTTGCCCGTGTTTTTGTGAAGACGGACGAATGAGTCTGTTTTCTTTAAAAGCCAGTCATAACCGTGAAGTAATCCCGTTTGAGCAAGGGGAATTTGTGACCAATAAACTTGTAGAAAAGGGTACAAGGGTACAAATTTGACTCTTAATTTCTTATATTATTTTCTCTTCTGTCTGGCTCCAGGCATGGCACTTACATGTATCTGGACAACCCACCTGGTTTGCACAGAAGTACCAAGCAGAGAGCAGGAAAACACCAAACACCACCCCGGGCCAAGGCAGAGCACTTGACGAGGCGTCTTGGAAGATGTGGAACACCTCGTCTGTGGGTATCCCACAGGTCGAGTTGGCACTCAACAAGGTGGTGTTCGGCACCGCGGCCAGGTACTCCGTCTTCAGGTTTGCTATACCACCAATTCGAATAAAAGCTGCAAGAAAATATATTTGTTTAGCTTCCAAAAGGCGAAACTTACTTAATTACATCCAATGTCATACGGGGTTTTGTCCCTTAGTGTGTGTGTACGGTAAATTAACACGGGCTGAGGAAGTCGAGTCAAAAGAGGGCGATATCAGACGAAGTTTCAACACGATTCGCTGTGGGGTACAGAATCTCCTGCCACACCGGCAACGAACGTAAGGCCATCGATGACGGCTTCTTTACATTAAGTACTGTTTTTTTTGTTCCACGGTCTGATCTTTGCTCTGTTGTCATTGGGGTCTTGTCACACGAGGCAAATTTTAAAATGCCTCATTTTAGAGGCAACCGACTGCACTACATTCAAACTAAACACCTCGATAGCACCAGAGTAATCTGAAAAAGTGTTTTGACATCCCCTCAGAAGATTAGGTGGAAAATGAAAGGAGCTGGTTGCCTGTAAATTGTTTCGTAATGACATGACCCTTGACCTCTCTTTTAATGCATCGGCACCTGTGCAGTGTCACCATGACACCTATAACTGTTATTATTGAACGTTTCCAAACACGTTTGTTTTACCTATTATCGTCAGGACAAATGCTCCAGTGATCATGACAACTGCCTGCAGAGCGTCTGTGTAAATCACCGCAGTCAGTCCGCCAGCCATGGTGTACACCGTAGTCATGGCCAAGAGTACGCCGATAGACAAGTAAATGTTCCAGCCCAGAGCTTGTTGGATGATAATAATACCTGCATACATCTCGGACTTTAAACAAAACAGAGAGAGAAGTGAGTTGCTTTTTGTTTGCTGCCTTGCTGTTTTTAAATGTAAGTCTCGCTCCTTTTTTTTTTTTTTTTTTTTAATCTTTGGGTTCCTGCTAACTTTAACGGGCGAAGGAAACAAAATCACGCATTTTCTCGGGGCACAAAGTTCAAACACGCGCGATACTTCCACAGTCTGTTATGCGGCATGTTTTTGTTTTCCCTATCGGGTGTACTTAACAAAATGTTACAAGGAAGTTGAAACCATAAAACAGCAAAAAATCCAGGAGGAAAAGCAACAAAAGAAAAGTAACACTAAAACATTTTGTAATGATAATTATTGTTAATGAAAACCATTCTTTGGCGACAGCTGTGTGATAATTTTCAAAGGTTCATTTAAACACATTTGAGCCCCTTCAATCTTTGAGTTGATGATCAAGCGTTTAAAAAATGCCACAGGCCCCTTGCTCTGTTCATGATTTGTCATTTTTAGGAGTGAAATTGATAGTCAAAGATTATGGTGTGGGTTTCACCAAGCGCACGTCGCCTACAATGCGCACGGCGCAGTAACACACTGGGAATCTCAGTCCCAAAATGGGGCAGCCAAGCTCTATTGGGTGATAGAGTCAGGTGAATCGGGACAATAGGCTACTCTTTTAATTCCGACATTTACCGAAATTCCGAAGATAATGAAAACGAGGGAGAGTACGGCGAGACCAACTCGAAGGCGCTCACTGCCGAATCGTGTCTTGAGATAACCAGGTACGGTGAACACCTTCGCAGAGGGATGGGAGAAGTTCAGCGGCCGATGATAGAAATGAAAGAGAAAAAAAGAGTTACCAAAATTGCTGCTTACTTTTGCAGAATGATCTTCATGATCTGCGTTTCAGCACTAAGAAGTGAATGCTATTCTTCAATCACAGAGGCGATCTATACAAAAATAGACACGCTGTCTTCACACTGTGGGGACTTATAACAAAAGAGGACAATAGGGTTCCCGATTTGAAAAGGTCCCCAGTTGGAAATCGTGTTCAAAACCAATGGGAGCTGTTGCTAAAAAGTTAGAGTACAAACAAAAGAGGAACAATAGGAGGTCCCCGATTGGAGGTAAATACACACTTGTGAGTAATCATTGCTTACGAAGTGTGGACCTCAGAACAAAAGAGGTCCACACAAGGCAGGGTTTTGTGACCTTCTGTGGACTTGCACACGTCCACACAAGGTTTTTTCTAATAGGGACGTGTACAAAAATGTTCACTGCATGAGAACAAAGGAAGGTCCACACAGTGTATGTAACAAAAACGTGTGTGTGTGGGCTTACACATCGACACTTGTGGGGTCCCGACAACAAAAGAACAATGGACCCCACAAGGTAAATTCAATAGGAACAAAAGGACCCCCAAAGGGAATTCTTTAGAAAAGGGACAATAAGTTGAACAATGAGGTACCCCTCAACTGGCCATGTGTGTGTGTGTAAGTGTGCGAAATGACGTTGTAATATAGCTGACTTGTGGGTACCAGCAGCGGGCATGGCCGTCCTACACATTTTATCGTAGGGTGGTTGGCAGGGATAATCATTTCTTAGCCATCTACAAGGACAAAAAATGATTTATTAATGCTAATCGTCCCAAAATAACATGCTTTTTTAAATTTCGTTTGCTGAAATCAACTAATATTCGAGCACAAATCACAGGAGCACGGATCATACATCTTTAATCTCACTTTGGAAATAAGTTAATTTTGTCGGGAATGAAAGAAATCTCTCAAAATCTCTGTCATATTTTGTTTTGGAAAAGAGGTAACTTACTAAGTTCGTATTTTATTGCATAATGTTGTAAGATGGGTGAAATAAACGGATTAAAAAGAAAATTATTACACGTCTTTTACACCATCTCAGAATTGTACTCACCCCGGAGGCAAAATAAATTGGTATGAAGAGAAATCCCAGTAATACCAGACAGAACAGTCCCTGGAAAAAAAGTTGTGAAACATATTGAAATGAATGTGTTTACAGGACCTGTATCCATCTTAATATCTTTTGGGGAAATAAACCAGAGGGAGCAATGTTGCACATTTGTCTTCTGACAGTTTACAATAATCCTGTTGGTAAAAGATCTTGCAGTTTTTACGGGTCCATTTCCATGTGGTTTCCTAATTTAAAATGCTTTGAAACTTAAACTCAGAGGTAACTCTTTTTGTCCACAATAGAAATTCTATGTGATATTAAAAGTAACTCATTTAAAAAACACTTCAACTTCATCTTTACTGGTTTAGGAACATACGTGGAACTCGTAGGAGATGACAGCATAACCCGATGCCGATGCAGTCCCAGCTAGTCCTATAAAAGAGCTACTACCGATGTTGCTCACATACAGTGACAAGCCAACCTTTAAAGTGAAACAGGTGCGTAACACAAAATAGTCATTATCTTTGCTGTCTACATAAACAATTGGGGCCCATTTTTTTAAGAGCTGTTGAGCATAACCTTGTTATTGCTTAGAATAATGTTCCTCCTAGATCCTATGTAGATTATAGCAAGATATGTTTGTGCCTTGTTGAGTGCTTTGATAGGCTAGGCCTAATGGCAGAGCATGAATTGACTCAAATCAGATGCAAATAATATCCCCTCTTCACATCAAACAGGCTATCACCGTCACACATTTCAAGACTCTTCTCTCAAAACATTCATGTTCAAGTCATCATAGTTTCGATCGTTTAGAGACTTTCTTCTGAAGGTGTTAGGCGCTATATAAAACCAATTGTTTTATTCCCCTGGTTCTATGACAATGGTTTAGGATTAATACGAAGAATATGCAGTGACCCAAAATGCATCTCACGTATAAAGGCCAACTTTGAAACTACGTCCTGGGCTTGGGCTACGGGTTAGGCCTCGTCAGTTAACACGTGCTGAGCTTTGGAAGGGAATTCAAACAGGAAGATGGAGCCTAAGCCAGAGCCTAAAGCCAGAGCCTAAGCCAGAGCCTAAGCCAGAGCCTAGGCCAGAGCCTAGGCCAGAGCCTAGGCCAGGGCCTAGGCCAGGGCCTAGGCCAGGGCCTAGGCCAGGGCCTAGGCCAGGGCCTAGGCCAGGGCCTAGGCCAGGGCCTAGGCCAGGGCCTAGGCCAGGGCCTAGGCCAGGGCCTAGGCCAGGGCCTAGGCCAGGGCCTAGGCCAGAGCCTAGGCCAGAGCCTAGGCCAGAGCCTAGGCCAGAGCATAGGCCAGAGCATAGGCCAGAGCATAGGCCTGAGCCTAAGCCAAAGCTGTGGTTTCGAATAGATTTTATATTCATCGAAAACAAATTGTTTGACATCCGCTCCAGAATAATCGAATAAAAATGATCATTGACTGTTTTATTCCAATTTCCGGGGCATACAATATGATCTTGGGGGATGGATGCAATGTAAAATAAACATTAATATGATATATGAGATAGAACAAAGCAATGATTAATAAATGATATCAATTAATAGAGAACAAAATCCAACGTTTAAGTAATACTTAAGAAGACATAAAAAATAGAAACATCTTGTGCCAAAAACATTAAAAACTTTGTGTAATTTACATTGAAGCTACGTTGTCTTGACTCATCATACAATGGAACATCGAGTTAAAAGTATGGAAACAATCCTGTGTTCCTTTGTACATACCAGCCACCAGCTCATATCTCGACCAGCCAAAAAATATCCGCTTGTTGTGCCCTTTCTAGACTTGTGCGAGGCCTGCATAGAATTGGGAAAAAAAGAAACATCCTATCTATTATTCTTTTTTTTTATTAATATTTTGATTGGTATATACCGTGCCGAATAAAGTGCCTTAGGATGAACATAAGTATAGGCGTATTTAAGTCTTATATGCACACAGGCCAAGTAATAATACTTGAATTAAATTCATGGTTCCGATGGTCACTAGGTTACGATACAAAATGTAAATATTCACGTCTCAACTTTTTAGGTATCTTGCTTATATAAGGTCTACCCTGGAATGCACAAGGTCGCCCCTTTTTGTAAACAATGTGACACGGTCTGTAGTATAGTTCCTTTTAAAGGAATCTACAGGTAAAAAATGAAGTATTTATGTATGAATATAATAAAAATTACCATACAATACAATAATTAAGTCGTACTTTTAGTTTAGACGGCGTTAGACTATCGGGTAAATGGATAGTACAAGACAACCTTGCAATCAATCGGTCTACCTCTCAGGGCATTTTTTAGTTTAGCCCAAGTGAGTTGAGGCATCGGGGTAAGGAATTTACGCATTCTCCCAATCAGAGATTGCTGTTCTTGATTAGTCCATCCATGCATAGAGCAGGTGTGTAGAGTCCATGGTCTGGCCTTAAACTGACTCTCCATCCAGCCCTCGAAAAAAAGTTTGTGCTGCTAACAAGGAACATTATGCTGCTACCAAAATTAGACATGGTGGTATAAACAAGACTGTACATTTCCTTTATTCGTCATTGTTAATAGCCAAATAGCCGACTTCAAGTTGTGCCAAATGTTCTGTTAATTTCTGCGGTTCGATCTGTTCCCTTCAACAAAAAATAGTAATCTGTTTTATATAATCATTGAATATGATAATTACTCTTGTTCAATTTTGTACAAAGTTTCATCGTTCTTTTTCCTGGCCAAGCAGGCAGATAATATTAATTAATATTACAACTTTCATCATTATCATAAAAAGGGCAAAATGTAGAGATATAGAAGGACCACTGGTTAGAACAAAATGTTCAGACCAAATAGTGCCGGTCCCAGGGCCTGTGCTGCTAAACCAAACCACTCTCAGATAATCACAGCTGCAATAAAATGCGCAGGCCTGATTGCTTCGTTCTAAAAAGGGCAAGGGCACCAAGGCATTTTCCTCTTGATAAAGGGCACCTCTATGAGGAAATTGTCAATTTCTATTGGAACATTTCAATGGCACCAAGGCAATGACATGGGGCAACGTCCGGAGGCAATTGCCTCCATTGCCTCGATAAATATCAGGCCTGAATGAGATCTCAACATTTGAGTTCCATCGTAATTGGATGAGTTTTCCTTGGCGAGCGTAAAGTTATGTGAACTACTAACTATAGAGCACAACCTTGTGCCCGGAAGGTCGTAAGATTGTATAACTCTTTTCCGGGCACACATTACTTTTTGCCCCAGCAGAATGTCACAATCAATAACATGACATTTTTGCGAAAAAAGTAGGGCATAACTGTTATATATATTTCTTGCTAGAATTACACCCAAAACGTGTTTTTCCATTTCTATGCGGAATTTGACTTTCCTGAATGACTTACAAATAGCAGAAAAACGACCAAACTTTCACACTCGGTTTTCTTGAAACACAAGTTTTGATAATTGCTTTACGACCTTTTAATGGTCACACTTTCGTTACGTCCTTCTTACGGGCACACGACGATACGATGTGTGAACAGTGCCAATGCATGCACTCACACTCACAGGAGAAACGTATTATGTAGGCCTATACCCCTAAATCATAATGAAAACTTACTCTTTACGATGCCAAACTTACCCAAAGTCCGAGTAGAAACACGACTAAAAAGTGGCCAGCGATGATGATGAAATCCAGCGCATTCAGAGACGGGGAGGCAGAATCCATCCCCATTGTCCCAGCCACGGTAGACTCTTCTGCTGCATTCGCCATGTTTATTATAAAGAGAAGTGCCAAGAGAAGTGAGATCGAGGGACCAAGTTATGTAAGCAATGTAAGGATGATTTTACACCAAATTGAGCATTACCCCAAACAGTCAACAGGTGGCCCTTGTACTCTGTCATTCCGAGGCTCACTCTCAGTTCTTAGTAAACACACCACACATCTTCTTAGGCTATGACCTCAAGGTCACCCAGTACTGACCACATTCCCCTATTAACCACTTTGTCCTCCAACCTTATTGCTGCTTGACATATTTAAATCAAGACTTCCCTCACCACCAGAAACCATATAAACCCCATAAAACATCTCCCAAACTTTCCCTTGGATTCTTGTTTCTTCGACCATGCTTCGATTTGTGGCTCAATCCCAGACTTGCCTCTCATATAAACCATGTAATCTGTGTTTATACAAAGAGTGACCTTGTACGTTCCAGGACCTTTCTGGCAGGCAGGATAGTACTCGTCATACTGCGAAATTTTACATTCTGTGTCAAAACTAACAGCTAGCTGGACTAGTTTTGAGATTGCCCCCTTTCTTCATATCAAAAGTTGATAAAAATCAGACAGTGCAATCTCAAAAAAAATAGTTAAGATTTAACGTTTTCTTCCATTGGGCTGTGTACAAATCGTGCCTGCGGGAAGTCCAGTCTATGGCTCTTTTGTAAACATGTGATGTTTGTGGTGGCTTTAAAGGGACATCGCACATATTGACGTCAATATTGCCGTCAGCATTCACGTTTTTGCCCTTGTCGCAAATATTGGCGCCAATATTGCCGTCGCCGTCAAAATTCACGATTTGTACCCGAAGTCGCAATATTGACGGCAATATTGCCGTCGTCAATATTCACGACTCAGGGCTCCAAGTCGCAAATATTGATGTCAATATTTGTGACTAAATTCACGACTGTTGTAAACCCATTCATAAGTGAGTTGTTTATTCCAGGAATTTGGTTATAAACCATCTATACAGTCTGGTACCTAGACACCCTAATCTCTGACTTCAGGCTGGCGAGCCACATGCTGGTCGTATGTACTCGTAGTGTGGTAACGGAGCACTTGTTTTCCTTTTGTGTCTATAAATAATGTTTGAGGAGTTTAACAGTTCAAAAGAAGCTTTTTTGAAAGTGTCTTGTTCCATTTTCAAAATGGCGGCCATATTTTGATAAAAATGGTGGACCATTTCGCTTAATGATACTACACAGTAACGTGGGAAGTAAGAGGTCTATACTTGTTTTGTCTATTTATTTTGTTTTTGTTTTGTTTTTGTCTAAAGTAGGAGAATTTAACTGAAATAAAACCTTTTTCAAGTGAGTCAGACAGACTGTTACCTTTCACATTTGTAAATGGTGGCCAAATAATGATAAACACTGTATCGGGGAAAAAAATATAAGCACTGAATCTTCGTTTTTTAATAAGGGAATAAAAGGGTGGTGAAGAGGTTTTCAACTAGTTGTTTAAACACGGTGATTCCTGGTTCTCGATAATTTTAATGGAGATCAACAGGGGCTACGAATTTGCACGCGATTCGCAATGCCCTCTTTTGACTAATTAATTTCCTCAGTCCAGAATGAATAAACACACGGCTAATACAGATTTGAGGGGTCTCTTACATCTCAATACAACCATGTTTGAGTAAGCCAGACTTTTGGATGTGTCATTTCTAAAATGTTAGCCACATAACATAAAATGGCTGCCGTTTTGCATGATGATAAACCACAATAACTTTGGGAGGTAGAGGTTTAGTGTCCATTTTATAGGTATGCAGGTCTAACAGTTCAAAAGAGGCATTTTTAAATGTATCAGACTTTTAGAGGTACTGTGGCAGTTTTAAAATGCCAGCTATTTTTGAAATCTATGATATGATGAGAGTGCAGTATGTTGTGCCAAAGGAACCATGGATAATAAAGATTCATTGGTCACAGTATGAGGGAGCTATAAGGGAGACCGAGGAGTGGATAATAAACACTCCTGGACATGAGACATTCTACATTGGCCAGGTCGAGCAAGCCAAAGGGGACCGAGAAGTAGATGATTGGATTGCTGATATAAAAGTGAAAGATTCCTTATTTGTGTTTTACACATAAGCCTACATCGATGTGTGTTAAAGCCCCCGCTCAACATTGGTAAATGCGTCTGCAAATGCTTCCATTCTCAGCACAAGATTATGTTATAAAACCGACCTGTGTAAATTTCAGTTCATTTCGTTGTTTCATGTGCGAGAAAACGGTAAAAATACATACAGCATTGTTGTATGCATTCCTATAGGTAGAGTTTTTGTCTCATTGAGACTAACACTAATGTTGGATCTTATTTCATTTACTATTCAAATACAATTTAACACTTCAGGCATAACTATTTCAAGAAAAGTTTACTTCCATCATTATCTTTATACCATAATAAGGTATACGTCAATCTGTGAACATTTATGTTTTTCTTTCCTACAATAATTGAGCTGGGGCTTTAAGTACTGCGTATTCAGTACTTTCCCGAGTCCTGTGAAAAAATCCCCAGGCACAGCGCCGTAACGAGGGTAAAATTTTAGGGGGGTACGGGGGGGGGGGCACCATTTTCCCTAGGGGGCACTTTTGGCCATTAAAACTGTACTTTCCGTTTGTATTTTTCCTAAACAAGCCCATTTTCTTTGTTTTCTGACGTGTTGCGGTGAAACAAAATACATTATGTGTGTAAATAATTAAAAATAGTTCTAAAAACATTGAAATTACTACGTAATGCTCATATGTAGCATTTTATTCTTGCAATTTTTAATCTCAAAAGTCCAGATTTCAAATGGGGGGAACCCGGGAGCACGGACATCAGTCGGAGGGTCACGTGCCTCCCGTGCTCCCCCCCCCCCCCTAGTTACGCCACTGCTCAGGCATATTACCATGACCTTTGCAATTGTAGAGCAGAATAGGCCATGGAGATTGCCCGGTAGAGGCAGTTCGAATTCTTTATTTTGGCAGCGGGTGCCGCAACAATGTTAAGATAATTTTAATTTTGCATCAGGGTTAAAGAAGATTATTCATTGATCAGGATTTGTGAGCCATGGAGACTGGGAGTGGACAATAGCATCATGGATAACTATGGAAGAGTCTTTATTAGTTTGTAATTTTTACCCATATACCGATGTGTTAAGCACCGTATACTCAGTCTTTTCCTGAGTCATGTGAAAACAAATAGAGGAGTCATTGGTCACAAGATGACGGGACCAAGAGATGCGAGAGGGATAGAGAGCGTGTGTATCAGATATAGAAGCTTCTTTGGTGAAGATGAAGGAGCTAAAGTTGGGAGACTGAGAAGTGAAATAAGGCGTAGTTGAGTCTAGTCACACCCTATCAATCAAACAGAACGCTGTGTAGCCAGAACTTTTATAGCCGGAGCTGCATAACTCGGACAGTGCATCTTCGGACACAGCGTCCCGAGAGAATTTAGAAAAGATTGAATCGTTGCATGTCACTTGAATTACTCACCAGACGTCTTGAGCCAAGTCTAAGTGAATCTGTGACGTTACTCGGAATAAAATAGCGTCAACGCGTGCGCCAACAACAATTGCTTCTAAAGTAAAGGTTTACCGCGCGCGCTCGGGATAACTACCACGACGGCACTGCAAAACGTAGACCTAGTGAGAAAAATACTCGGTACATCATGGGAAACATTCTTGCTAACATTTGGCCGAATCCTAGACGATTGTCAGCTAGTGCTGCAGACGGACCAGCTTTCAGTCGTGAGAACCACTTGATGACTTTTGTTTCTTCTCAATCAACATCCTGTGGTGAACCGATTCAACAGCGAGTCTCTTCAGTAGACCATCTCGAGAGGTTAACTGAACTTCATAATTGCATCGTCATGGGAAGATTGAATGACTTCAAGAGGTGTTTGGACGTGCTACCAACCGGGAGTGTAGATGATTTATTTCCTTCTCGATTGGTTTCTCGCAGATTGGCCAGCCTTGCTCCCCTCACAGGATTCTGCCGGAGCGAACCGCCCACTAGTCTTTGCTTACTCCACGAAGCTGCCAGTCGGGGTCGACCCGACATGCTGGTGCTGCTCCTCCGGGCCGGTGCCTCGCCCAATGTCCTGGACTCGAAAGGGGAGTCAGCTCTTCACCACGCTGCCAAGAATCCAGAATTTTGTCATGCTTTGCATTTTCACTGCTGTACCGATCGCTCCCAGCTGATAAGGCGATGGGCATGCGGCAGCCAGCAGTGCGTTGAGGTACTGTGCTCAGAACCTGGTGCTGATGTAAACATCCGCAGTCAATTCGACATGGGTACCCCTCTGCATAGAGCTTGCGAAGCAGGCCGAGAGGCAATCGTCGACATGCTCTTATCCTACGGAGCCAATCCGAATATCTTGAATAGGTTTGGAGAAACCCCCGCCGCCATGGCACTGATCTCCGGCCACGAAATCGTTTTTCGTCGGTTCCTGGATATGGGTGTACTGCAAGGGAGAATCGACGCTATACCGTACATCTTGCACACTGCCGTCAACGCCTATGTTGAGTTCCCAGATCTTGAGAAGTTCAACAACATCACGGGAATCCTCCAATACGACTGTGACTTGAACGAGCAAGATCACCTCGGCAACACCGCACTCCATTACGCCGTAGCCGGCCGCATGGTTGACTTTCATTTAGTATCAATACTTCTAACAAAAGGCTCCAACCCCGACTTGGTGAACAAGATGGGTAGAACTGCTCTTATAGAATTCTTGTTCTGCCGCCAGACCCACATCAACAACGCTAACATTAGGTCCGTCGTTCTTCTGGCCTCCTACATGACGACCACGCCGTCCATCCCTCCAGGGCAGAGGTTTGCCAGCAACAGCGCCCTCCTGTCAACTCGATTGTACGAGGATGTCACCGAAATCGTCCGTCGCGTCTCCCGGACCGTGTCGTCTCTGAGTCACCTCTGCCGACAGACGTTGAGGCGCACTATTGGACCCCATCAGCTCGGGGACCCATCTGTAATGGACACCCTACCTCTTCCTGTATCACTAAGGGAGAACATCTCCAACCGCGTTGACCCTGAAAGTTTTTGCGGCTATTTACTAGATTATCTTCTCGAGAGGGAGTTTCCCATTGGCGAATCCCTGGTGGTGAAGTTAGGAGTAGTACACAATAACTCCATGTTTTAAAGAACTGCTGCCTTATGCAGGAAAACTTGTTTTTTTTTAAACTTTGTTTTCATTGGAAATTTTAATGTACAAAGTATTTCATTTAAGCTTAATAATTATAACTTGCGTGTGTATGAAAAAAGGACTTTTCCCTAGTGTACTATATTGTTTAACTGAGCCAGTGGCGTGAGATTGAGGGGGCAGGGGGATGGAGCCAATCCCCCTCCCCCGCTCGCTCAGAACCCTTGCCACCCCCTCTCAAATGACATCGAAAAAATGAACAAATTAATGGTTCTATACATTATATATCACCCAAAACAAAATTGTCTTTGCCCCCCCCCACCCCATCCCATCCCCATCTGATTACGCCATTGGACTGAGCAAAATCCTCGGTACTTGGTTGTGCACAGCTGTAACTCCATAATGAGGAGGGTAAAGTTTTTTTAATACAAACAAAATGAAACAAACAAAATAAATAGAAGGAAAATTGTGTCTGCTAAAAACTAAATTTCTTGCTTTTCACAATGATTATTAAATCCGGCCCTATAGGCCCTAATCATTATTTCTCTTGAAAAGGAGGAACGTGTACGAGAGAGAAAAAAACGGAAGAAAAAACACCTCAACTTGCAATGAAGAGCGCCCTCATTTGACTGAGAAGTTCAATGTTAACTAGCAAAGTCCTTCAAGAAGAAGTGTTAATGTTTATAGTAAATATTTCATTAAATATTTCGTCTAGACGGTTTTTAATTTAACAAAGAAGACGTTGTCAAAAATATAAGACAATTAATTGACAGATTAATCCGATTACAATGCTTAATTTTCAGAGTAAGGCGCTTAAATATTACGCACGCTAGACTTAAACAAGTCTAATGACCTGACGACACACGACCCACAATTCTTCATGATTTCCTGTGAACCTGTATTGACATTCATGACATTTTAATATTGTAGTAATTTCTGTGTGACATTTCGTCGCCAAAATATGCGAAATGGACACCCAAGTTGACCCAGAAGCCGAGGTAAGGAAACTCCAAAGTCTGGTGAAGAAATTAGAAAAACAGAATGAACTGCTTCGTAATAAAGCGGGTGGTATAGGTTCCGACAAAAATCATTCGCCTCCCCAAAAATCTCGAGTCCGGAACAACATGGCGATTTCAGATTTGACAAACCACAACGACAGAAGGAGAACAGCGAATCACTTAGAAAATGGTTCAGGTGACGAGGACCGGTCAAATTATAGTCTGCTGGATGACAGTGTTGAACTTTTGGACAGTGAAATCAACGAAATGATGAAGGAAGAGGAAGATAGTTGGTAAGTATTAGAACCTGAACATGCTGAATGAAAACTAAACATTAATTGACCCGCTCAGTGTACTGGGGCGCAGTAAGTACTCCTGTTTTTTTTAGATTTTGACTTTATTGGTCGTACTAGTGCCCTAGTCCAGTATATGTATTAGCACTGTGATGACTTAGATCTAAAACGAATGTGTGATATGCTGTTCAAAGACTCCACAAAATTGCTGGAAAATCGCCTTCTGTTTTTTACTCATCTCAAGTCAAGATATCAAAGGTGAAATAAAAGGCATTTAATTAATCGGGGTCATTTTCTATCCTCCAAATCAATGATTTTTTAGCCCACTAAAAGTGCAGCAGTTACAATCTGCATTTTCCTACCAAGTAATATAGTCACATGTCACTCAACGACTGTTTCCTTATGACTATGTGTAAAAAGTCATATATTAAGGCCAAATAAAAAAACAAACATGTTTAGCGTACAGATTTTAAAAAAAAGGAGGACGCGGGGCTTTTTATTATTAATTTTTTATTTTCAAGATTGCAGACTTTTTTTGTTTAATTTTGAATGGTTTTTACACTTCAAGTATGCAGTAATGAAAGAGCATTTGAAAATGTTTACAGTGGTTTTACTATACATGTAGTTTGTTCACAAACAAAATTGGCAACGACGATGTACATGTTTATTCACGTACACGTTTCCTTCCTTTCCAAGAGGCGATCAGCAGACAAATGAGTCAAAAAAAAAAAATAATAACTTGCTTGTGCTTTTACGGTTATTTTTGCAAACAAGTAACCGTTTCCGTTACATGTGTAACCTTCCATTTTAGAAACAAAATGTAGAGATAAAAAATACGTTTACATGTCGAGGGCACCTGTACTAGTCAAAACATTGTGACTTCATCACAGGAGTTTGACTTCGAGCAATCGCCGGGCAAGAAAACAAAAACTAAAAACAAGAAGAAACAGATCTTACATTTTACTCTTTCCATTCTTCCAGGGTATCGTAAATGTTATAATTTTAGCTAAAGGAAGCCTTCATGTTACGTGTAGTTTTTGTAAACATACTGCAATTGCCGGGAAACTTGCTCCACTGACCATGATTTCGACAGCTTTCGCGTGCACACCAGCGATGACAATTCTGTGTAAACACTTACATGTGTACATGTAGCAATTTGTGCACCAGCGATGTCCCGAGCATGCCTAGATAACAAAGATTTTCAGTCTGATTATTAGAAACGATGCGAATGCTTATATGTCACACGAATATTCTGCATGGGGAAAATCGCAATCGCAATGTGGTCTGCATTTTGGGTAGTTGCGATAATCGTAACCCTCCATCCTCCCGACGGTCGGAGACCGGAGGGTTACGACACAAGACTGATATTATCGACGGTACCGGCAGTTTTGACCAGTTTTTGCCAGACTCGTGATCAGATTCGTCCTTTTTTTCCACTTTTTTCCACTTTCCAAAATCATGACAGACATTCTAAACACATGGAGTTGATCTTTATTGTATGACAACGTCATCTGGAACCCTTAAAACAACATCATGAAAATATTTGGCAGAAAAAACGACAAAAACTTACCAAAAGACTGACCGAATATATCCATAATCCATAGCGGGGCCAACTAGTGATTTTGAACGTCGCACTTGCTTGGCAACAACCAATCAGCGTGACCCAACCAAACACGTATCTGGACGAGCCATGGCTGTCGTATGCGTATCGGCCATTCCAGCTTGCAAACGCACCGCCTGTGTGTGTAAGCACCGATCCCCCGGGACCGAGTGCGCAGCATGCAGGCTATGTACATGTACATGTATGCACATAGCCTGCATGCTGCGCACTCGGTCCGGGGGGATCGGTGCTTACACACACAGGCGGTGAGTTTGCAAGCTGGAATGGCCGATACGCATACGACAGCCATCTCGTCCAGATGCGTGTTTGGTTGGGTCACGCTGATTGGTTGTTGCCAAGCAAGTGCGACGTTCAAAATCACTAGTTGGCCCCGCTATGGATTATGGATATATTCGGTCAGTCTTTTGGTAAGTTTTTGTCGTTTTTTCTGCCAAATATTTTCATGATGTTGTTTTAAGGGTTCCAGATGACGTTGTCATACAATAAAGATCAACTCCATGTGTTTAGAATGTCTGTCATGATTTTGGAAAGTGGAAAAAAAGGACGAATCTGATCACGAGTCTGGCAAAAACTGGTCAAAACTGCCGGTACCGTCGATAATATCAGTCTTGTGTCGTAACCCTCCGGTCTCCGACCGTCGGGAGGATGGAGGGTTACAATTATCGCAACTACGTTTTGGGGCACTTTCGAGTGAAATATTTTAAGGTTATCCGCACTGTAAAAAATGTGTGTAACCAGACGATTGGTTGGTTAACCGTGTAACCGGCACAGGCTTTGTACTGCACATGCAGCTTGTACACAGCACCACACAATATACAGTATGCTTAGACTGGAGATTGCACAATCGCTTGGTCGTCTGAACAGAAATTAGAAGTTCTGACTTGCAAGTATTTTATTTTCCGATGGATTTGTTATTTTAAATCTGATTTTAAATTGGTAAAAATAAAAAAATGAACCATGCGGCCCCAAAAAAGGAAGCGGGCGGGGACGCTAAACGTGTTTTTTTTTATTTGGCCTAACGCAGCAAGGATTGCGTTTTCGCTGATGCCCTGACTTGCAATTGCATATTGTTATGCGCAGTCAAAACAGGATAACAACATGCAACCCACACTATAGAAGTTCCATTGATCATGATTGGCCGAGTGCGCACGCTCTATACTATACTAGCCATTGTGGGGGTCGTTGACACTACATGTACACAGCTTGTATCCTGGTATCACTTACCTCTATACTTCTTACTGCCTGTGAAAGTTACTAATCTTTTTAGGCTTGAGCAGTTCCAGCAATTACCTGTTCGACCTGGTTCCAAAATCGGAACCGGAACTGATGTTCCACTTCTCTTCAGAACCAGAACCGCTGTTCCATTTTTGCAAATAAACTTTTTCACTTTGCTCAGACATCTCTGTTGCATCGTGTACATTTTTAATACCCACAATGCCAACTCAAAATACGTCACCGGATGGCAAAGAGAGGATGCAAACACAATTCAGTGCTGGGTCATTCCGTGTAAACTCAACATGCTTTTGGACCTGACCTATACTGAAATGTTTTTGAAATTGTTGCTTGCATCTTTTAAGCTACATGTAACAATGACAAAAAATTAAGCATTTTGTCACAAATCAAGGTCAAAGGTAGTATTTTTACATAATTTTGTTATACGGTATTTTATTTTATTTTTTGAAATGAAGGCCATTTCAAGAGCCTTCAAATGATATAGGCCCTATGTAAAGTTTTTCTCTGTACAGTAGGTGCTTTACTTTTGGATATAATGGCCGTTCAATAATACCAGCTCATGCTCATTAGTCAAAAGTTTGTTGACCCCTATAAAAAAAAGTTAACCAAACAACATAAAGTGCGGTTCTGGGGGTTTCTCAAGGAGGCCAATCAGCACACCGAAATTTGTTTCAATCTATGTCGGTCAGGTCCCAAAGCTTGTTGAATTGACACGGAATGACCCTGCTGTTTCATGTGTTACACGCTACATTTTTTCGATTAGAGAAAACAAAAATCACAGTGCTATAAAGAGAATTTTGTTCTCTTGGCTTTGTCAAGTCAAGGTTTCTTGTGCCAGCGGTACTCTCAGAGAAAAATGATTCCAGCAATTCAGAGAAAATAATCCTGTCAGGCTGGACAGGAAAAAATGAAAGAGTCCGGGTGGATTTGATTAAAGGAACATGACCAAGAGCTATATTGCAGCTACAATACATGGTAACTAATGGTACATCCTGGCTTGGAATTTCCTACAAAAAGATCAGAAATAACTTACATGTAATTACTTCTAAATTATGTGTATTCAGTTATCATGATCATCCTCCTGGTTTGGGAACCAAGATGTTAAAAGCTTCTAAAGGCTCTTTTCGAAATGACGGCTTCGGTTTTGGCTCTGGCTTTAAAAGCTCCGCATGCATGTCTGGAGCCTGAAGCCCCGTACTGAAAGCACACATTTTTAAAATAACAGACGGAGCCTAAGCCGGAGCCTAAGCTCAAGCCGTAGTTTCGAAGAGGGCTTTAGTCTTGCAAGAGATCAGCTTTTTACTGACAAATTACATAAAATTTGTCATGACTAATTATCAATGATGAATTCACTAAACATTTCTAATATTAAAAGCAAAATACACATTTTGTATAAAATTCTCTTTTGCTTGTACATAGGCCTACGTGTTAAAGGTAGAGTACAGGATTGGTATCAAAAATTGTTTTGTTAGTATCAGTCTGAAAGCTTACTGATAGTAAAGTTCATACATTGTACCAGTACCAATCTTCCATAGAAATATTTATGTCTGAAATACTGTCAAAGTCCATAAAATACAATTTGAAGACCCTGATTTTAATTTCGGTTGTAACAATCGGAATTAAGGACAACTTCGTGTTTTCATGCTGAACATTTTTTTTTTTAAACTAATTTTCTCCTGACTCGTACGACGGACGGAGCCCAAATTTTCAAAGGTTTGTTTTTTCATGTACATATTGAATTGCACAAAGTAAGGCCACTGGCACTATCAACTTTACCAATCTATATTTTACCTTAAATACATACATGTAGCTACTCAGGGGAATTTGAATTTGATCATTGTCTACAATATGTACTTCTGTAGAAACAATTGCTTGAGTCATTTGTGTAATACAAGCCCTGTTCTTAAGATAACCCACTGGACTACTGATAGTCGGCATTTATTAATATTAGTAATTTTAGCATTGGGTCGTTAACCGCACAACCATGAACATATGGCTGTCTAGTGTATCAAGTGTTATTTTCCTTACAAGGACTGTATGTATCCTTACATGTCCGTACATGTATCAAAATTGTATGTATTTTTGCCAATGTAAAAATAAAGTTAAAATATTAGTTACAAAAATGTAGGTTGCTCACATGTGCAGTTACAAATCTCATAAAAATTGAGCAAGTGACAAAAATAAAAGAGCAAAGTAGTATAACACATGTATGTAAATGTTCTGATGTACAATGGCATTACATGTACATGTACATGACCTCTGGTCCACTAAAAGTTCCTCAACTCAATGCCAAACAAATGAGCTACTGTACTTTGTACAATGTACATGTACTAATACGCAATGTGTGTGCACTACTGATACTCCACGGAGGCAACTTCCTTCATGCCCATGGCAGGCCTTGATCTTAAGAAAGATGGGGGCAGGCCTTTGCTGGCCAAATCAGAGAAATTGTACAAGGGCATGCTGGCCAAGTTGGTAGTGACAGTGCAATTTTCTGAAGGGCATGCTGGCCAACTTGACAGGGCATGAGGCAATTAGGTCATTGTCTTTTATGTTTTAAAATGTTTGTAGAAAATTACATTTTCCTCATGTGCATCTGAACATTCCCTACCATTGATTAAACCATGGAGGAAACACTCAAAGCTAACTAGAAATGAGTTTTTGTGGCATCACAAAAACTAGGTGTTCGGAGTGTGATGTATTAAAAATGATTTTATGTGTTAAAAGTTAAATGAATTATAAAAGTTAATCCAACTGATATATAAGAAAATATGAAGAAAAACATACATTAAATTGAGCTTTATAATACAATATTTAATTTGAACATCCGGTTTGGACAGGAATTTCTAATCACTTTTAAATGAGGTACTTCCAGTTTGAACGGAAGTAGAGTTCAGAGAGGTCACGCATTGTGTAACAAAGAAGGACCTTCCCTAACTTTGGTATTTGGTGAAAGAATCATGTTCCTAGCTCTTACCATGTATTAATGAGGAGCTACTTCCGGTTTGATTTTAAGTAGAGGTCACAGAGGTCACCCAATGTTCAACAGAGAAGGACCCTCCCTAACCTTGGTATGTGGTGAAAGAATCATGTTCCTAGCTCTCACCATTTTTAAATAAAGAGCTACTTCCGGTTTGACCGGAAGTAGATGTCACAAAGGTCAATTAATGTTTCACAAATGAAGTCTTTCCCTAACCTTGATATTTCTCGAAACAATCATGTTCCTAACTCTAACCACTTTTACATGAAGAGCTACTTCCGGTTTGACCGGAAGTAGAGGTCATAGAGGTCACACGATTTGCAACAGAGAATGACCTTTCCTAACCTTGCTATTTGGTGAAGGAATCATGTTCCTAGTTCTTAGCAATTTTAAATAAAGAGCTACTTCCGGTTTGACCAGAAGTAGATGTCACAGAGGTCACTTATTGTGTCATAAAGAAAGACCCTCCCTTACTTTGACATTTGTCAAAAAAATAAAGTTTATCTCTCAAACGGTTGATTTTTTGTTAATTTTTAAAGTTTTAAATAAGCCCTGCATTAAAGACTAACAAAGCTCGTTTTATACTGACCAAAGAACTTAAAAATAATAGCTTTATAACAATTGTTTCCTTCAACTTCCGGTTTGAACCGCAATACAAGGTCAAATTGGGGTCATTTCTTTGAGACATTTAAATTGTTTCCAAAAGACCTTTGCGATGATTTGTAGATTGTAAAAATCCATTGTGCACTTCAGGAGTTCTGATTTAATTAATAAACTTTGGTTTATTGTAACTCAACATCTGATGACGTCATGATGACGTCATCGTTTTATTTCGCGTCTTCATATTGAGGTTCAAGTATATGCACAGTTTCAAGGTTCAGTTTAATTTCAATTTTGATTTATTTATTTGAAGAAAATTTAGGAGGAATTAACATTTAAAGCAACATAATGGTCTCTATGAGACACCGTATAACACATGGTTTTGATTTTGTTTGATATATTGAAAGTGAAATCAAATAAAACCTTTAAATATGAATATGAAAATAATTAAAAACAGTTTTATCATATGTATTTCATGGGGACTTCCGGTTTGGGCAGGAAGCGAGGTCAACTCAGGTCACTAAGAATTATAAAGAACCGCATACATTTATTGTAACTCGACTCCTGGAGGAAAAACAAGTTACCTTTTTGATATTAACTGCCAGGAAAAACAATGTTTTCGTGCTTTCGAAAGTGTTCCTTTTCCACGCAGTGCAATTGGCTCCCGCCAGGTTGTCTGTTCAAAATACTATTCATATTGTCTTTTATCAAAACATTAACCCTTGCTGCCCTCTGTTTTGTTCGGCATCTATGCGGTGTCAATAAAAAAAGTGTGTATTGCTAGTGAACGTTGATGGCGCTACATCAAATTAACGGTCTCATTCTGTACAGTCAATCTGACATTTGACAGATTCAAATTCCGAGCTCATTATCTGTATTAAAAAGTTCCAAAGTTTTATAAAAACTACCCCACTTTGATAAACATCACAAACACAAGTGTGCACGGCTAAAGAAATACACGGACATTTTGAAAAGCGATGACTTTACTTTTTAATTTTCATTTTTGAACAGTTTTACTCAGCGTATCCCGACAACAACTCTCGCGGGGGTAAAGAGCCTCTGGCCCCGCTGTTGCACACTTGTGACTCTCGTACGTAAGCACGTACGTGATCGGTATAATACAGAACGAAAGACGATCATTTTGTCAATTGCATTTTCTCCACCATTATATATCAAACAACTCACGTGAGCATGTGATCGTCTCAGTAAAGTCTCCTCTTCCTCTCCCTGTCACAATTAAGCCACCAGAATGACATAAAGGGAAACATTTCCACACTGAACTTGGCATGACTTAACAGTTTTTCTTTGCGTCGCCATTATTACACACACACATAACTTAACAACACACCGCAAAGTTCGATGAACTGTGACAAGACCTGACTTGTTATGTATATACATGTACACAGCATGCAGTAAGAGTGCACACGCACGGGGTGCAATACAGTAAGGTAACTGTACAGACTCTATCGGCGGTTGCGCTAAAATCGGCACTTTTCACCTTAATATAACTTCGTTATGCAACGGCCAATTTTGTTGAAATTTCACAATTAGGCTTTTATAGTCGTTATCTATTACTAAAAAATTCAACATGTAGTTTGCTCCAAAACAAATTGAAATAAAGAAAATTCTTATTTTTAAACTCGTCGTCGTAACAAACTGTAACATTTGATGACGTCATCAATGTAATATTTTCAAAGGTCATAAACTACATGTTATTTCGTACACTGAAACTATGTCCTAATTCTGTTTCATATTGACTCCACATCTTAAATTGTGACTTTTTAAGCATTTTTTGCTTCAACTTCCGGTTTGAACCGGAAGACAAGGTCAAATTGGGGTCATGTCTGTGAGGCGTTTACGCAAATTGGGATGACCTTTCCGATGATGTATAGCTTGTAAAAATCCATTGTGTACTTTAGGAGTTATGATTTTTTGAAAGAATAAACTTTGATTTAATGTAATTCGACACCCGATGACGTCATCATGACATCACTCAAACGGTTTCATGTCCTAATGAATATCTAACTATGTGTGAAGTTTCAAGTTCATACAAGCTTAGGAAGTATGCCTTTGTTAGCGGACAATCGACAGGCATAAGAAGAAGGAGAAGTAAAAAATGAAAAAAAAAAAACCGTACAAAAACAATAGGTTTTCGGCTGATCGCCGAACACCTAAAAAGAAAGAAAAAAAAAATTGTGAAACAAGAGATCATGGAATTTTTCCAGAAAAAAGTCCATGGAACCTACAATACATTGTATTTAAAACTCTCACTGTAGAACTTAACAAACTTTCAGTTCATTACACTACAGTACTTGGTGTATTTTAGAGGTCTCGTTTATTACACCTGAAGGATCAAAGGCTTTGCTGTTGGCTTCCTGTAATAGGACTAAATCATTTCCTGTATGTGGTTATGAATGTGGTATGTACAATGTACATGTGTATGTACAAAATGTAACTCTAATACATTTTTACCTATGTACGTACATGTACATGTACATGTATTTGTACTGTTCAACCTTTACTTCTCTGCTAATTTACATAAACACGTTGTACATGTTGTAGGCATGTACATGTGTACATACACATGTAGCGTCACAACTGGGCCCAAACATATTTGGTCTACCAGAATTAAGGCTACCAGCCAAGTTACAATGTCAATTACTGTACCCTCTGTGACTGGTTTCCTGATCATTTTCGCTAAAGCAGACAATTTGTTTAAAAGCACTATTGTTTGCTTGATATTATTAAGGCAACTCTATGAAATTGAGTCCAGATCAGCTGATTTCCTTGGTTTGGGTTTCTCAGCTGTGCCATTGAAAATTGACAAACGGAGTAAAATGGCTTGTGCCTAAAGTGGAACTTTACTCTTATTTTGACAAACTGCAGTTGCATCTTTGATTAATTATATACGCAGATCCATTCTGGAGAGATCAGTTCAATAGAGTATAGTCCTTGATGAACGTGTAGGCACCATCCACCTGTTTGGAGTCGGGTACCAAAAGTGTGTAAATGTAGAAATGTTTTCAAAATTACTGAGCCTACACTGTAGAAGCGAAACCATGGTTTTGTAATTTGAAATGTACAATACAACTGAATGACAACTGTACACATGTGTTCATGTACCCATAATGCATAATCTGTGCAAGTACAACGTATAATTCAAAAATGTCCCTTCAAATATAAAGTATTGTACTATTACTTGCAATGTATTATGCATTCATTTTTATACAGTGTACAACGTGTACATTGAATTATAACATGCACCATAGAGATGCACAAGGGGTATGTACTTAATTATACTGATTGCATTTTTAAGAAGAACATCTTCATTGTACAGTAGTCAGTACATGTACAAGTGAGTGTACATCCATGCCTACTACATGTAGGTACACTGTACATGTATTTCTGCAAAAAGTGTTAATGGCCTCACGTTTTTGACACTATTGGAGTCTTTCTCAAATGCATTCCATTATACGTGACATAACCAGCCTTGCACGTGTTCATGAGAATTGTCTTTTGATAGAGGAATCTGTGTGGCATGTACTTTTACAATGTATACGCAGAAGGGACGCAGAAGAGCTATATTTTTTCGTATACCACTGTAATGTGATAACATTACACATTTTCTATGCATTATCCATGTATTACATGTACTTTATAACAATTTAACAGGAAACAGCATTGTGAAATGTTACAATCTGACGATGGGGAAAACGCCCATTCTAATGTTACAATGGTGTGCTCCTTATAGAATGAATTTGTACAGTGTATAGGCCTGTGTTCATGATGTTAATGATCAAGTTCTTCTTTTGGATAACAATAACTTTGTTTTATTTAAAGGTTGTACGTATCACCCTTGAGGGTGTTAACACCAGAAGAACGAGCCATCAATGTCTATGACTGGGTAAGACAAGATCTAGACCACCCTAGTGAAGAAATGGAATCTGCCAAGAGGTCTTTGCAAGCCAAACTAGATGAATTGTCAAGAGGTACATAATCACCACCCCACTGTTCCCCCTCCCCCTCCCCGCCTTATCCCTAACCAACTCTTACAATCCAGTACCCCTGAATTATGTTAAAAATAACAAAAACAAAAGTACCAACTCAAGTGTGTTAGTGTACATTGTGCTGAAAGCGCACCCAACTTTCCACCAGGAACTACCTCCCAGAAAAAAAAAAACCAACACCAAATAGAAATGATTTCCCCTGCTTGATCTGATTGTATCTTCATGGCATCACAAGTTGCACCTCAATTAACATTCATGAGATGCAAAATACTGCCTGGATGTTTTCAAAATGGCCACAAAATATGCAGTCAATGTGCTAGTCACTGAATAAAAGACAATTACACAAGCCTAACATTGATACAAATTTGTTTTGCTTAATTCACATCTTGAAAATCAAACCATTATGGATTCATACATGTAGGTGTAATGTGTTTTTTTATGAGCAATTTGGGCTCCCTAACAAGCAAGTTTGACTAGCCCATAGTATATGTGACTTGTCAGCTTGTGTTTCAAGGCTAGGTTAATGACTTAATCAAGACAGCCAAAATTACATTGCATCAGATATCGTCATGTCCATACCCAGGAAATATTCCTGATATTGCTGTGCTTTATGGGGTACCATTACCATTCGGCCTGTCTGGTATGCATGTCCCTCATGCAATTGACATGCCAACCCAACACATCCAAATAAATAGTGTAAAGGGTGCCTCCCAGATTTATGCTAATTGATATGACTGTCAATCATGTATCATGTACACATACAATGGAAAGGTGAATGGGGATGTATGAATGTAGATTTTAATGTGTAGTCATGGTAAGTAGTAGACAGTTCAACTCTTCACTACTGTACATGTTCATTGGGTCCAGCCCCAATAAAAGTGCAATTTTGTTTTTCTTTAAAACGTTAGCCTATAGTAATGTTGCCTAGTACGTACATGTACTTGTACATGGGAAGTTTAACCCAAAGTTCCTGAAAATGTTTGATTGGAATGCTTCGGAAAGTTTGCCGGAACTTTCAGGAACTGCACACGTCCGCTACTTCACGGCAGCAACAATTGCCTCCGTTGTCCCTGGTCATTGCTTTGGTACGATTGAAATGTTCCAACAGAAACTTACAATTTCCTCACAGAGATACTCTTTATCAAGAAGAAAATGCCTTGGTGTAGCAGAATCAAAATGAAAAATTGAAGCAGTGCTTACCAAATATACGTGTAGCAGTCCTTTCTTTTTACAAGCAAAAGGGATCATGCAATTTTGATGTACACAACAATGAGCGTGTTTGTACGTGTCATGCGCTTGAACCTTCTTTTGTGCACCAGGCCTTCTTTTGTGTACGGAGGTCATGACCTCTGTAACCCTGGTCTCTGTTGCCCTGATCTTGGCCTTAATGCCCTTCCAAAAGTTTCCCAGAAACTTTAAGATTTTTCAGTGGAAGTGCCCTTTGCAAAATAAAAATGGCCTTGTCCTCTCAAAGATGAAATTCCATGCCTGGTGTATACATTGTACAGTACATTTTTGTATTGTTGTGTGTGCCATCAGCCTTTCAGATCGAAACTTGGTACTTGTACATTCATGAGTACAGATTTAAAATGTAAGGCCGGATGGCGTGTACACTCAAAAATATTTTCCAAGCCAGTAAATGGGTGACATGATTTTGTATTTTTGTGTAAATTCCAAGCCCGGAACAATTTGACATTTTTCTCGATAAAAGAACCTTTGTTTTCTTGGCTTTGTCAAGTTAAAGTTTCTTTGTGGCAGCACTACTCTAAAAAAGAAAATTATTCCAGTAATACTGTCAATTTGGGAAAAAATGGAAGATTCCGGATGTACATTTGTACATTTTTACTACGTGTAGATTGAACTCTGCTGATGTGCATGAATGTACAGTTACATGTTTAATCTACATAAGGGTACAGTACTAGTAGTTCCTTCAAGGCTCAATTTCATGAATCTGTTAAACAGAAATGTCTCGCTAAGCAGAAACCCTTGAAAAGCACCTTTTTCAACTGGTTCCCTGCTTATTTTTCAGATCAATATAAAAGTGATGGAAAAGCTTGATTAGATTGGGCCCTTGCCCTTCTGGTAGATAAGAAGTTTTTCACAAACTTGCAAATTTATCTTGATTAATGAGATAGATTTGAATGTTGTGAAATCATTCATGGGTATCATATAATGCATTAGCTTAATATCATTTATCAAGAAATGCATCTTGAGACTGTCTCAAGGCACATTTCCCTTCCTTTCACCTAGACCTTTGATATTTAGACCTTAGCAGAGGTGTTAACAACACACATGTCCTGGAAGGACAAATTATATTAACATGATTAAAGATATAATGTCTTGTCAAATTCATTCTAATCCTCAAAAAGACAAACCTAGACTCAAATTCATTCTAGTCCTCTAGTGTTCAAAAAAGACAAACCTAGACTCAAATTCATTCTAATCCTCTAGTGTCAATAAAGACATGCAAAGGCTCAAATTCATTCTAATCCTCTAGTGTTCAATTAAGACATGCCAAGGCTCAAAATAATTCTAATCCTCTAGTGTTCAAGAATGACATGTGAAGGCTCAAATTCATTCTAATCCTCTAGTGTTCAATAATGACATGTGAAGGCTCAAATTCATTCTAATCCTCTAGTGTTCAATAATAACATGCCAAGGCTCAAATTCATTCTAATCCTCTAGTGTTCAATAATAACATGCCAAGGCTCAAATTCATTCTAATCCTCTAGTGTTCAATAATAACATGCCAAGGCTCAAATTCATTCTAATCCTCTAGTGTTTAATAAAGACACGCAAAGGCTCAAATTCATTCTAATCCTCTAGTGTCAATAAAGATATGCCCAGGCTCAAATTCATTCTAATCCTCTAGTGTTCAATAATAACATGCCAAGGCTCAAATTCATTCTAATCCTCTAGTGTTCAATTAAGACATGCCAAGGCTCAAATTCATTCTAATCCTCTAGTGTTCAATAAAGACACGCAAAGGCTCAAATTCATTCTAATCCTCTAGTGTTCAATAAAGATATGCCAAGCCTCAAATTCATTCTAATCCTCTAGTGTTCAATAAAGATATGCCAAGGCTCAAATTCATTCTAATCCTCTAGTGTTCAATAAAGACACGCAAAGGCTTAAATTCATTCTAATCCTCTAGTGTCAATAAAGATATGCCAAGGCTCAAATTCATTCTAATCCTCTAGTGTTCAATAAAGACACGCAAAGGCTTAAATTCATTCTAATCCTCTAGTGTGCAATTAAGACATGCCAAGGCTCAAATTCATTCTAATCCTCTAGTGTTCAATAATAACATGCCAAGGCTCAAATTCATTCTAATCCTCTAGTGTTCAATTAAGACATGCCAAGGCTCAAATTCATTCTAATCCTCTAGTGTTCAATAAAGACACGCAAAGGCTTAAATTCATTCTAATCCTCTAGTGTCAATAAAGATATGCCAAGCCTCAAATTCATTCTAATCCTCTAGTGTTCAATAAAGACACGCAAAGGCTTAAATTCATTCTAATCCTCTAGCGTTCAATAAAGACACACCAAGGCTCAAATTCATTCTAATCCTCTAGTGTCAATAAAGATATGCCAAGCCTCAAATTCATTCTAATCTTCTAGTGTTCAATAAAGACACACCAAGGCTCAAATTCATTCTAATCCTCTAGTGTCAATAAAGATATGCCAAGCCTCAAATTCATTCTAATCCTCTAGTGTTCAATAAAGACACACCAAGGCTCAAATTCATTCTAATCCTCTAGTGTCAATAAAGATATGCCAAGCCTCAAATTCATTCTAATCCTCTAGTGTCAATAAAGATATGCCAAGGCTCAAATTCATTCTAATCCTCTAGTGTCAATAAAGATATGCCAAGGCTCAAATTCATTCTAATCCTCTAGTGTCAATAAAGATATGCCAAGCCTCAAATTCATTCTAATCCTCTAGTTTCAATAAAGATATGCCAAGGCTCAAATTCATTCTAATCCTCTAGTGTTCAATAAAGACACGCAAAGGCTCAAATTCATTCTAATCCTCTAGTGTTCAATAAAGACACGCAAAGGCTTAAATTCATTCTAATCCTCTAGTGTTTAATAAAGACACACCAAGGCTCAAATTCATTCTAATCCTCTAGTGTCAATAAAGATATGCCAAGCCTCAAATTCATTCTAATGCTCTAGTGTCAATAAAGATATGCCAAGCCTCAAATTCATTCTAATCCTCTAGTGTTCAATAAAGACACGCAAAGGCTTAAATTCATTCTAATCCTCTAGTGTTCAATAAAGACACACCAAGGCTCAAATTCATTCTAATCCTCTAGTGTCAATAAAGATATGCCAAGCCTCAAATTCATTCTAATCTTCTAGTGTTCAATAAAGACACACCAAGGCTCAAATTCATTCTAATCCTCTAGTGTCAATAAAGATATGCCAAGCCTCAAATTCATTCTAATCCTCTAGTGTCAATAAAGATATGCCAAGGCTCAAATTCATTCTAATCCTCTAGTGTCAATAAAGATATGCCAAGGCTCAAATTCATTCTAATCCTCTAGTGTCAATAAAGATATGCCAAGCCTCAAATTCATTCTAATCCTCTAGTGTCAATAAAGATATGCCAAGGCTCAAATTCATTCTAATCCTCTAGTGTTCAATAAAGACACGCAAAGGCTCAAATTCATTCTAATCCTCTAGCGTTCAATAAAGACACGCAAAGGCTTAAATTCATTCTAATCCTCTAGTGTTCAATAAAGACACACCAAGGCTCAAATTCATTCTAATCCTCTAGTGTCAATAAAGATATGCCAAGCCTCAAATTCATTCTAATGCTCTAGTGTCAATAAAGATATGCCAAGGCTCAAATTCATTCTAATCCTCTAGTGTCAATAAAGATATGCCAAGGCTCAAATTCATTCTAATCCTCTAGTGTCAATAAAGATATGCCAAGCCTCAAATTCATTCTAATCCTCTAGTTTCAATAAAGATATGCCAAGGCTCAAATTCATTCTAATCCTCTAGTGTTCAATAAAGACACACAAAGGCTCAAATTCATTCTAATCCTCTAGTGTTCAATAAAGACACGCAAAGGCTTAAATTCATTCTAATCCTCTAGTGTCAATAAAGATATGCCAAGGCTCAAATTCATTCTAATCCTCTAGTGTTCAATAAAGACATGCCAAGGCTCAAATTCATTCTAATCCTCTAGTGTTCAATAACAACATGCCAAGGCTCAAATTCATTCTAATCCTCTAGTGTTCAATTAAGACATGCCAAGGCTCAAATTCATTCTAATCCTCTAGTGTTCAATAAAGACACGCCAAGGCTCAAATTCATTCTAATCCTCTAGTGTCAATTAAGATATGCCAAGCCTCAAATTCATTCTAATCTTCTAGCGTTCAATAAAGATATGCCAAGGCTCAAATTCATTCTAATCCTCTAGTGTTCAATAAAGACACGCAAAGGCTTAGATTCATTCTAATCCTCTAGTGTCAATAAAGATATGCCAAGGCTCAAATTCATTCTAATCCTCTAGTGTTCAATAAAGACACGCAAAGGCTTAAATTCATTCTAACCCTCTAGTGTTCAATTAAGACATGCCAAGGCTCAAATTCATTCTAATCCTCTAGTGTCAATAAAGATATGCCAAGCCTCAAATTCATTCTAATCCTCTAGTTTCAATAAAGACACGCAAAGGCTCAAATTCATTCTAATCCTCTAGTGTTCAATAATAACATGCCAAGGCTCAAATTCATTCTAATCCTCTAGTGTTCAATAAAGACATGCCAAGGCTCAAATTCATTCTAATCCTCTAGTTTCAATAAAGACATGCAAAGCCTCAAATTCATTCTAATCCTCTAGTGTCAATAAAGATATGCCAAGCCTCAAATTCATTCTAATCCTCTAGTTTCAATAAAGATATGCCAAGGCTCAAATTCATTCTAATCCTCTAGTGTTCAATAATAACATGCCAAGGCTCAAATTCATTCTAATCCTCTAGTGTTCAATTAAGACATGCCAAGGCTCAAATTCATTCTAATCCTCTAGTGTTCAATAAAGACATGCCAAGGCTCAAATTCATTCTAATCCTCTAGTGTTCAATAAAGACATGCAAAGCCTCAAATTCATTCTAATCCTCTAGTGTTCAATAAAGACATGCCAAGGCTCAAATTCATTCTAATCTTCTAGTGTCAATAAAGATATGCCAAGCCTCAAATTCATTCTAATCCTCTAGTGTTCAATAAAGACACGCAAAGGCTCAAATTCATTCTAATCCTCTAGTGTTCAATAAAGACACGCAAAGGCTTAAATTCATTCTAATCCTCTAGTGTTCAATTAAGACATGCGAGGCTCAAATTCATTCTAATCCTCTAGCGTCAATAAAGATATGCCAAGCCTCAAATTCATTCTAATCCTCTAGTGTTCAATAAAGATATGCCAAGGCTCAAATTCATTCTAATCCTCTAGTGTTCAATAAAGACACGCAAAGGCTTAGATTCATTCTAATCCTCTAGTGTCGATAAAGATATGCCAAGGCTCAAATTCATTCTAATCCTCTAGTGTCAATAAAGATATGCCAAGGCTCAAATTCATTCTAATCCTCTAGTGTCAATAAAGATATGCCAAGCCTCAAATTAATTCTAATCCTCTAGTGTTCAATAAAGACATGCAAAGCCTCAAATTCATTCTAATCCTCTAGTGTTCAATAAAGACATGCCAAGGCTCAAATTCATTCTAATCTTCTAGTGTCAATAAAGATATGCCAAGCCTCAAATTCATTCTAATCCTCTAGTGTTCAATAAAGACACGCAAAGGCTCAAATTCATTCTAATCCTCTAGTGTTCAATAAAGACACGCAAAGGCTTAAATTCATTCTAATCCTCTAGTGTTCAATTAAGACATGCCAAGGCTCAAATTCATTCTAATCCTTTAGCGTCAATAAAGATATGCCAAGCCTCAAATTCATTCTAATCCTCTAGTGTTCAATAAAGATATGCCAAGGCTCAAATTCATTCTAATCCTCTAGTGTTCAATAAAGACACGCAAAGGCTCAAATTCATTCTAATCCTCTAGTGTCAATAAAGATATGCCAAGCCTCAAATTCATTCTAATCCTGTAGTTTCAATAAAGATATGCAAAGGCTCAAATTCATTCTAATCCTCTAGTGTTCAATAATAACATGCCAAGGCTCAAATTCATTCTAATCCTCTAGTGTTCAATAATAACATGCCAAGGCTCAAATTCATTCTAATCCTCTAGTGTTCAATAAAGACACGCAAAGGCTCAAATTCATTCTAATCCTCTAGTGTTCAATAATAACATGCCAAGGCTCAAATTCATTCTAATCCTCTAGTGTTCAATAATAACATGCCAAGGCTCAAATTCATTCTAATCCTCTAGTGTTCAATAAAGATATGCCAAGCCTCAAATTCATTCTAATCCTCTAGTGTTCAATAATAACACGCCAAGGCTCAAATTCATTCTAATCCTCTAGTGTTCAATAATAACATGCCAAGGCTCAAATTCATTCTAATCCTCTAGTGTTCAATAATAACATGCCAAGGCTCAAATTCATTCTAATCCTCTAGTGTTCAATAAAGACACGCCAAGGCTCAAATTCATTCTAATCCTCTAGTGTCAATTAAGATATGCCAAGCCTCAAATTCATTCTAATCTTCTAGCGTTCAATAAAGATATGCCAAGGCTCAAATTCATTCTAATCCTCTAGTGTTCAATAAAGACACGCAAAGGCTTAGATTCATTCTAATCCTCTAGTGTCAATAAAGATATGCCAAGGCTCAAATTCATTCTAATCCTCTAGTGTCAATAAAGATATGCCAAGGCTCAAATTCATTCTAATCCTCTAGTGTCAATAAAGATATGCCAAGCCTCAAATTCATTCTAATCCTCTAGTTTCAATAAAGATATGCCAAGGCTCAAATTCATTCTAATCCTCTAGTGTTCAATAATAACATGCCAAGGCTCAAATTCATTCTAATCCTCTCGTGTTCAATAAAGACACGCAGAGGCTTAAATTCATTTTAATCCTCTAGTGTCAATAAAAACACACCAAGGCTCTAATTCATTTTAATCCTTTTTTGGGTTGATTATGTGTTTTGCTTGTTTACATCTGTGAACTGTCTGCTCCTCCAGTTAGTTTTACTAAATGTTCCTACTGTATATTTTTTTCATCAGCCCAGCGGAACAGCATGGGACCCAATGCTTTGGTCACCCAACAACAACAACAACAACAACAGCAGCAACAGCAACAGCAACAGCAGCAGCCCATCATGGTGGATGCGTCTGTGGGTGTAGGTCAGTATGAGTGGCAACCCTTCAGATACATAAACTTTGCTCCTGCATTAAATAGAAGACTTTTTAATACAATACAATACATCAGGCATTTTGCAAAATGCTACTAGACTGTTCCGTCCGGCTGGTGTCCCTTAGTCAAGGCTACATGTATGTGAAGAGTGGAAATTTACCTGGTACATGTATGTCTGCAGTCCCCAAGAGCCCAAATGCTCGAAATACAGTTCTTGCTGCTACTTTGGAATGGAGCTGGCCTGCAGACTTTGGGTTCTTGTGGTCAAGGCATCTTGTCATCAGTTTGACCTTCATCAAATTCCCTGTTAGATGTTTTAGTCATTGCAGGGTGAAAACATTGATAGTATCAACAAGTGCAAATGTATGTATTGAAAATCTCTCTTTCAGGCCGACTAGAATCCTCCCCATCACCATCGCCCAAGTCCCCCCAGTCCAGTGCCTCCTCCAGCCACTTTCCGTACCAGTCCTCAACAATGCCTCGGAGGGAGAGGGAACGAGAGAGGGAGAGGAGGATCAGCGGAGACAGGAGACCCAGCGATGAGTTAGGTTACAGCAAACTGGAGGATGTAACCGATGTGCAAATACTTGCCAAGATGCAGGAAGAAAGTAAGCACTGGGTCTGATAGGGACTCTCCATAATATCTGGCCCAATTTCATAGAGCTGTTTAAGCAGAAAATATTCCTTAAAAAAAGTACAGTCTGTGGGATAGAATGTTGAAATCATACTTGTATCTCTGACCATCCATGCTCTAAGTAAGCAAGCCTGGTCCCAATTTCACAGAGCTTCTTAAGCAAAACAATTTGATTAACATTTTCTGCTTAACAAAGATAAGAGAGGGTACTAGTTACAAATGGTTGATATAATATGGTATTTTGGCTGTTTACCTTATTCTGGTAAGCATATATTTTGTTGTGCCTAGGTACTTTTTTGTACTTAAGCAGCTCTATGAAAGTTGGCCGAGACTTGATCCTTAGAGTGAACATTTAAAATTGGATCACAGGTCACAGGTCACAGGTCACAGGTGTGGTACCTGCTCCTCAATACCTAGCATGATTTTCGGAATATAAGTCAGACGGTATATAAGCCTCAATACATGAAAATCATCAAAGTAAGTTTGAGTGTAAGTGTTACCGTCGATTTCAGAACCAACATTTAGAGTTCAAAGCAAAGTTTACAAAGTCTGCGCCTATGATCAAAACATTGCGTCTTCAAAAAGTGCGTCTTTAAAATTTCTGAGGAACTGTGCATTTATGATGAAAGCCTTTCTTCCCCCTTTCTAAATTCATCTCACTCAGGTCTAAGGCAAGCCATGCACCAGTCTCCTTCCAATTCCCCAAGGAGGGCAGTCACCGGTATCTCACCAGCCTCCTCAGAGAACACCCTCCACAGACCTGCCTCTCGAACCAACAGCCACGGTAGCAACATTGACAAGGACGAGGCCTATGAGGCACACCTCCTTGTAGGTGCAGATGCAAATGCTAAGACATCAAATGTGGTACGGAGGAGGCCCTCGCTTGAGAGAATAAAGAAAGTAGAAGGTGGGTATAAAAAACATAAGCTGGGATAACTTTACTTGTAAACGACAGACATGTAAACTAGATGTACAATTCCCTTTCCTTTTTTATGTTGATTCCATGAAGTTGGTAAGGATAAGTTAACAACAGAACAGGTTGCAGTGGGAACCAAAAATTCACCTCATCATCAACCCCTTTCCTTCCTGGATCCGTCTGCCCTTTTCCCCACTGATTCTTTCCTGCTGGGAAAGCAAGCTCCCATTGACACATTCCAGATTACATTCCATTTCTGCTCTAGTAGTTTAAATGGGACAGCCACTGTGGGAGTTTGTGTGAAGTTTTCCCTGTACTAACTAATAGATGTTTCTGTTCATTGCACCATGATCATACTCGGTGTGGGTGCAGTTAGCTTGTATCATTCATTTCAGTGCATTGATTATGAACAGATTTGACAGTTTAACATGTTTAACTGTTTCACAAAATTACCGAAGCTACCAGACAGTGTGTCGTCTTGACGTTCGTTGATGTCAGATTTTTTTTTAACATTAATTTATGTTGGAAACTCAGTATCGAGTATTCTCAATATATTGAGTATAACGGCGCGAGTTCAAAAATGTCATGTACACTGACTCTGTAGAAAAGCATTGCATTTTCATCACAGCAGCACATTTTGGCTTTGCGCAATCACCCCCCCAAAGAAGATAAAGACAAACAAAGAAAGAAAAGAATCTTACATTTATACTGTAAAATAATCCTTTGATTCATCCAGAGTGATCCTAAATTCTAAACGTTGCTACGGCGCTCCACTATCTTTGGTTTTTAGTACTGGTAAACAAGCTACAGACAAAATGTGTCAGAGGAATTTGCATCGCCAACCATGTGCATGCTGACATTGCCGTACGATGCGAGCCAGCGAAAACCCGTTTTGTAGACGGCTTTAGCACGCACACCAGTGATAACTAGTCTTTAATACTCCAGTTGTTTACAAACATATTGGTATGTTATTGCACCAACAGAGGGCGTAAGCTCTTATTCTTTTGCATTGTTGTAAAAGTGCCCACTAGCATCTGATGGTTCTTGCCAATATTATTGCATGCAAAGTAGCGTGTATTTGCCAGCATACTCGGATGTGCGTTTGTACATTGTATACAAATCAATAAAAAATGCAGCTTAACTTTATCGATAATCTGACATCTGATACCATTTATGAACTTCAAAATTTTCAATATTTCGATATGATTAAAAAAGTGATATCGGTGATATTGATATAAAAATAGTATCGAGTATTTGAGTATTATCGATGTATCAACAAGCGTTATGTCATGTGATGTTTGAATAATGTAATCTGGGTATTTATATAGCATTCTTACTTGATGGTATCACAATGCTTAACAGAAACATTCTTTTTTTTTACACATGGGTGTGGAGATTTTGTGAAGGAGGAAGTATTAAATGACTTCCATTAAAGCGCCTTTTAGTTTTGAGCATTAAGACGCACTGTGGCACATTTTTCCGGGCAGCTCTCCTTCTCTTTAACAAAAAGTGTCGAGTGTTCTCCTACATGTACATGCTTTACACAACACACAAGACCTACGGTGTAACATTCCATCAAAAGGACAAAGCTACTGTGGTAAAGTTTCTGGCTCAAGGACACAAATGCTATATCCAGAACCCCAACCATACTCTGGCAACACCAGAACTTGAGTCCTGTGCACTACAACACTCGGCTACAACAGTTCTTGTGATTGTAATGTGCCAACACTTATGTTTTTTAACTGTGCTTAATTTAATGACTCCGTTGAGTAATAGTTTCACCAAAACAACTTAACAATGAGATTAAGACCAGGGCTTAAATGTACAAAACACTAAGATTGATGTTAAAAAGGAACACATTGCCTTCAGATTGGGCTTTTGGGCTATACAAAGTTTTTTCAATGAAATGAATATGCTTGGAAAGATATTTTAAAAGTAGAGTGGCCTAATGATTTATATAAATTTCAAAGGCAAATGTATGTTCTCAATAATTACAACACACTCTAGTAGTTTTATCGCATAGACAACTCTTAATAAGGATAAGGAGCTATATCCAGCTGGCAAAATTTTCAGAGATTTGAAGGCAATTTGCCCTTTTAAGATGAGTTGTCAATATTGCCATAGTGATTTTTCTATTGCGGGTATCCAGGTATCACACTTTATTTAGCAATTAAGATTTATGTACATCTTAAGATCAATCCAATGTTCATGTAGATTGTGTGAAATCAAGCCCTGAAGCCTAAAACGATTAGAGCTGTAAAGTTTTCACGAAAGAATTTGTTTGACTCAATGCTTTCGTTTAAAGACAACATTACAAGTTATTCTAGGCATTATGAAAACCAGGGATTCAAACCCACCACCTTTTGGTTACAACGCCCATCAGTCTACTCCTCCGATGTATGAACTTTAATGATGTGGATAACAAGATCTCATTTGCTTTAACTTCTTGTGGGTAACTTTTAAGCTTCTGCATGTTCAGAGAGGTACACTAATACTGCATAAACTTGATTGTTGCACGGGATACATGTATTTTACTGTACTCAATCCCGAAGTCCAGTGTAAGTGTCATACTTATCCATCTTCAACTCATCTTCCATCCACTACTGCTGCCTGCCACTCCCTTCCATCCTCCCATATTCCCCACCCCCTCCTGTCCTGTATGTCAACCCCCACCTATACAAATGCAGGGGATACACGTAGATATAGTTATGGAGCAAAGATGGCACCCAACCATACCGCTGATAACGGGGACAGTATCACAATAGCCGAGTTGCAGAAACTCGCGCTTGGTAAGTGTGCATTTTGCACAGATGCAGAGCTAGATGCATTGGTTGTGGTCACGTAGTAAAGGTTTATTTGCACATGTGCCACATACTTTTTCGTCCAGTGCATTTGGTTGGTGTATTACGCTGATGCAAAGTTACTTTTCTGACACAGTGAATATCTGGTTATTGTAAAATCTTGTGAAGCTCCAGTACCTGTGTATGTTGTAAAAAGAAATGGATGAGGACTTTCCAACTTGGCATGTATCAGGGTGATGTTGCTATTGTGTGTTTGCTGTGGTTGGTGGTGTTGTGTACAACCAACACCACCCAGATCAGGCAGCAACTCTCTGTTTACCTACATGTTCATGTACCGTGCCCTAACCACATTTAGTTTTAGCATAACTGCACCACCCAACTGAACCAGGATTCCTCTTTAATTCAGGCATGCAACTTCTCAGCTAATCAGCCGATTTCCCTCTCCCCCCATTTTTAGTGCCCTTGGAAACTGGGAAAAACTTTACAAAGTTTGGGGCTCTTGGCTCTCAGCAGTTTACTTTTTATTCTCCATAACAATACTGCATGTCCGTTAATTACTTATGATATATAATCATGCCCCAGTCAAGTCTAAAGCAACAGCCCTGTATGCATGTTGTTTGAGCATGATCTGTCCCACCTCCATGTCATCAACCCTTGGTTTATCCAGAATTAAGATTTAAATGTAGGATGAGATGGACCAAGAGAAAAGCGCATGACGACCCCTTTCATTTGATTACAGCCACTGTAAACACAGTCTAATGTGCAACTTAGAATCAGTTTGCTTTACACTTATTTGTTTCTCACAGTCATTTTATTTGCAGTTACACATTGTTTTGCACCATGGCTTTTGTTGTGAGCTTTTCTTTGAGCTGTTTTGTAATTGTGTTGTTATTATGTGGATGAAAACTTTGCAATCCTGTATCGTTCTCATGGATTTGAATGAGATCAATGCTAGTTACTTTTTGTGTAATTTCAGAGAGGCAAGCAGCTCACAAGGGCAGCCTACCCAACCTAAACCGAACCTACACCAAGGAGAGTCCCCCAGCCACACCCCAACCACCCACCGCAGCCACCACCACCCAAAACAACCATACAGACCCCACAGAGTCCAGACTCAAACACCCAACCAGCCCCTCACCGACGCGGTCCTTGCCTAGCCCGGGTAAAACAAGCTCCCTCAAACAGCCCTCACCGAGCAAGCTACGGAACGCTTCGCCACAGCGTAGCGGAATACCGGTTAGATCGAGTGCCTCTGCTGAGCGGAGTGGTATTCCTAGGCCCCGTTCAGCGGTTCTCTCCCCAAGATCGCAGTTACTTGTGCCAGGAAATAGGAGGTAAGCTTTAGTGTGTCCATGCTTGTTGATTCTCAGGGTATTGTGGAAGGATGACTTACAGACCATTCCTATTTATCTGTGATGTGTGTTTATGGCTTTGCAAAACCTGTCATCCTATGTGACTGTCGTCCTGTATAATTTATTTTAAAGCAAGAGTGTACATACTCGATGATTAACTGACCTGTTGCATACTACCCTTGGTGGACAGCAATCCTGGGCAACATTTTCTCAATTTGGAATCTTTGTCCAATCTCACCTAGTAAAATCTAAGGACAACTTGTGGTGTTTTTACTCGATTGAATATGATCGTTATTTCATCATGCCACCTGTGTCTATAATAAAACACAAATTAATGAAAGATAGTAATGGCACAAGCCTAATAACTTGAACTAAAAATGAAGAGTGACTACCCACAATTGGGGAAAAAAAAACAACAAAAACTTGAACAGTATGAGAGAACCTGTTTACATGTACAACATGTATTCAGTTCTTTGCAGTTGGTATTTGAATAAAAGTTGAACACCCTAACTCTATCAATTGATTATAAAATATCATATTTTTCTGACTGATCTTGTTTGCGCAACAAGCTCCAATGTCGGTGCAATCAATTAAGTCAAAAGAAAGCACTTCATTCATGTCATTGGTTGACAGTTGCGCATTGCGCGTACACGTATGCAAATTTCAATTTTTAAAATTCGTTCTTTACTTCAACACATTCATTTGTTAAATTGGACTGAGCATAACTTTAAATTTCTGTTTTTTGTTGTTGATGTTGGCTGTCATGGCAACCTGTATGGAATGAATCTGTCAATGATTACATGTATTTTGTATGATTAGCAATTAATGTGCATGCATGCCATGTTGAGCAAAACATCAAACAGATAAGGCAACCTTTTTCCCGTGGTTGTGTGATCTCGCCATACTATTTTTTCCCAGCAGTCTTTGCTGGACCATAACCCCTGGAATGTAAATGCGGAGATATTTCTGTACATGGAGGGGATTTCGTCAAAATACATGCATTTGACACACACGTGCTGAGCCCCTACAAGAGGTGTGTCATTTTTCAAATAGCTGGAATTAAATTCCAGTCACTTTCTAGTGCCAATAAGCAATAAGTGTTGCTTGTCTGTGTCTGCCTTCCAGGGGTTAGTGATTAGAGTGGATGATAAAGCATGCTGCCCATGGGAAGGAGGTTGCTAGCTAATGGTCTGGGGCCAATTTCATAGAACTTCTTAAGCAGAAAATATTGATTAAAAAATTTACCAGGAAACAATCACAAATTGTACATGTGGAATGCTATTTTGGCTGGTAACCTACATGTATTTCTGATAACCAAAAGTGTTTTGTGCTAAGCTACTTTTTGTGCTTAAGCAGCTCCATGGAAATAGGCCCTGGTTCCTGCTGCTGGCAGCTACACATATGTATTGTTTGGCTACCCAGCAAGACCAGTGAGAACAATGTGCAACAGTTGTGTGGTTTTATTTATGTACGCCCCACGTCAGTGATAAATGTATATTTGGCAGCATGTATGTTTTATTTGTGTGTTTATGAATATAGGATAAAAATAAAAGCAAAGATTGTCAATGTAGTTTTTGATTAAACCTGTTTTCAAGCAGGTGCATGGCATATGACAGCAATGACAATGTATGTATAGGGTAACTGCATGAATAAATGTACCGTAATTACTGTACTATAGATGCATTAAGTACATAAAAATGACAAGCATGTACACTGTACATGTATTAGTACCTTCCCTTGATACTAGTTGTACACAACAGTGTACAGAAATATGTATGCCTTCAGATTTTGAATTTAAATAACAACTCATGAAATTTATAGTTATAGTGTGTAAGTACAGTATGTGTGTAAAGATTGCATGATGGTCAACAGTATAGAAAGTACATGTACTATGGGTGCATGGTGTCCTGACACAAAAGATAAGCAGGGTTTTAATAGCGATCAGTACTCAGCAACCACTAAATGTAAGCGGTAAGCACTACATCTGCAGAGAGAGAGAGACGGGGTCCCAGATGCAGTGATTTCAATGAGATCAAGAGCAAAAGCTTGTCTGGAGAGAATTGGGAGCACCCTTAAGGACCCCCATGGCTGAATTTGCAAGGTTTTTTAAGCAGACCTTTCTCTTTGAATGAACCAGAAAGTACATGTATGCATCGCTTTACCAAATTATGACATCGCCAATTTAGATTGTCTCTCTCTGATCAGTCATGCATGACCAAATCATCATCTCAACTTAGATCAAATAATTTTGTTGGTACAACAAGGTTATATCTCCTAAATTAGCGTGAAACTCGAGTTTTAGAATGTCCAAAGGTCGTATCTCCCTTAAAATAACCCGGAATACACAAAGTCAATGGCTGCACTGTTTTTAGTGTGTTTTCTTGCGAGATACCAGAATCGATTTATGACCATGTAGCACCGTCACAACAAAACGGAAGAGGACAAAATGAGCTTTCAAGTATGCTTTTATGCCCAAATGACAATTTTTGGTGTTTACAGAGCTACCCTAGTTTTCTGTTTTTCCAGGACACACTGTACATGTATTATGTGAAGGTAATGAAAGCATGTATCATATGATGATTCAGGTTTAGCAAATACCCTCTTGTTTATTATCAGTTGTGTTCAGCTACCTCTTGTGTTTGCAATTTTGTTGTTGTTTTGATGAATGTGTAGAGTACAGTAAGATGTAGATTTGCATTTGAATTGATTTGCTCAGTCTTCCCCCCCACCCATTTTATTTAGGTCTGTACACATCCATGGATAGAACCAGTCATCTCTGTTCATGTTTTAGTATTGAAAACCTAGTCAAGTTTTTTTAAGTGGTAAATTGGCTGCACATTTAATTTTGTAAGCTGAAGAATTTACTATGGCTCATCAGACCGTATCAAAACTTAGGTACACAAAACTGCATGGATCAAATTCATTCAGACTGAACATGTTTTGTGCGCACTGAATGCTGAAATTATACAGCCAATGATGATTGTTGAGTGGCAATTGATAGTATGTCACTGTGTAGCAATTTGCTATGCTACATGGGAAATCCTTCACTGAACTGTAATTCTTGAATTGACTATATTTCCACCAAAAAAAGATAGAAAAATAAAACAAGAGAGAAATACAGAGATGCCTTGGTCATGTTGTACATGTAGACCTAATGCATTTGTATAGAAAGTTTGTCAGTACAGTAGTTATATTCCAAACCATACATGGTTAACCTTAATACTGCATTGCAAGATGGCCATTCTTTTTTCAGGGGGGACAGTCCGATGATGAGGGAACTCAAAGAAACCCAACAGTCAGAATGGTAACTGTTGGCTGATAGATCACCAGAGGGTAGCCAGGTGAAAATTTTCAAATCATTTTCCCCCCTTTTGTTCTTTATTAGGTCAGATTTTGTTATTGGTTAATCGGCAGAATTTAGTTAACGTATTATTATTTCTAAAATCATTTTTCTCCTTTAATTTTCAGAACAGATTTCATATTTGGTTAACAAGAACAATTTAGTATACATGTATATACAACGTTGGGCTGGTTAGCTCAGTTAGACAAATGTAAGAGCGCTTGTAGGGTATTCGAGAGGTCGTGGGTTTGAGTCTGGCATCAGCCAAATTTTCTTGGTTCACCCCAATTTGTATATATAATTTTTCTAAAGTCGTAACAGGAGAAAGGCTATTGTTATTAAAGTAAATCAACAACTTTCTGGTTCAGTGTAGGAATGTACCATGATAAAAACTACTGTGGGATGAATTTATTAATAGTGGCAGTCATAAACTTTTTAACATTAGTTGCCAGCCTGTTTGCAAAATACTGTACTTAAAACGTATGTACCTATTCTTTGTACAACTTGTATGTACAAAGAATGTATCCAGAGATGTACCCAATGTAGGTAACAATGGTATTTAAAGGCCTGCTATACTTTATATTCACACCTTGCCTGCTGGCTGCTTAATGTACATGATGCACACTAACAATTAATTTACTGAACCAAAAGTTACTTGAAGTTAAGCGTTTTCTTTTTCATGTAACAATTAATAAACAAACCTGCTAATCTAGATTGTGCCTGCAAAATGAACTTTTAACAGATGTAATGATTACATATCAGAATCCATATGAGTTTTCTATTTATTTACACGCACACCGTCATGTATAAAGTACAATGTATACAGTAGGTTTCTGTTAACCCAAATCCCCTGGACATTTTATCCAGGAACTGTTCTGTATCAATCAGTTCAAATTCAGCAGCATGTGGAATCTCAACACCTACTATAGAAACTCAAAAGGGTAACCAGTGAATAGTCATGACCTCCCTTGACATATCAATATTGATCCCATATTATAACTCATGGATGAGGTCAAGTGAATTTGCGTCTACCAGTTACCCTATAGAGTCTGAGTCTACCCACCCAAAGCTGTAGCTTGAGGCAGTGTTTGCCCTGGCTGATGAACTGAGCGAGGTGTAACAATTCAAATAGTTGATGGAAGCAAAATTTATGCAGCCTTCAGACTGACAAGAATGCAACACTTTCACAAATGAATCACATCCAAATTGTGAGTTCTTGATACATACAGGTCAAGGGAAAAGCTCATAAATGATGTAAAATGGGCGCTGTGCTGATGGCAAAGCGTGACAGCAAGGTAGTGGTATTCTAAAGAATGAGTGAGGTGGTTACTAAAAGTAGCGAGGTGGGCCACCTGAAGTTTGAATGGACAGTGGAAATGCTGTCTTGGGTACGAAGTATGCCTGCCTCCATGCCAAGCATGGCTGCATTGGCTTTAATAAGGTTTTCTAAGTCTTCCAACTCAGTCCAAACCTTGCACAAGATTTTTGAAGAATTGAACTATTCGGAGGAACTTGGGTATAGTGTGACAGTTTTTTGCAATAGATATATATGTAAATAATGCATTATTATAGCGAATAATTTATTACTGAAAAAACAAATTTTATATTTTTGCTTACAGGGTACTCTTTTTAATATGCTGGAGGTTAACAATTGGTTTCCATTATAAAAACAATCGACACGATTGACCTGCATTATTATAGGGCAGTCATCTAGTTTTTCTAACACTAGGCCGTATCTGAATGAATGTCTATGACCTTAGCTATGGCTGGTTCGCTGTTTGTCACTGTTTACTGCAACTAGGGGTTGTTGCCGAAGTCGCTTGATTCTAACACGACATAAATCAATACAATCAATAATAAGCCGTGTCCGAATTTGCGGCTGCAGCTGCCAGTGTGGCTGTTGCTAAGGGCAGCCTATGCTTCGGCACATGATAACTGGGTGATCCAGCCCTAACTCTAGCCATAGCCGCCAATTCGGACGTGATGTAAGGCAGAAAGGTCAAAATAGTCTGATCCCTCTTTGATATACCAAAGGGAACATGGTAAAGATGATGACCTCATGAAAATGAATGGCTTCTGCAGTGACTATGGCCGGAATGCCAAAAAGTACTTTTCTTCAACCTTATTGCTGCAGCCATTCGCTGCAGCCATTGGCCATAGCCATAGTCAAAGTCACTTGATGCAGCTATTGGCCATAGCCATAGTCAAAGTCACTTGATTCATACACAGCCTAAGAGTCACTAACCAGGAAAAAACCCATAAACTGATTGCCATTTCTTAGAGAGAAACAGGGTGGAGCTTACTGGGTTACAGGGGCTGTGTAATAACCAAGAACTGGAAATGGGGTCCCACTTGCTTAAGGCCAGTTTAAAGTCAGTTGTGCGATGGCCTTAACACTATGTGCAACCTGGACATATGACTCTATGAGCTTAACCCCATAAACATCATTGACAGTGCTACAAGCCTTTCATAAGCTAAACTAACCTTTACCTAACAGCAGAACTCTTCCTGATATTTTGTAGCTGATTTCTTTCCCTTTTTCTTATACTCATCGTCTATGCTGCTGTCTTCTCCTCTCTCTATAGCTCATTAACAATGCCAAGGACATCACATAAGACTAAAGATGATTCGTGGAAGGACGGATGCTACTGAAGATTCAGTCTCGCCATGCCATTGCCAGGAGAATGCTTGCTAACCCCCTCTCCTTATCAACATTTTTAAAAACTTTAATAAAGTAATTGCTATAATGGACTTAACCCGCAAACGCTGGTTCACACTAGATGGGAAGATAAATGCTAAGGGAACTTCACAAATTTGTCATGCAGGAACTTGGCCCAACTTCATGGTGCAGCTTACCAGGGAAATCTGCGCGCATTCACCATTCTGTGCTTACAATTAACTAGTATCACACTTCTACACTACTTGTGCAAATGAAGAATTTGTTGATATGCATACAATACACATTATGTACATGAAGTATAGCATGCAAGTGCACAGTGGGAGACTTTGAGGACACATGATGGCAGCAGACTTACCAGGTATACCCATTGTTCTCAGAAATGTGCAACATGCTCATAACTACGTAAACAATGACAATTTACCTGGTAAGTCTGCTGCCACCTATTGTTCCAAACTCTTCCATTAGAAATTCCATACTTACCTTGAAGACACTTGTACACTTGTACTAGTTTTCCTTGAGGAATTCACAAATTTTCCACTTTCCATTAGCAGTGCCATGAAATTAGGCCCAGTAAATGAACATTATCATTGCAAAGATAATCATAAAACTATTTGTCAAAGTTTATTACAAGCTGCTATATGTTCATGTTTGATTTATTCTTGAGACAAGGAAATATTCCCTCTTTGAACTGTACTAATCCCTTGCTTTGAACCAGTTAGCGCCAGGGATCTTCCATTTCTTCCCCATTCAGCCTGCCGGAATCATTTTTCTAATAAAGTACCAATAGTACAAAGACACCGGCTGACTTGACAAAGCTAAAAGAACACGATTTGTTGTGTCTCTATCAAGAAAATATCAGTCACACACCTTGAATTGCAAAACCTTGGCTGTGAGACAAGCCAAGGATTGGTCCTAAGACCAAAACCAAGGCTGGAGACTCTGTTTACTCGGACTTAACCACCATTGAGCTCAAAATAGAATGATATGCAATGGTTGAAGCCTTTTGATCTGTCATAATCCTATTATTGGAACAAAAGGGCAATGGTCTGGAATCAGGAATTACACAATAACCCCTGCATAAAGGGAGAATTTCAACATAATTTTCAGTACCACTCGTCCACTTTATGTGGGTGAAATGAAGCATTAAATGGTGAGTACATGCTCTGTTCTTAGTTGAAAGTCTGGGCGACCTGTTTCACACAAAAATACAATCTCACACCACAAGGTACATGTATCTGGCATGTAAAATAATGGCATGTATACACATCATCTGGCGTTAACTGGTTAAGGGTCTTGTCACACCAGGCATCTGTTACAGGTGACTTGAAGGGAACCAACTGCACTGCTTGTAAAGGAAAACTTTACATTGTCTGTTCATCCTATACATGGTTGCCTATAAATTGCCATGTGTGACATGGCACTAAGGCAACAAGATACAGCTTTGTTTTTCAATTTGAATTAAAGACTGTTAATGCATTAATACCTTGCCAATATAAAGGTGTTATACTTATTGCAATGCTTTATTTTGCTGGACTAAAACAAAATAAAACATACTAACACTATTAATCAGGGGAGCTGCTAAAGCAGAAAAATTAGCTAAACGATTTTCTGCTAAGCAAAACTGAGCAGGAAACCAGTCAAAGGCAGTATGTGTGATATGGTTTTTAAGTATATGGTAACCTTATTCTAGTAAGCAAAATTGTTATGTGCTTAAGCTACTTTTTGTGCTTAAGCAGCTCTACGATCGTGGTCCAGTACATCTAGGTCTAATAAGGGTATTATCAAACAAGGCAATTTTTACAGGCAACTTGGAGGCAACCAACTACACTGCAATGCAGAAGGAACAATTTGGTAGTGTTGTACTATCGCCCCAAAATAATGTAAAAACTGAAGCGTGAATGTTTTTCTTCTTTGAGATTATGCATAACTGGTTGCCTGTATATTGCCTCATGTGACATGCCCTGCAGTGTACCAGTGTCATAAACTTGCTGTAAAAAAAAAGCCCACAAATTAAAAGTAGTGCCGTGTCGGAAGTGGCGGCTTCTGCCGTGGCTGTGGCCGGTTGCTGAAAAGGCGTTGTTGTTGCAGCCAAAGGCCACAGCCGTGGCAAAAGTTGCTTGATTTGGACACAGCTTATGTCATGTGTGTGGACGTTGCAAAACCATTCAAGTCAATTACAAATATAGAATGAGGAGTACTCTTCTCTGGTCCTTTCAGAAACCAAAATGGTTTCAATAGGCAACTTTCTTTTAAGAAAACTGGCAACTTGTGAATGTTTGAAATAACAAGTAAGGAAAATTGACAATGTAGTTTCAAGAATTTTATAAAACTTTGTAAGTAATACTAACTGATCTTACCACCTACGCATTATCAAGAATTGTTGAGGGTAAAATGAATTGACAAAGAGACAATAAATCTTTTAGTCTTCAAATTGTAAAACAGAAAAGTAAAGGTAGAGACACTATCAAATCAGCGATTGTTTGTCACAGGTTTGAGTATGGTGCTTGGGTCCTTGAGCAAGTTTCAAAGGTGAAAACCTCAAGTAACCAAAAATAGAAGTTAAACTTTTTGAGATCCTAATTGTAATTATGTTGGTTCTTGAGGTAACCTGAGGTCAGTGATAATTAGGGAACAAGGCTGTTTGATGACCTTTGACTTTAAAGTAGCACAAAGGTAAAAGGTCAATATGTATTTCTGTAAAAATTCAAATGTATATCAACGTACGATTCAGTGTGTGAGATTGCAAATATGTAAAGATAAGTGTGGATTGTGACATGTATATGTAGGGTAATAATAGAAATAGATACACATCCTTGTAAATTGGGATGTCCAAGGGCCTGGAATTTTACAGATGGTCGTTGTCTCCATTGCCTCATTGACCTTTTTCATACAGCTGCTTGAGCAGAAGGCTATGTAATAATTGCATTGGGGATATCAAATTTTATTTAGGTTTTTACCCTTACACCATTGTGCGATAAGCACTGTATACTGAGTGCTTTCTGTGTCATACAGGGAGAGAAATGTAGTGCTTAACAAAATTTGTGCTATGGAATAATGAATTGGGAACCAGTCATAAACAGTACGCATGGGATGGTATTTTGGCTTGGAACCGATTTCTAGTATTACCAAAAATTTGTTTGCTTAGGTTACTTTTTTGCTTAAGCAGCTCTATGACATTGGGCACTGGATTTGACTTTGATGGTCCCACAGGCACTGTAGTTTTCTAAATGAAGTGCTCTTTTATGGGAAAAGTTGTGTTGTCCCAAGAATGGAATTCCGGGAGTGGTCTGAAAACTACTTTTCTTGACCCATTCTGATTAAGAACCTTTTAGCCTTATTCCTGTAGTGATTTGCACTTAACTGAGTAATGTAGTGTGTCATTTATATTTATGAAAAGAAAATCTCTTCCCTAGATGTGGTCACTCTCACTCAACAAGAATCAAGTTAATTATTGATAATGTGGTGTAAGGCAATGCTCATTGGGTCAAAATTTTGCAGGTCGAAAGATCCGTGCAGAAAAGCTTAAAATCATACTTTTTGTACAGATGCCAATGTACAACCTTGATAAACCAATCTGGGCATGCAACCCTGAGCTAAAAAAAAAGAGACAGGCATGCAACTTTCAGCTGATCAGTTGATTTCCTCATTCTAATTTTTGTAGTGCCATAGATAACTGAAATCCACTATACAAAGTAACTTTTATGTTTTGCCCCCCCCCCTTTTTTAAATAAATATTTTACAAAGTTGCATTTCTGATGAGATCTAAAGCTGTTTAAAGTTTAGATTTTTGGCAATTGATTAACAAGGGTACAGCCAGAAGCAAGTTCGAGTGCGCACATTTGGTCGACCCGTGGTTGACCACTGACTATCAACGCATATGCGTAGTGACATACACACTTGAACGACCGGTTAGGTAGTCTAATTTTATTACTCACAAATCTTTGTTGGCAGTGATCTGTGCACTTCCATTACTTTCAGCCATTTTGCAATAGCGTCACTGGTTCCCTTCTGCCCTTTGCCCTTCACACAGGTCGGCATGAAACAAGGCTGGTTCCAAATGGTCGACCACAGCAGTCAACCAATGGTCAGCCGGCCTGGGTTTGGGTCAAGATGGTTGACCTTTAGTTAACCATAGTACGCACTCGAACTTGCTCAAGCTTGCGTTCCTTTTCACACAAATCCAATTTTCCCAAATCAAAGTGGGAAGTGAAATTAAGTCCATTGTATCTACATGATAATAGGTCATAGTAAAATCAGTTTCTACGACATCTTTACTGCATTTGAAAGATACTGTGGCATGTCGTGGCTGACCGGTCTAGCGGATCAAGCCTCAGGTTCTGGTGGCTGAGTCATCAGAGAGTGGGCTCGAATCCCAGTCCTGACACTTGTGTCCTTGAGCAAGACCCTTGGCTATAATTGCTTCTCATCACCCAGGATTAAATGGGTACCTGCAAGGGTAGAGATTGTTGAAGTGAATGATTAGGAACCTGTGCACTCATTTGATAGCCAGTGCTGCATATTTCGTAGGAGATGAGATGGTTTAAGGAAAACACAGGGCCTGAGGAATAGGGGTAATTTTTAGTGTAATGTGCTTTAAGGGGCTTACTTGGCTTGGAAAAGCACATACTATATACAGTTGTGTATCATGATTAATGTTAGCAACACTTCCACTTTATAAAACAATATGACGGGACATGCAACAGGAATTTTTGTAGAACTTACTTCTTGGCCTTATTTCTTAAACCAGGGGAGCCTTTTTTTCTTAAAAATGAGTAAAAGCCGGTTCTCAAAAACTGAGAACTGCTTAGCACAGACAAATACATTGCTGTGGTTTGGCAAAAGCGGATTACCAGCTGCACAGAGCAAGGACCAGGTTCCAAATTCATAGAGCTGCTTAAGCCGAAAATATTGCTGAACAATTAGCTGCTTAGCGGAAATGAGCAGGATACCAGTACATGTGACATTTTTGCTAGTACCAGTATCCAGGTAATTGTATTTTTGTTGTGCTTAGCTACTTTTTGTGCTTAAAAAGCTCCATGAAATTGGGCCCAGCTGTAATACTGTGTTTTTGTGACTGGTGCCTAGAGAACTTTTGCTTGCAGATGGATTTAACATTAAACTGAAAAGAAAAATGTATGTCTGGCGTAAAACAGGTATTGGAAGGTAGGATTTAAAATGTAAAAAAAAAAAAAAAAAAATGCTTTTGGTAAACCAGATAGTATGGCAAAATAATGTCACACAAAAGAACACACAAGCTACATGTATTTATATATGTTCTCTTTAATCCGCTTTTTTTATTTTATAGAGTAAATTCATGTCAATCCCCTAGCTTTCACTTTTACAACCGGTCCAACCAATCTGTGAAATCTTGTCATTGGTTCTGTTTCATTAAGAGAGAGAGAAATTTTGTGCACCTGTTAAATTCAATTGCAACAATTGAGTTAAGCAAAATAAAGCAATGGAGATTTTTAGTCTTCAGTTGCTATGTTCTTGATGTTGACAGTATTTGAGACAAACATAATTGAGAATTGGTACTGATATGAACTTTATTTCAGAAATATTTGCTGAAATTTTAAAATTGTATCCTCTCTAAAAAGAGGAAATAATACTACAAATTTAGGGTCGGTTATGCCAATCAAACAAATTTTGTAGGCTTCGTCTTTTGTCAATAACTCAGATACACTTTTAGTAATTATTTTTCATTCAGTGTATACGAATAGTTTTAGAAAATTTTAAGGTAGTCTTTTAGCCCTTTAAATTAACCCTGCCTATACAATTTAGAGAGACACAAACTTTTGAAAGGTGATAGAAACTTTGGGCTGGCTGTTGTCTATTCAAATGAAGTTCAGACTGACAGAATTAATACAGTACCTGCACCAGCGTATTGATGTATTACTTTTCGATAAACACAAATTCCCCCAAATGTTGATTTATCTATCTTTTTAGGGTTTAGTATTTGTACCTGCTTGAGAGTAGCATACAATTAAACAAGCAAAAATAAGATTTTTTTTTATTTTCTTTCTCTCTGTGTTCATTTAATTATTGCTGAAAAAAGAATACAGAAATTGCATTTTCATATTCTGTGTATAATTTATTATGTACAAAGCTGTAAAGAATTTTTAATTTATACTTTTTCGAGAGTTAGAAAATAAGAGTAATACAATGTGTGGATCTACAGCAAAACGTGTAAATAATGAAAGGTAAACTGATGCTTGAATGAATCAGAGGTTGCCTTTGGAGTACTCCGTGAAGGGCTTGAGGTTGCATTCTGTGATTTTTTTTTCTTTCATCAAATTTTGATTCCCCCCCCCTAGACTTTGTGGTAATTATGGGTAATTGTTGTTTTACTGCAGTAGTCCTTATTATTAAAATGACTTTTACCCTTTACTGCTGGTAAAAAATTTAATTTCTAATAATTTTTTGGAACAATTTCTACTTTCAGTTGAGACTTTGTCCTTAATGGGCAAGGAGGGAGCATGTCTTTTTTAAAAGTTGAGAAAAATCAGAAAGTACGCTGTACTTTCACGGTTATTATGAGGCATAATGTTAATTAGGTTTGATTTCTGACTTCCAGGATTGCTTTTATTGTTAACATTCAACAGTATGCATTTTTAGTCACAAATTCTAACACAAATATAATATGAAGCATATAAGTAAGCTTAATATCGCATAACTTAATCATGCAAATGATAATGAAAAATGGGTATTATTGGTTTTGCATGTTTTTTTCTGTTCAAATGAATTGAATAAATATTATGTCAAAGACAACATTATGAAATGTTTTGTGGTTTTAGAGTTTCATTCTGTCATCTATTGTTCCATTTATTCCCCAAAATATGCAAACTGTGTAGAAAATCAAAATGGCAGGCAAATAAAAACAAAAAAAGGGGGGGGGGGACACACACAACTTATAGACAACTGCATCTATTGACATTAACATTATATCTGTATCTTAGTTCGGCAATTTTTTGTTCTTCACATATTCTGATCAATTACTTAAGTTAAGGCTAGAACGAAAAATTTTCACCTTTTGGGGGTTTTGTTTTTGTTTTGTTTTGTTTTGTTTTTTCCCCGTCTTCTTCCTCATGACGGTTCGATACGGTTTTGGTTATGGTTAAAATAATTCTTGGAAGGTTTTTTAAAATCTTTTTAAAACTTGATACAAGTATCGAGTGTACTGAGAATTATTTCTGAAAAGTGTCTCCCCGCCATACATGAGTTTTTTGAAACGTTTTGACCAATCGAGTAATAACAGTTGAAAGTAAAAACCGTCTTGAGCCAAGACTACGCGAGCGTTGTTCGCCTTTCACTGTTTGCCGCTTGGTGGCGCTGTGCTTGGAATGGTCAATCAGTCAATCAGGTTTACTATGTGATAAGACGACATAAGCACTGCATGCACTGTGAGTTTGAGTTGGCAAACATCAACAAAAGTTGAGTAAAATCCTGAATAAATATGTTGGGCAACATTTCCAGAGTCTTGCTTCGAAAAGGTTTGTTACAGATTATATAATTCTTTGCAGGAATTTAGTCGAGTTACCAAACTGGAGATGCATCTTTTGTACAGAGAAAAGTAGTCACGATAACTTCATAAGATCATAACGTTATACTTAGGTAGAAATGATAAAAAAAAAGATTAGATAGACCATGGATAGACCATAGACCATGGACATGTGTTCTTGAGCAAGACACTTAACTATGGTTGCTCCTTGGTGTATATGTCCTAACTTGAAGATCTTGCCGAGTAAAGAAGTAGAAGTAGAAGTATTAATTACACATTTCTGCAAACTTTAAACACAGTCTCACAGGGGGACACAGTTCATTACACCAACCTAGTGTAGGCGTAGTACAGATCTAGTGTAGTAGTACTAGTTACTGTAGTTAAGTACCCTTGTGTTTGGGGTCAACAGACACTGAGCGTACAGCACTATACATGCGAACTAAATACACGCAACTGTCCTGCGTTAACCAACCATGCCAACACGGTGTACGCAGGAAAGGCATGTTATAGAGAAAAAACAAACCAGAAACTTTTAAGCCTTGATATATGAATGTTTTATGAAAGTGACGGATCTGGCATCCAAAACCCACCACCAAAAAATGTGGCCATAGAATTTTAATCCAGTGAGATTAGTGTAGCTTCTTACACTTCAAAGGTAAGATTTGAATTACGGAGCTCTGAAATCTTTCTGTACCAGAAATGTGCCGTCATGTATCTAGGAGTCTGTATCTGTGTACATGTACACCACAGACAATGACAAAGGAAAAGTCTTACAAAGGGCTATGCATTACTTATCTTGGTAGCTCTACTAATCGCAGTATCAAACTTTATCTATTTGCGTTGCAATACTCAAATATTGGCAGTTTTCAACCAAATTATCGGTAACCAAGAATTTTCTGCAGGGGAGTTAAATTGAATGAAAGTTGGAAAAGAAATTTGAAGAAATAATGTTGTTAAATGTTGTTTCTGTTATTTGAAATATCTCTGTCCTACAGTGTTTCACTTGTAAAATGCAATTTGACGTGGAAAAAATACATATTTTTACCTTAATTAAAACAATTCAGGACATCAAATATTGTTTTGGTTTCCAAATACATGTAACTGTCACAGTGAACTTAAAAAACCCATCAGCAGACGATCTCAAATGCACTCTGAATTTGTGCAGATCTTGGTCATTGTCAGATTGGATGCAGTTGTGGGGGGGGGGGGTCTAAACAAATTCTGACCTTTGTCATTAAACTCCTAAAAGATTATGGCTTTTCCATCAACTTGGAAAGTTAACATCGTCACTCCGGTAAGGTTAAATATTTATTCACTACATGTATCATTCAATTCTAGCTTTGATTACTGCAGAGAAAAGTGCTTTTCAGGCCATTGGACAAACACCTCTCTGATTATCTTGTTAATGAAACCTTGCCAGAACCCGCCTCCGATATTACACCACTTGCAAAATTACATCACTTGCAAAATTACATCACTTGCAAAATTACATCACTTGCAAGCACATTTTTGGAGACATCGTAGTTTGATTTAAATAAAATCACTGGTAGAAGTGTTTTATGTCAAGGTGAATACCGGCGTAGTATTTCTTCAACAATACACTTGTACATGTAACTGGTATAACTGGACTCTAGACAAAGGTTAGTGAACAAGTTTTATTCTCTGGTGGGAGTGTTGAGTAGTATAAGTAGGCCTACTTCTTGCAAAGGAAAAAGGCTTCATCTGTTGATCTACAGATCTATACACATAGAGACAGATGACTGTAATTTAAAATGGCGATCACTTCTGTAATTTGCAGCTCCTCACTTTCTTTTTGATCAGTCTCTGACTGACCTCTATATTCTAAAAGTCATAATATTTTACGTTTAAGTTATTATTTTCATTCAAGAGTGTTACATGCATGCTCTTACTTAGCAGCTTGTGTGTATTGTTATTATTTTCATTGATTTTAAGTTATCATTTATTAGTTAAATTATAGGCCTATTGTTAATTTAATGTTGATTATTTAATCAACTGATCATGATCCATATTACTACAACTCTGAATGAGAAACTAGCTACACGCAGCGACGACCCTCCTTGTGTAAACCATGAGAAACTCATTTTCAAAATAACCATTACCTTTTGCTATTCAGGTATGATTACCAGGATGCCAACTACTACTGTACGTCGTAACATGGCCACTGAGCCCATGGAACTACCAAAGTTGTCTGGTGCTATCTGGTTGGTTGGTGGCATTGGGTTTTTCACAGCAGTTACGGCTTGGGTAGGTCATTCTTTTAATCTTTCATTGAAATTTTTAGTGTGGAAATGCACTGGATGAGGATTATATTTGTATAATTTTAATATTTTACTAAGCGTCGGCTTCATCTAAGTTCATCAAAACTGCACAATGTACCAGCCACAATTTGATATAAGCTGGTTCTAATTTCATGGTGGTACTTGCCAATAATTCCATACTTGCCCCAAAAGCCCATAATTCAGTGATCTTTAACTGCACAATCTGTAGTGAATAGCACCATGAATCATGCTCTGGCTTCTTTCCAATCACTTTATGTTTGAAAAATCCGTAGGTAAACTACAATGATCTGATTGTGTGGGGTCTCGCTCCAGAGAGACCCAAGTCTTCATAAAAGGCTACATTCTGAATTTACATAACTCCTATCTCATCCCAAAGGTAAGCACATGTTTTACATTCGGGTGGGGACGAAATGTTATTGCTTAATATTAACCCTCCTACTCTTGGTGGCTTTTTCAAATACATGTAAGTTGATGCACCATTTGAAACCATTCACTGTTGTGGTTTTGAATGTCAATTGGTGAAACAATTGTACAGTGTTGATTCCCCAAGTGGTTTTGAATGGTAGGTAAGCTGATACAAAGCCTTGTGAGGATCATTCCAAATGGTAGTACAGCTGTGGTGAATCAATGGACCCTCTATGCTATGAATGGTTGCTTTGAATGGTAGAAGGCCTACAGCTTGGTTTCAACACTGTTCATGAATACCATGTCTGTACAATAGCAATGGGAAAATGTGAGAGTTGGAATTTTGAATGGTTTTGAATGGCCTAAAAGTAGGAGGGTTGAGGAAGGTGCAGCATAGGCTAATAATTTTTCATGCATGTCATGTGGCCGGGTTTCACCCTATTTTATACAAGTTATTTCTGATGTAAACTGGGTCCAAAAATTGCATCCCCTTAAGGTGATCCCCTTGCAATGCGGCTTCCCAGGTTGTATTGTAAACTGGGCATGATCCCTGGCTATACAGCAGCCATGGCAGCTGTGGTGTATTACTTCTGACTGGCACTCCCGGAACAAAGATGTTGACAAAATTGGGAGACCGCCAACATTGGGGCTAGATAGCTCAGTTGGTAGAGCACTGACACAAAAACCTGGAGTTTGCAGGTTCAAATCCTGCTCTAGTGATGTTTTCTTAGTTCACCCAAACATTATTTCTGTCATGATATGGGCAATTACATGTACCCTGTATGTGTGTAGCCTGTACCTTGGACGACTGCCCCCTTGGCTACCGTACGCCACTGACAGCACCCCCTACTTTTCAAACAAAAAAATCTACATTCTATAAAAGAATCATTCTTACCTAATCAGAGATATTCCTGTCATGCATGCAACCCAACACCCAGCATCCCTATGCAAAAATCTGTTCTCACAGGTCAAAAGGATGGAATGAATTTTCTTTTCCAGAAACAAATGATGTATTGATGATACCTTTATTTCTTCCAGAATACTTTTATGTTAGATCTTTGCCATACATGTACCACACATATAATTCTGAAATATTTGATTTTTCCTTTAGAAATGAGTTACATTGCACGGTGTAGAGAGAAGTGAACCTCACTTGTATAGCTTGCAGTATAAGAACAACTTTCAAGCATTAGACCATCCAGACTAAACCCTGTTCCTAGTTGCATGACAATGGTCAGATTTCATGTCGATATTGGTAATTGATTTGTTAATATAGATATTAAATAATAATGTAGAAAGACAAACCTCATCAGCCATTTTGTTATCATTTGGTGATCACCTGTTGCACGTACACGCAGGCCTTCCATTTATTTTTGTCACAGACTAATACTAATAATTAAATAAACTCGATGAGCTTTACAGGGTAGAAATAATCCATTTAAAAATTGTCATAAGACATGCTTTTTAGGCCCAACTTCATACATGTCACTCTGCTTAAGCCTAAAATATCGCTGAACAATTCTCTGCTCAGCAAAAAAGAGCAGGATACTGGCCAAGTATGGTATCTTTGCCATAGCAACTTGCTGGTAATCTTATTTTAGTAAGTTTAATTTTGTTGTGCTTAGCTATGTTTTTGTGCTCAAGCAGCTCTTTGACATGGGCAAGAACAAGTCAGCTGTATGCCATACCAGTGAGGTGACCATTTTGTCAACTGTTTTTGTATTCCTCCCCAATCATTGTCTACCCATCAGAAAGGTCTTTCCAGGTCTTTCAGTCTTGGTTTTTCGGTAGCCTTTACTCAAGGCGTTCACAGCTTCCCGAATGGTATACATGTATAACACAAACAGCATCACAACTGCTAACAGGTACAAAACCTTGACTAAAGGCTATGATTTCAGACCTTGTCTGTCGGCCATTGCACTCGATACAACATCAACGCTGAGAATGCAGGGTAATTTTGACACTCGGCGAGGACTGCAAATTGCAAAATATGGGTAGTTTTTGTAGAGTTCCTCCTCGAAATTGTAAAACAGGGTATTTTTTTTAAAGCGTTGAATCCTTGCAAATCCTTTTTGTTGAGACACAGATTTGGTCTTGAAGTTTGGCTGGCTTCTTTGTATGTACTGCTACCTTGCAAGCACTGGAAACAAATGTTATGTTCTGATGTTTATGAAAAAAGGATGTAATTTTTTGAAGAAAAATAAATAGATAGTGGGTTAATTTCTAAGTAACTTTGGATCAGATATTCTTGAAGAGAGTGTCTTTTGACTATTAAGAAACAAGCATGGGTTCATCTCATTTACAGCGAGTGCCCTGGCTAGGGCTGATTAACGGACTACAACACTGGTTATGGTTAATGCTCACACTGGCCTGATACTTTTACTGAGCCATCAGAGGCAATTGTCTTCATGCCCTTAGCCGTTGTCTTGGTGCCCCTCCAAACAATCCAGTTGAAATTGAAATTTCTCCATAGAGGTGGCCTTTACAAAGGAAAAACTGCCTCGCCCTGACAAGAACCAAGTGACAGGCCTGTTCACATACTCAATAAACCCTGTGTGCTTTTCTTTGAATGAGGTGATCACCATCATGGCAATATTTGAAGGATATGACGTAGTTGCACATGGGTAGCTTTACAAAACTGAATGATTTTTAAATGTAGTTGGCATAATGCATTTTCATGTGAGAGTAGGTATGAATACAAATTATTATGTGGCTTTTGTTTGTTCAAACTACTTTCATGTAGATCTGCATTTATGAAAAGCAACATGTTGTAGTAATTTTGGTATAAGTTTATAAATTTTATTAATATTTTCATTGCGTACTTTAACAACCACTCATAAAAAAAACTATATGAAAACTATTTTAGGTTTACAACAGAAAATTGAAAATTTCATAAGTCCTGTCTTTAAACAAAAGCCACCCCAAAACAAATTTTGATTGCAATCATGTATAATTTGATTAATTACTTGTTTTGAAAACATGGTTTTATAAGGAACTATTTGTAATTTATTGAAGCAAAATGCAAAATTTTTCCATTTTATTTACAGATATACACCAAACACCCACAATGCCCTCAATTTTGTATACTTCAGAACTGGATATTTTAAAATCTGTTCAAACAGTTTTCTCTTTCATTTTTCTCGAACAAAATTTAGACAATTGGTATCGGGAAAACAGACTTATTTTTACAAGAAAACAGGCTGCGTTATGATCTATTTATGTTCTGTCACAATCCCATATTTAGTTTTTTATTTTCACTATTTATCAACATAATAATTATGTGAAAACGTTAACAATAATGTCGCAATAAACAGTGAGGAAACGTCACAAAAATTGCAAAGAAAACTTTGGCGTTATTCATTCAAGGTTACTACTATTCTGGACTCAAGACATTCTGTTTGACACTCATTAATTATTTAAAGATTCGCCAACAGAGGGCGCACTTATACTCACCTGCTCGAAGGGTGCGCCACACTAAATAGGCTTCCATAGCAACCAGTGCCAAATGCTAAATATTCAAAACTACTCAATTTAAGTCTCTCAGCATGTAGAAAACAAATCAAATATAATTTCTGACAAATGAACTTCATGTTTGTTTTTAATAATCTGTATTATTAATTGACCCATTCCTGAAAATGCAAGCACATTAGTTGCAAGAGATGATCATTCTGCAGTGGTGGGTTTGAGAGCGGATGACTTTATTTGAGCTCAAAATGTAACGTCACTCTTTCGTTCGGCACAAAATGAAGATGGCGTCAAATCACACACGCATAGATGATAATGTATGAATGGATCCGCACACTTGTACTGGGATGAATTTCACAGAACCAGTCCTAACTTAGGACTAGTCCTAACTTAGGACTAGTCCTAACTTAGGACTAGTCCTAACTTAGGACTAGTCCTAACTTAGGACTAGTCCTAACTTATGACATGTCCTATAAGTAAGGACTAGTTACTCGTCCTAACTCGAGATAGGACTGGTCCTAGCGCCCTGTGAAATCCACCCCAGGGCATGCATCGAGAGCCGTTTGAAGCCAAGGAATTCAGTGACTCTCCCTTTTGTAGGGAGACGCTGCCAGAGTTCCTTCCGGGTTTGACATGCAGTTCCATCGTCAGTGTACGTCTATGGTGCACCTGTAACAATATCAACTTGATGGTCTAAGTGGATGTATTACTCTTTCTGTACAGATATGCCTCTTTCTTCATATCAAAAGTTGATCAAAATCAGACAGTGCAATCTACATAATGTAAGATTTGAGTTTTCTTCTATCTGGTGCTTTGTACAAATCGTGCCTGCAGGAAGTCCAGGCTCTGTGGCTCTCTTGTGAATGGTGATGTCACAGGTTACATGGTCTATTCAAGGCTATGTTGAGGTCAAATGCCGGGTAATAAACACCAAACTAATAATGATTATGACTGTAAAGGGAAATAAATGCCAAGCTGCTTTGGGAGTTTTTTTTCTTCTTTTAATTTCAACGTGTGATTTATTAGCAATATACAAACAATAACATTGTCAAAATCTGTAATAGTTCCGCGTACATGTGCGCAATTGCAAACATAATAATGAATTGATAGTCTCAAATAGACTGCCACATTATACAGCATATCTAACCAACCTCAACACGTCGGCCGCGTATTTAATTTTTCAGTGGGCTAACGTATCCCACGTACTAGCACTGTAAACCAATCAGAGGCAATCCTCATTACGTGAGGTCACAGACCTTTAAACGAATAGCAAATACCAAAATGGGGTTCCCACCGCAGCCGAAAGTTAAGAGATACTCGACTATTCAAAAGGGTAAGGGATTATCGTCTCTATTCCTGGTCCAGATGAATTATTTTACAGCTAACCTACTAACCCACCAAGGTAAATAAAAAAATAAAATAAAAATAACAAAAAAACAAACTCTTTATGCTCCACTTTATAAATAGTATCGAATCAACTGTTATTATGTTTCACTGCATTTCCACCCATACTTTATGACCCTACTTGCATACAAAATTTGCTTGCAAATGTGGTCATAGAACATTTAATGTTTATAAATGTGTTCGCTTACGTCACAAGTCAAGGTTTAGCACAACTGCGAGAAGACATAAGTCTTTGAAGAACGTGTGTAAAAGCCTAGCCCAAATTATTAAACGTTTCTTGCATAATTATCAAATAAAAGCTAGCTAAACATGCAAGTCTTATGGTCTTCTGTAATCAGTGGCGCCAGTTTGTGTGAAGTGGGCATGGCTTACAGTAGAATTACGTAAAACTTACGAACGGGATTCAAAATATTCAACAATTATAATTATTTATAACTGTTCCACTTTGAGAAAAAATTAAAGACAAATCTACCACTTTCAAAAAAATTTACATTTCGAAAAACTGAAACTTGTCTTGTAAGTTCTGGTCTCAACATTTGTGGGTAAAATGTAAGCAAAACTGAGTTTTCCTTCCTTTTACGTTGGCCTAAGTAGTTATCAATTAAATTCCACCAATCCCGCCCAGAGTAGACCCAGGAGTCGATGGTTGTTGGTAGTCGACAACTGAACCAGTGGGGCCTACGGCGGAATAGGGAGGTGGCCCCGGCACTGTTGCAACGTTGTACTGCATGGGTTGGTTGTATTGCATGTTATTGGGTTGGTTGCCAGGTGGTAAACTAATACCAGGACCTGTACCGCCATGTGAGATGTACGTCACGCTGGGAGCATGATTGGTGGCAGAAGTGGGATTGGTGTGAAACCTCTTCTTGTTCTTGATGTGCCTGAAGCAGACAGCAATGAGCATCATGACGAATACTATGATTAATATGGACCCAGTCACGATGCCCGCAATGGCCCCCACAGTCAGATAGCCTTGTTGGACTAAGAAAAACGAAACAAATTGAAATGGCAAATTTAAATGCATATTAAAAATACTGCATATCTTTATTAGAAATCAACCACCCTGCTTTCCCCCATTCGTATCTCTTCTATCAAACCGACGATGGATGGTGAAGCACTCTGACTCCCATTCGGTGCATTGGTGAGCAATATTTATTATTGTTTTCGAACATAGTTGTCAGAAAAGGGTCAGTTTATTTGTCTTAGAAACGTACTTGCTGGTTCACACACAACTGCAGCAAGCTCCGTATTTCTGCGGCAATTTTCGTTGTACCATCCGAGATTGTAGCAAGACGCCAGTGTGGCCTCATACCCGCCACAGCCTACATTATCCAGGAGGACTGGCATGCCAGCTGAACCACTTTTGTAAAGATCACCGTTACCTTCTTGCGCCTTGTCCGGATCCCCGTAATTCAACTGCCGGCATATTACCTGTATTACAATCCAGATCGTGTTACAGTAATCATACAAACAACAACATATTTGCATCAAAATCCTTCAATTGTGACGTTCAAGCTCAGAAAAGTGCCGGTCACCATCTTTGTCAAAGATTTTGTTCCCTTAGTCGGCAATTTGGATCACCGATTTGAATATACATCGAATGGGCTATACCATTTCCACTTTCAGCCTCATTTTGGGCACACTGATTTCAATAGAGTAGCTCAAAATAAAATCACCATAATAATAGTCTACAACTGAACATCGTTAGGATCTTTCGAAGATATTCTTCTTCTGATAGGTGCCGGGGGTGGGGTACGCAGCCCCACCCCAACCCAACCCACCTACCTATGAAAACATAACTTCCCCTACTTTGAACTATTAGAAAATTTTACACTCATGCCATATAACAAAATCATGAAAAGAGGGTTTTCAAGTGGCACATGAAAGTGGTGTTTCGACTTCACCCCTCCACCACTTTTAAAAGTGTCTCTTCGCTAATGAGGAGTTACAGAGACGGGCACCATGAACCCCCTACCCCCCACCCTGATATTTTAAAAGTGCCCCACCGATAAATTGACCAACGTGGCAGTCAGTCATGCTCGTACCTTCACAACAGAGCTGTTAAAGCAAATGAAAGAAAAGAAAAGAAAAGAGAAACATTCTTATAGGCAGCTGACCAACCAGAACTCGGAGGTAGAACAATCTCCATGGAACATGCAATTCTTTTTGCCTTTTTAGTAGTCGACATTACCTAGCAATATTTTTTTCTACATCAACTATTAAATGTATTCCGTTACTCTCAGGATAAAGTATAGTCACCTGTTTAATTAACACCAATTGTTCTACACTTTACCTTAGAATCCGCGTAGCCCCAATAATCGTCACATATGGTCCCCCATCGCCCGCCGCTGTTCTCTCGGTGATAGACCTCAACTCGACCTTCAAAGCGATTACTTCCACCCATCAAACGTACTGCATAGTCTGTATACAATGATCAGAAACAGTCAATTTGGGATCAATCATTTACCTCTATTTTTAATTGTGTGTACTGAGTTACTTATAAATCAAACGGGAAACATTATGAACGACTAGTTGTACGTACACTCCTCAATTAAAGTTTAACCATGGAGGTAAAAAGGGAAATGGTCTAACGAAGCAAGCAAATGCAATGACAGTTTGGACGAATATTGAGTGATGGTCATTACAAATGATAATAACAATAATATTAAACTAACGATATGGTGTCAATGTACTCTTTTTCATTTTCAAACGCCGAAGTGAATCAATCCTTCGCTCCTGGTAATGATGTTCTTGAAGTCTGTTTTACAACACATTCTAATCAAACATTACGCCCCGCAATTTATATTGTTCAAACCGGATATACTTGATAAAACGTCGTCATGATTTGAAAATCAATTTCCATCAAATGAACCCTTACAATTCAGAAACTCCAACAACCTTGAAGTGAGGCAATACATTTTTTACGAAAAATAAATTCCTTTACCTAGAGCAAGTGGGCGGGGCTTATGTGCATTCGGGAGATTCTTTACATGGGAGTAAGCTATGCATTGTTATGCAAAAGAGTTCTTTCTTTTTGTCTTGCCATCAAATGATGTAACAGTGTTGCAAAGAGACAATGAGTTCCATGGAGTAGGCAGTTGTGTCAAAGACTACCAATTTCAGATTGAAACATGCCAGTGACCATTTCGATGTTGAGTTTGCACGTTGTTTGAGAGACCATGACGTTGGCTTGGACCCTCAGCGAGAACTGGCGGCTCTGCTAATTGGGCGGGTTTGGCTATTTGGAGCTGTTGGCTGGCCTGCTTATTATGCGAGTGATTTTGAGAAATATAGGGAATAAAATCCATTACGACAACTAACTGCAGTTAAACCAATCTCGTCAGACTCTATTCACAGTCGAGCTTTTGTATTTTAATATAAGCATGGAGGAAGGAATGATCCAAGCTCCAGCTCTCCTAAATAAGATCGAACCATTGATCCCGGGACCGTGGGAGTGGCGAACGCAGGGACCAACACCGGTACAGTTTTATCAAGACGCTTGATTGTTGAAGACAGATCTAAAGACTCAATGACAAGAGTTCGACCGAGGGAATTTATGTGAATTACGTTTCGGAGGATTTTACAATGGCTCGGATACAAAAAGAGGAAACTATACACAATATAGGATGGTTGATTTCCAAATTAATGATTAACTAAAACAATGCATTGACTCGTCTAAAAGTGAGGTTTGTCTTTGATTTTGTGGAAATCAAACTCTAATGTTCAACCAAAGACCACAAATTATGGTGACTGGCATTATCGATCGAGTTGAAGATCTATGGAGTGTGTGGTATGGGTTCGTCTATGGCTCCGATTGACTGCGTTCATCAAAGGAAAAACACGATCTTGAAGACATCGAGTGGTAAGCAAAGATCTAACCCAATTTCTTGCCCGTTTTTATTGCAGGTTGATTAAATCCGGAAAGAGGGTTTATATAAATATTACACAACTGAGTAATTGTTGTTGACTTCTTTTCAGAGTGGAACTCTCGGTCTTTAGCATGGTATGAATATCGGTCGAATCCAATAATGCTGTTAGTCGAAAAGTTTCGGTTTTTATTTTCCACGGCAGTTAAACTTTAATTTGTATGTTGTTTGTCGTGGTTCTTTAAGTTATTTTTTAAACCAAAATCATAAATAAATCTTATTATTTTACTGCGTCAAGTGTGTAAGTCGTGTATAAACATGCACACTCACAGAGCTTGTCATTTAGCCAAATGAATTATCTAACTGCATGCTTCATTGCAAAAACAGCTAGGCCTACCGGTATCACAACAAATGTGTGGTCATACTAAGAAACATTAGTTACAGATAAACAAGGTATTCGAATAAGAACGACGGACATCTTCAGTAGTGTTACATCGCGGTAATTTATACGATAAGATGTTCCATCCATTAAAGCAAATTAATTTACAAATCTGGATATAGAAAAAGCGTCATGTTACGTACTTCAAAATTTATTTAATAGGCAAAAAACTCGAAATGGAAATTTGAAAGAAAATAAAATTAAAATTAAAGGAATTAAAATGCAAACACATGTATATACATTCATTAACACCAGCAAGGTTTAGAGACCATATCAGTATACTTCATGTACAATTTTAGTTATAAAATTGGGAGGACATCTATAAAAACCAGAATTGAATCGTATACTACAAATACAGTTAACCTCACCATCAATAGAACTACATCCAACGGCTGCCACATCCCTGTCCGAGCACACAGATAGACTCGCAACCGGTACTTGGTAATGAACAGTCGGGCAGTTTCTCAGTAGAAACTCGTCACCCCTGCATTCCAGCCTGCTCACCGTCACCACCGTGTTGTTATTCCCAGGGAACATGTCCTGTGAGTTCGCCGTCCGCGTGGCCAGTCTGTGGCCAAGGGCGCGACAGACAACCGTAGCTTCATTTATCCCAAAGTTCGTGGTGCAAACACCACCCCAACTACCGTGGCTATAAATCTGAACTACACCTTCGTAAGGTGATATCATATTCTTTCCCGTGTCAAGCCGAACATCACCGTCTGTAAAGATTAGAGGAGAATATGTTCTATAAAATATCTCTTCGGCTACCTAAACCCATCCCTGCCAAATACAACAAACTGTGCCAAATGGTAAAAGTTGTTGCATTTTGCTGCATTTAGCAGTCAACTCAAATACCATTATCAGTTGTTGCTCTGTCCTTCATTTAGCAGGGTTTTACATGGCCTTGACATGTCCCTGACATGTCCGAGTGCAGTCTGAATCCCCGAAAAACTTCAAAACATAGTATTATTTGGTGAACTCTTTCGCAGTGCCCAGGCATAGATAGGCCTGAACTAGTTCACCTCATACGCAACAGAATCCTCTGTTGTATTTTGCTGCATTTAGCAGGGTTTTCATTTCAATGTGTTGCATTTTGATGCATTTAGCAGGGTGCTTACAGGAAACACCTGATTGGTAGTTTTCAATGAAATAATTAGTTTTAATCTGAAATCTCATTGTTATACGGTTGAAACAAACACCAACCCTTCGGTGGAAACATTTCTTTCTGAAAATTAAAACTAGTCAAGGAAATGGCATTTTAAGTTTCTCCTAATTACAGGCTCTTCTTTCGATTGCCACCACTCGATTTGTGCACTAAAATCCATAACGAATTATTAACAGTTGTCATTGTCCACTAAAGAGTGATTACATAATTAGTGAAGCGTTCCTGGTCGTTGTGTTTGTGTTTTGTAGTTAAAGCTAGAGGGTAGACGTAAATGTTCTCTTCCGACAACCATGATGTAACATACCTTTAAAATGTGTTGTAGTATAAACGTATCATTTTTGCCATTTCTGTTAAATTATTATCGAAAAATATTACAATCATCAAATTCTATATAATGAAAAATATTGTTGACATGGGGTTGTTTCCTCATTGTGCACATCAAACTGTGATTTGAAAAGAAATTTAAGCGTTATCAAATGATCACACCAAAGTTCGTAATTAGTCTAATAAAAAAATATAAAAGCAGCAGCTTTTTCACTGCAGTGCCTGTTTTTGTTCTCAGTGTTCTCTGAAAATGTGTGTAGGATATTTGGATGGACACACACACACAAAAACTCTTCCAAATCAAAATGACACACCATCCCCTTATAGTTTGATTTCACGCAAATAAAACAAATTAAATATATCATTTTCTCTGTTGAAAATTGCAGCAAATTCAAGTCACAGTGACTTGTCAGTGGACGGTGGCCAGAAGGTGACATGCTTTACATTATACTTACCATCATATGCATTTGTGCAGGTCACAATGGCTGCTCCGACAAGAAATCGGACAACATCAGAAGCTGATTTGAGCATCTTAACTTAAATACAGGAAAATATTGTTCATAGGATCCAAGCATAAGTAAAACAGAAGCCACTATCCTCAAATATCGCAGGATGGGAATTAAAGATTTGAAAAATGGTTAGACTGTTCAAATCGCTGGTTCCTGGTTACACTGTAGCTGCAGGCAATGCATTGTATCAAGGAAATACACTATACGTGTAGTTTAATTTTAAGAGACTATGAGCTGCGTACTGCATAATACAGAGTCCAAAGACTGCATGTGTCAGTTTTGTCATTTCTTGTTTTTAGACCACTTTAGAATGATTGCCAGTTGATGTTAATAAATAACTTTATATAACCAAATGAGAGTACACATTGCAGCAGTAGTGACAGACAGTACCAGTCTAGAAATGGGATATCATGTTAAAGTTGCAACGCTATTTGTTTATGCGGATAATACAACCAAAGTTTTCAGGCAGTGTGGAGTTCAAAACAAAAATCGTAAAAGTACTGCCTTTATAGCTAAAAAATAAATTCAAGGCATATCCTACCGTACAATTTTTTTTTTAGTTGAACAAACTAAGCTTGAGTAATAGCTACACCACCACAACACAAAACAAGATGAACACATTATTTTTTTTTTATTATTAATGGTTTATTAAAAATCTGCTCATCGCAGCCGGCAGGCTGAATTAAAATACAGATTAACATTAAAAAGAATAAAAGTAAAGCAAAAAGTAAAACATTAGGTACATACACAATTAAAGCAATAAACCAATTTAAAAACCAACAAAGCAAGCGAACGGACACCCCCCCCCCCACACACACCCAACCAAAAACAAACAATCAAACAAACAAACCACACGAGTCAAACAAACAGAAAAACAAACCACAGACAAACATTGAGACAGGGAAGACTGAGACAAAGTATAAAAGACAACGTGAAAGGCAAGACAGCATTATGAACAAAGTAAACATGAAAAAGATTTTATCTTGCAAAACAATATAAAAGACAAAATTAACTGAACTCTAAATTTATCTTAACATAAAACGTAAAGTACAACATGTCAAACACAATATTATCCTCGTCTTGGTAAGATCTTTCGATGAAGTAAGAAGCCTATCCCTCATGGTAAACAACATATTTATATGTTAGGCCTATGTCCACATGTTTTAATTTCAATATTATTCTTTCATTAATTTGTTTGTAGTAATTAAAACGTGTAAAAAGTCACAGCATAAATTAGCACCCATGAACTTGCATCAGAGTAATAACTTTTTACAAATATTTTATGGACGTTTATTTTATGTTCACGAGACACGCTCCATGCACATGATTATAATGGGAATAGCTGGGGGGAAAAGGGAAAAAAGAAAAGAAAAACAGTTTGATCTCAAATATCTGAAAGCCCAATGTCGTAAGAAATTCGTACTGGTAAAACGAATAATTAATAAATGTTGTAAATTTGCAATCACTTTTGTATCCCTTTCCAAAATTCCCACATGATACGGTGTGCTTACTTTACAGAACCACAGCTTCACAATAATTGACGTCACCGCCGCAATGTCTTGGTTGTGCCATTTTGGGAGTAAGGCCGTGTCTGAATTGATGGCTTTGGCTTTGGCTATGGATGGATTGCTAGTAAGTCGTATTCTTCAACGTTGTAATTTTTGAAGTAGTTGCATAATTCCAATCATCCAACACTAAGAAATAAATGCAATTCGATTTATAAAACAAACTTTAAATTCCCGTCTTTTTCGTATCGAAGAAGTTACACATATGTGACCGGCTCTGCAAAAAAGGGTATTAAGTGGGAAAAATTCAAAATTGAGTGATGTATATAGCTGGAAAGGCCGTATTATAAGCTTCAATTTGGTATACGTTGGACTTCTGTAGCATCTCGCATTCCGAAGATATACAGAATTTGCATATCCATGTATATCATTTACATGAAAACGTCGTACAGAGAAACTGCTGCTTAAACTTTTGTGTAATGTTATAAAATAATTATAGAAAATTATTCGCATTCATCAACACGTACAAGTATTAAAATATAAACTCCATTCTTTGAACCAAGTATTTATATACTGTATTCTCTAAATATATGTTAACATTCCAAAAATGTATACACCGTGTCACAAAAACATAGAACCTCTACATTCTTTCGAAAAACTATGTACATCATTAACCCGACCACTGAGAAAGACACTTTTCCACTCGCAGATTATTTACGAGGGAGCTTGAGGTACAAAAAACAAGGCACATTTTGGGACAATTGTTCTACAATATTTACAAAGAAAACCTCGTAAATATCTACCGAAATGGTCATTTCACAAATAATGTCCTCCATGTTTCACTCTGAGACCAAGGTTGGGTCGCTGTTTTGCACCATGATGAACCTTTCGTGCTTGCTGTATGAACAACTAGACTAAACACCAAGTACCAATATTAAAGGAACCCATGATTTGGCAATTTAAACATTTCAGTCAGCCCGTATATAAATACATACCGGGTACAATTTGTGTCCATCAATCCATTAATGTGCATCTTTAGTGCAAAAAAAGCACAATTTCAAACATTAAAGCCCCTTCCCTATACACAGGTACCACAGATAGCCATACCTTCTAGGCTAGCATTTGGTGGCGTTCTTTTGTTTGTACGGCTAGCATTTGGTGGGGTTCTTAAGTTTGTATGGCTAGCATTATGAGGAAACCCCATGGCTTGTGTACTGTGGACTTTTTCCCCCAAATTCCCCTGTGGAATTTTGTGGCAAGAGCCAGCAAGGCAGACGAGTGCACCGATTACAAAATCCATCGCAAAATACAATTATTAAACAATTTATGTATTGCATGATTACTGTGAACTGAAACGCCCATTTGAAGTGTTAGATTTTTACGACATAAACCCCAACTGTAACCACCATTCCCTTCACACAAAGAACAAACTTGATGGCCAATCATGAACTAAGAGCTAGCATCCATGAACTGCACCAGTACAACAGTGTACATGTACAGCAGACAAATATTCCCCCGCTGTTCAATTTTGTGGTTTATTTTTATTAAACTTATTTTAAATCTTCAGACAATAAAAACATCTTGACAAGGAGTCGTCCACGGGAGTACAAAGTATAAACAAAACTTGTCATTAAAAGATTATCTTCCTCAAAATTATTAAGTACAATCGACCGATAGTTCCCCTCGAATAACAAATTACTACAAAACACATACACCAAACTTGGTTCATAAACTGAAAATAATGAACAATTAAGTGCAGTCCCTTCTTCCAAGTGGTTTTGAACCCATACGTGATCAGTCAGATGGCACATGAAGGTAAAGGTAGACAAATATATTTTTTTTTATATTTATTGAATGTACATTACATTTTCTATCATTCGATATATACAAAGCAACACCAAGCAATCGTAAAAATACTCAGCCCATTCTTGTCATGTGTAGTTACTCTTTAATTAACAAGCAGTACCCACATTAAACCACATACAACACATATTTAGAACAAATACAAATTTGCCTCATTGATGCAATATTCCATGGCCGATTTGGCCTCGTTTTCTTGTCGATAAATGTGACTGCTTCAAACTATTTTGAGGACTCGATGGAATGGTTTTCCTGCTCTAAGTGGTAGAGACTGGATTTAAACAATTGCCCTGATCATTAAAAAGGAGCTTGCCTAAGTGCCTTTAAACTTGTCACTATAGTCTAGTCTGATGCTGTGGAATGTGCCTTTTACATAAAAGAACTAAATACACGATTTAAACAAATTCATTAACGACTTCAGAATTATCACCATGATTCCCACAGCACATTCTATGCAGAAATCCCAGGCACTTCTTGCAGTAACGGTTGGTGTCCCTCTTGGCAATCTTCCTGACAAAGTCTTTGGCCTCACTGTGATTGACAAGACCCTCCATCAGGTTATGTACACTACTATCTACACTGTCATTTGCAGTAATTGTGTCATCGTAGAGTTTTCCGAGACTTCTTTCACCCTTAAAGCCTTTGAATTCATCTTCTTTCAACTTCAAAGCAGTTGCGATAATATCGGTAATGTCTCGTTGAGATGAGCAGTTTACATATAGCTCAGCTTGAAGGGATCGTCTTAGAGAAAGATTTCCAAATATGTCTTTAAGTGTGGTTGAACAAGCCTCATGCAGGATAACGTTGGCAAACTCTGAAATAAACAAAAATATTTACATTTTATTATTTCATACTTTTTAAGAGGGAACACGTGAAAACAAGTGTTTACTGCAATACAATGTTTCATTTTACGATCATAAATGCAGTACATATACCAGCAGGCAGTACCAATAGTTCAACCAGACAGTTGCTTTACTTTATCTTGATTCTATTGAAGTATGTAAATCATCAGCCAGTACCTAAACTTTTAACAATGTTACCTGTGCTGTACTTACTTTGATTCAAATAAAAAAAGTTTACCAGCAGGCAGTAGCAACAGTCCATGTATTAACAACATTACCAATACTGTACCTTATCTTGATTCAAATAGAGTGAGTCTACAAACGTTCTACAAATTAAGATTGAAAGTCCTACATTGGGGGTCTGTCTTTGTGCCTCACCTTCAGTCTTGACTTTGCCCACTGCAATGCATTCAAACTCCCTGATTGTAGATACTTTACCAGCCTTCACAGTATAGACCTCGTGTGGAATCATAGGACCTGGGAGTTGCATCTCATCTAATCCACCTATTGGTATCCAATCTTGGGCTGAAGAGTCAGGATTGCCAAAACATGCACATAGTTGCAGAGCACTGCAGTTGAGCCCCTTCAAACCTTTCACTGTGGCTGTTTTGTTTTGATCATCTAACTGGATCTCCAATTGTTCATCTGTTGGAAATGACCAACAAAAACAAACACTGGTATTACCTACATACAAGGTGATTCAAAAAAATAAAGAACTGGCAATGCGTGCATTGGTTGCACCTCACATTAACAATCACGGTAGATCTACCCTTACAACACCCATTTACTTCTTGGTGATGGAAAGCAATTAAGTTAATGGTATATTTGTTCATGTTACCAGTGTGTAATTTAACCTCTTTTTCTTGGCTTGTCATGGCCATGCGGTCTCGCGCACCGGACTCAAGTGCCTGAGTTCTGGTCAGCAGTGTTTGGAATGAGTCTTGGTCATGACACTTGTGTCCTTGAGCAATACACTTAGGCATTTTGCTCGGTAGTTTGGATGGGATGTAAAGTCATTGGTCCTGGTGTTATGTAATGCACGTAAAAGACCCCGGAACAGTTATCGTTGAGACAAGGGAGTTTATCCTGGTATTTTCTGGCATGATTGGCGGCAAATTGTGCCACGGCACCTTCTAAAACCTGACATAATAAGGTGCTACATAAATATTGGTCTTGTATTCATAACTCTGCATACCTTTTGTAAAAGCAAAATCAGTGGCATCAGTGGCAGACACCAGTGCTTTGTACGTGGGCATCATTATCAATACCATTCTCATCTGTTCACATAAAACTTTTATGACAGAAAATGTCAAACAGAAAACTTTAACCGTTACTTCCACTTGCCTAAATCTCTAAATCTCTAATCTCTAAAAATCTCTAAAAAGTGACCTCATGTAACTTTTATGACAGAAATGTTCATCTTTAAACTCCACAGACCCACTTGCCTACATGTGACCTCAAATCTCTAATATCCTCATCTTCTCTCACTTAACACCAACATGTTTGTACTTGGATAAGATTGGAATGCCTGACCCAGTGATAAGCAGTTGTTATTTGGGCCTACAACCCTCAGTCCTTCCAAATCCTTCATTTTGGCAAAGAGGGTACAGAAAGATTTGGGAGGGTAAGGGTATTGATGAGACCTTAATATTTGAATCATTGGCTTTTTTCGTAACCATGGCTTGGGCTTGGGCTCCATCCGCTTGATTAAATCCCTGTTAGGAAAGCACACATTTTCTTAATAACTGACGTCCAAGCACAAGTCTCGGTTTTGAAAAGGGCCATATCTCATTGCACTTCTATCAGGCTTCACCCAATAGCTCTGAATGTATTAAACTTTCAGACTCGAAAACCATAAATTTAATGGTTCTAAAGTTTACTCATGGGTGTACCCCTGGTGAGGCGCCCTCTTGTGATTGAGTACCTTGGGAAAATACTTACATGTCCTTGGGAACATTTTCATGGCTTCGTTGTGGTTGTTTGGAGAGGACGACTTCTTCCAGCAACTATACTTCCTGTACAGTTTGACTGAAGCACACACGAATACTGCCACGAGTAAATTGGAAATTACCGAAATCCATACAGGAACATCTTTTGAAACTTAAAGAAAAACAAACAAAATAAACTATTAAAATTGTCAAGTTCTGTGAAATAAGACATAAAATATTGTGAATAATAGTAGGGAATATTTTTTACAAGCACAAGTGAAATCCACGAAGAAAACCAAAACCAAAACAAACAGTCCTTCTTGCAACCACACTCTCTTCTCCTATGTCACTCCACACCAAATGTTTAGATAAGATTGGTATGCCTGACCCTGTAATAAGCAATTATTTGAGCCTACTAGCCCCAATCCGTCCAAATTCATCACTTTAGCAATTTGATATAAAAGGATTTGGGACAAGTTTAACCGTTACAGTCAAGGCAGTTTTGTTTGAGTGTGGCCTCATTCATCCAGTGTCCGCTTGTCCTAATAAGTCACTCCACACCAATTTTTTTAAAAATTAACTTCATAAACAGTAAGCTTTCAGACTGAAACTATAATTTTTTAAACAATGTTTTTTATTCTTACCAATCCTGTAGTGTCTTTAAAGCATTTGATTTGAACTTATTATTAAAAAAAAAAATCGTATCAGTTTGTCATTACCATTATTGATATTGGTTGTATCTACAACTTGAGTTGGGCTGTTGGGTCTTTCTGATGTCCTTATTGTTACATCTGCAAAAGAAAAGACGTCATAGAAAATTATTATCGACCTGTTTTATTAAATGCTATGCTAAATTGTTTAGGATTCCATTCATCAGATTCTCCTTTACATTCCACTGTGTTTAAGTTGATCCCCTATATCTGTACTTGACTTGATAGGAATACCATGTTTTTAATAGAAGTCTGTTCAACCCCTTACAGACCAAAGTAATGCCTTAAATGAAGCAGATATTTCAGATAATTGCTTTCCAGGCTCAGGAGTTCCTAATGGCCTGTTCTACCATGCAACTGATTTATTTGTAATTTTGTCAGTTTGTAAAATACATGCAAGTTACTTTTGATTTGTCAGCTATACTAGATTTCAAAGGTATATTAAGTAAGAATAGCTTGCTATAACCTCACTTTAACATTCATTTATCCTTTTGCTATGGTACTCACCAATAGTCTGTTTCTGCCTTTAAACTTATTTAAACCTCACAATGAAACATACTAGGTCCGATTTTTGGCCGATTTATCCCAAAAATTTAGATTTACATTTTAAATAGCTTTGTTGATAGATTTGAGAAAGCTACAAGATATTGATATAATAATCTGTATGAGATATTACATGGAAAAAACACCAAAAACACGCCAATGATAAGTGGTAGTTAATTAAAAAATAAAAATGAATTATTGTCGGGATCCCGACATTATATCACGTCCAATAGACCATGTGACCCTTGTTTACAAAAGAGTGACCTTGTACATTCCAGGGCAATTACTGGCAGGCAAGATACTGCATGGGACATATGAGAAATTTTACATTTTGTATCATAATTTCCACATAAATTCAATGGCTATTAAAATGAGAGCTGAACTAGTTGTGAGATGTGCCCCTTTCCTTCATATCCAAAGTTGATGACAATCGGACAGTGCAATCTCCATAAAATGAAAGATTTAAAGTATTTTCCCATTGAGCCGTGTACAAATCCTGCCTGCAGGAAGTCCAGGTTCTGTGGCTCTTTTGTAAACATGTGATGTCACAGGTAACATGGTCTATAGCCGCAATGCATAGCAATGTATAAACATTTTGCGTTTTACAAGTATTTTGTGCATTTCCGTGGCATATGCGAAAGTGTTCGTATGTTTTTTTCGTTTTGAAACCGCATCAACTATCAATATTCGCTCAGAGAGAGAAAAACATTTTCCATGCAACTTCAATAAAAACACCATCAACAATTATTACAGGTAGACCTATATTTTACTACCGACAAAAAAACTAATAAAAAAGTAACAAAAATCCCCTTCCTCTTATTTATAAACAATTGTAGCTCGGACACGGTTATTTTATCGATCGCACATCGTCGTGAACACAAAACAGCTCATTGTGGACACATTTTTTTGTTACAGTTCGAAATAAACACAGTTATTACAGTTCGTATTTTCGTATTACACAAAAATAATGTTACAGTTTGTATTGGTTAATGCTGTGTTTCAGTCTGGGTGAACACAGTTTTGTTATACTCTCTTAAAATGTCCGACTGAAAATTTGATTGAAACTAGGGACAAACTTGCAAAAGATCTGTCCCTGGCCTCAATCGAAAAGAGTGAGTTTCAATCTAACTATTTAAGAGAGTAGGGTTCATACAGTGGTCACAGATCAAATTAGTAGTGATACAGTTCATTAACCCTTACCCTTCCAAACTCTTCTCTATAATTATCCTCTTTGCCGAAATGAAGGATTTCACTGGGCCAGACATTTCAATCTTATCGAAGTTTAAACAATTTGGTGTGGAGTGACATAAGAGAAAAGGATATTGGAGGATTGAGGTCACCTGTAGGCAAAATGGCCTGTATAGGGAGTTAAAGGTTAAAGTTCGTTGTGAACACATTACGTTACTAGTACAAGAAGTTCAAAGTTTACGCATTTTTTTAATTTCTACCACTCTGACTTGATTTGATTCACAATCATGGCGTTATATATCTTGTTAAGGGTGATGTTTAGAATAGCTACACCAGCAAGCGATTTCACGAAACTTTACGCAACTTCGTACAGTAAGTCCACTTGCTCAACATTTAGTGCGTACATTGTGCCACACAGTTAAAATTGATTTCACGAATCTATATGCAATGTTTGAAAGCTGCGCAAGTCGGGATTGTATGCCACAAATGTGGCGGAACTTTCGCACTCGATTTTGACTGCGTACCAGAAGTCAGGATTTTTATTGTGCAAGTTAACAAGCTGTATGTGGCCAAGGGCAAATCGAGGTTTACCCACTTATATCCTTGGGCAGTGAGGTCATTTCAATATTTTCCGAAAGGTCTTGCAGTTTTTAAGCTAACTCATGATTTACAAGTAATTTTTTGTTGTACTATTTTTGAAAACCGTTTTTGGTTTAAACTAATGGTAAAATCGACAGCAATTTGTGGAGTATTTAAAACTGGCGTTCGTTGGTTGTATTGCAACCATAGAAAATAACTTTTGGCTCTTAGTATTCATTTATTTATAAATAATGAATGCATCACGTTATCATATGAACTTTAAAACAGCTATGAAATGTAACATAAAAAATCCAGTTGTGCATTGAATTGAATGAACTACTTACACACTGTAACACAGTACTTTGTGGCAAAAAAAAAAGAAAAAAAAAAAAAAAGGGAAAAAAAAGCAGCAAAAAAAAGGTTAAGCTACAGTTAACATTGAATAAGGTTATTTACAGCTTAAGTTGATACGGTTCAAAGTACAATAATTGATAGTGAAAACACATTTGTATAACAGCTCCTAGAGTACTGGACACAGTTTACAATACGCGGTTGACTCATTTATAATACAGTTATAAATAGCAGTGAACACACAAGTTCAGAGTTCAGTTTAGCTACAGTTCGTAGTGAACACAGTCTCCATCGGATACAAGGAGTTGAACATCATACATGTAGGCAGCTTCATTCAGCTCACACTGTTTTCCTCTCAAGTTGAAGGACCGGCAACGCCGGTCTTTGTGACAAGCGAGACAGCACTGCAATCTTCCCCGTACAGTGACAGTCTTAAAGATGTGGTCAGATGAACAGCGATCGGTAGCAACGATAGAGCAACTTACGGAGTTGGTAATTACAGCAATGGGACGTTCACACATGACATACTTCTTGGTGTTTTCACATGGCCATGAATTCCATTTGGGATACTTAGTACTGAAGACAGAACACCGTTCTTCTGGAGATGCGTTGCCCCACCACTCAGCTCGGTACGGAACTTCTGATTCTGAGGTGTCTCCAATACACTCCCAAACACTATCCCCGTCTTCATCTGTACAACCAATCCATACACCGTTATTAGGTTCCGAACCTGGGTTAAAAAATTTCCACATGAAATCATATTCTTCTATTGAGTTTGGTGTGGCAAGATGTCCGTCAAGTTGGTTGCAGCTTCCCACGGCATCTTGCCATTCTGTGAGTTTTGGGTATAAGCTCTTGTAGCAAGACCCTTTCCATTGCAGCCATTCTTTCGGGCAAGCTCCGTAACTCACGACACTCATGACTGATTGTAATGGCAACACAACGAGAGCTAAGGAGGCAAGTACTACAGCACGGAACTCCATGATAGTCGAACAAAAAGATAGAGACAAGATTGAAATAATGCCAACTGTGACATAGATAATTCTAACTCTGCTTAAATCGTCGGGTGTTGTTTACATTAACGCAATATAAACTAAGTCTCAGATCCAGTGTATTCCAGCAGAAAAACCCCACCCCAAACAAATCATTCATTCAAAATGAGCTGATGACGCAATTTCTGGCATCCTTCTCATTAAATTGATGCATCAGAACTGGTAACTAGGTTGTTTCGCGCAAGCAGGTATTAGTGAGAGAATAATGTAATCTCTTCAAAACCATCGATCGCAACCCTTGGGGAATTTCTCGTTAGCTGGGAAATTTCTGCTCGTAAAATGAAACGCTATTACAAATTTAGTCGTTATTGATTTCTCTGAAGATCAAGAGAAGGTGGTTCTATTAATATATGTGAATGCCAGCTGTGAAAAAGTCCAAACTTTCACACGAGCACACACAACCGACATGTAGCTGAAAACAAATGACTGAGACTACAAGAAGCCCCTGTGGTGAAATTTTGGCTCAATCCGTAGTCCGAGTCAGAAATAAATTGTGAAAAAAACGTGCACACTTTTCAGCATGTAACACACTGGCCTTAATTTCTATTATTACAACGGAAACTAAAATTGGGGTCTTCAAATTATACTTTCTTGACTTTGACAATATTTCAGACAAAAATATTTCTATGGAAAATTGGAAAAACAGGCCTGATTGCTTTGTTCTTGTAAGGGCAAGGGCACCCAGGCATTTTCTTCTTGATAAAAGGCACATCTTTTATGAAAATTTCTATTGAATCATTTCAAGGGCACTAAGGCAATGACCAGGGGGCATGGATGCAATGACCAGGGGGCATGGAGGCAATGACCAGGGGGCATGGAGGCAATGACCAGGGGGCATGGAGGCAATGACCAGGGGGCATGGAGGCAATTGCCTCCGTTGCCTCCGTGATGTATCAGGCCTCCGAACTGGTATGAACTTCATAATCCAGTAAGCTTTTAGACTGGTACTCGGAAGAAGAATATATAAAATAAAAATTAAAATAAAATAAACAAAAACGAAAAATATATAAATATCAACCTGTATTCTACCTTTCAAGTTGCATGGCCCAATTTTCGCTGAAAGATTTATTTTTGTTATAATTATGCCTCTGCAAAACTAAAACATACACAAACTTTTGCACATGTCACGGACAATGCAAGAAGTACAACCTGCAAAAATGTTTGTGCATGGCTAATGGACGTGAGATAATGTCAGGATCCCGACAATAATTAATGTTTGTTTTTATTCAACTACCTGTACCACTTCTCATTGGCATTTGTTTTTCTCTTCGACCGATATCCTTAAGTGAAAGCTTATAATTTCCTGGAATCAACGATTTCTGGGTATCGTCGTTAGGTGGCAACCCAAGTTTATTCACGCATGATAATTGGCCCTTGGGGAAAAGTTCGTAAATTCTATGAGTAGAAGGGCTAACCTACATGTACACATGGGGGAGGCTTCACACTTTATTAATAACAACTTTCCTGAAATCAAACTTAAATAGCAAGAAGAATATCTGATTGTTTATTGCACAAGCATTCACCATAATGCTTGTCCTCAGTTTTACTCACAGGGCCCATCAAATGTATTATTTTTAATGCAATCCTTGGAAATGCACCTATTGGGCGATTCCATTGTGACGGACGTTACATTTGCACAGAAAATAGCCAACAAGTTGTCTTGTATATTTTTAACCAAGGTTTGCTGGGAAAGATAGTAGTTACAATATGATAGCTTAACAAGTCAGTAGTAATAAAACATAGTATGCAAGATCTTGATTTTCTTTCAAACTTTATTAAGGTCCAACAAACTTTTTGTGACGGACGTTACATTTGAAAGACGAGCACTTCTGACTCTTGACATTTAGTTCAAAATCCCTGTGACTTGTACATATTTTTGAAAAATCCTATTAATTGCATCAGTGTATGAGGGTCTGAGGTAGCCAGTACAAAATATTAAATTTTCAACATCACATGGTATCAGAAGAAATCGGCCATTGAAGCTTGTGACGGACGTTACAATTTCTGTGACGGACATTACAGTCTGTGAAATATCAATGTAAATTGCATTGCCAATGGAAAATTAGGTTAAAGTTTTCAGAAATGCCTTGGTATTAACAATGGCATAACTCATCTACAATCAAATTGTAGACAACCAAGATGGGAATCTTACATTTTGTACATTTACAAATGTATGAATCTTATTTGGCCTTATTTAACAAAATACTAGCACAGCAGAACAAGGACATTGCATTCACTAAAGGAAAACAACGTTTTGAAAATATGTAATAAAGCCAAGAGCAGAAAGAATTGTACAACATCCAGTCTATACATTTTAAAATGTTCCACATACATGTAACAGGGTGACCCAAATATTTAGGCCTGCACAGTACAAGTTATAACCACTGGTACATGAACTTTCAAGCACTGAACACACTACATGTACGTCAAATGTACATACATCCATGTCGGGGTAGTTAAAGAATCATGCACAGAAGACAAGCATAGATCTACATAAATACTTGATTCATGGGGATGCCAATAGTTAGGTGTTCTGGCATTAGCCCTAAACACCTATTGTGTTTTGTTTTGTTTTTTTAAATTTGTGTATTACTTACTGCCTGTCAGCCTACTGTGTACATGTATACTAGTTTCATTTTATTCTTCCCTTCTCTGAAACACTTCTATTACTGGTATTTCTTGAACCATATTACTTGGGATTTCACCATTTTGGGTTTTGGGTTCTGCTTCAAATTCAAGCGCTTGCAGTTTTTTTCTTTGTCAAAATTGTCTGACGTGCAGCTTTGTACTTTCTCTTTTTTGTGCAAGTTGTGACCTTGTTAATTGTCTCTCCTTTGCTCGCTGTATGTGTTTCCTCCTCGCTTCAATCTCTCTAAATTCAGTAGCATTTCTCTGCTGTTTTCTTGCTCGGCATTTTTTGTTACCGGACCTTGTCACTTTTAGGCATGTTGAGCTTTGCAGGGCCCCATTCTAAAAAGAGAACATATGAACCGAAACATACAGATTCAGCATTGCTATAAAAGATCGGCATGAGAATTCAACATTTGTACATTTTAACCTTCTGCAAGTTCGTTCAATTCTACATGAATGTAAATATTTTTACTAGTGCACATGTACATGTACAGTATGTATTACACAATTGTGTACAAACATACATGTAGCCTGACTCCCATCCCTTCAAATTTTCAAGTCCTTTGTTATTTGTAACTTAAAAATAACTGGGGTGGGGGAAGAAAAAAAATATTACCAACTACCACAGGTGAATAATGTATTCAATAATGTTTTACTGTCAGCAGTGGCGGCGCTAGGGGGGGGGGGCAAATGCCGCCCCCAGTTACATTTTTTTTTGGCCCCCCCCCCCCCCCCCGTTCTGCCTCAGTTTTTGGCCTATGCCCGAAATTGAGTTTAAATTACACTTAAATATTTTTGTTTGCCCCCCTAAAGTTAAGCTTGCCCCTCTCTTTCCCCCCAGATTAGCAAATCTGGTGCCGCCGCTGACTGTCAGCCCAATATTAATCTATGGCCAAGCAAACAAACCAGTGTGACAATACCCAGAACATAGCCTACATAGGCCTACATGTACATTTAGGCCTAGCCAACCACCACTGCAGTAGGCCTAGTACTGCACACTACAAAGTTTACATGTATATGAGGTGTATTTTCCTAATCAAATAGTTCTGAAACAGATAATTTATATGAAATTAACAAAGTTTCTACTGTAAGGAGTAACTTACCTGACAAGAAGTACAAAAATTGTTAGAAGACAACAAAAAGGTGATTTTTTTATTGGTCTTCAGCACATGGTAATCATGTGGCCAAGCTAGAGGGCATGCTGTGACCCACTTTACATTCTCAGTCTGCTGCCCTCTGTTACATGTACTCCTTGTGATAAAGTTTGATTAAAGTTTGATTAAAATACAATAGGTCTGACCAGTATTATGTTTACAGTCCACACTATAAACAATATTTTATGGTTAGCTTGTTTACAATCATTTTATTTGTAAATTGTAAAAACTGTTAAAAAATGCAAGTATATTGTAAATTACACACAACTGGTCTAGTGTAATGTCCGTCACGTAACGTCCGTCACATTTTACCTATAAGAAAAATAAAATTGTTCAACTTAAAAAGTTGCAATATTTGCACGTATGAAAGACCATGACAAACTAGCATTTAATATCTAATGACAAGAAAAAAAAAAATTTTGTATATATATAAATAATTAAAAAAAGTAATTTTTTGTGACGGACATTACGTGACGGACGTTACTTTTCTAGGACAGACCCCCACAGAGAAAAGATAAAGTCTAAGTCAATTTTTCTTTTTTTTGTTACACAAGTATTCCATGCTTATTATGTCCCAATCACATAAATTTGTCGGGCACATTCCAACTTGTACAAACTGAGCAAGAATTATGCCATATCTTAAAAGCAAGAAAAATGTTTGCAACAGCGCCCTCGGTGGCAGACTGAATAATTTCCCGCAGAGTGGAAAAATTTGACCCAACTTTGTATTTTTAGAAAGTTCAAATAATTTTCTTTAATATGATATAAAACACTTACTGTAAAAATATTTTTATAAATTTACCCTCATGTCCTATTTTTCATGGAATCGCCCACTTTATGTCCCATTTAATCTTGGTTTAATTTTTATTTTGCAATTTTTAAGGGCATTTTGGTGCCTTTTTGTTTTTTGTGCTAATACAGAAACCTCAGAATCGCAATGAGTTTATGCACAATACACTGTAGTTAACATAACTAAGGATATTTCGCCCTCTCGCAAACTTTTTTTTAGTGATTCGTTCACTCTAAAAATGAAGTGTGAGTGTTTTAGTGTAGTGTAATGATGTTTATACTGTTTTTATTTGACAACCCAGGCCCCCGAAGGAAACCCAAAACACAAGTTACTTTGTGCATAATAACTGATTGAATAATTATTACCCGACTGCTGGGTAAACTTCCTACACAGGGGTGTGGGGTAAAACTTTATAACCCAACTTTTGAGCAAGAAAATTCCACAACTCATGGGTAAAAAGATGCTTGGGTAAAGTTTACACAATTTTGGGTAAAAAAGGAACATGGTCGTTAGTTGGGTAAACTTTTACCTTGCTATATTGTGCTTAAATATAACACAGGTTTGTGTTCAAAATGACCCAAGAATGGGTATTTTTTAACACTTTCTATGTTTTGCAACATTTTGACACAACTGAATGACCATGTTCCCTTTGTACCCTCAAAATGGGCACATTTTTACCAAACAATGAGCAGTTAGTTCTTAGAGTGTTGTGGTGCCAGTTCATGGCAGAGAGCAAACTTTTCTCACTTAATGCTTTTAATAGGCAAATTGGGGTTCATAATTTTATGAATTTTAACAGAAAACCAGTGTCTCCCTGAATTGACCTCACAGCAACAGCACCCTCAGTTGTCCGGAAAAGCATGGAAAATTTAAAATGTTTACAGAAGTGCACTTTTCAATAACGTTATTCAAAAAGGGATGTCAATTAGTTTTCATACATAAGGGAGTTAGAAAGAAAGATTAAGAAGTGCAGAATAATGTTCCTATGGCATATTCACTTCAGGAAGCCCCACATACTAAGACTGCTTTCCTAGAGGGATTGACCGTCAGCATTTGAATGAATATTAACGTGTTTTTTTTTAATCAGTTGTGCAGGCACAGAGCAAAAACAAAAATTCTTTTTGAAAACTGCAACCATTCCGCTATTTTTATCCAAAATTTGAATTCTTAAAAAAATGTTAAAATGTGCAAAAAAAAAATTTACATTTTGAAAAATCTGTCTTTGCTATCCCTCCCTACATGCCCTATTTCAAAAAGCTTTTATCAGAAAGTATGGCCTGAAAAGTAAGCAGTCCGAAGTAAACATGTGTACATTGGTGTGTCACGGTCGAGCGGTATGGCGCATCCAACTCAAGTTTGATGGCTTGGTCACCGGAGTGTGGGTTCGAATCCTGCGACACTTGTGTTTTTGAGCAAGACACTTTGCTGTAATTGCTTCTCATCACCCATGAGTAAATGTGTACCTGCGAGGGTAGAGGGTGTTGATATGAATGACTGGCAACCTGTGCAGCCATTTGGCTGCCGGTGCTGCATACTCCACAGGAGTTGAGATGGTTTTAGGAATGCTTAGAGGCTGATGAACAGGGGTAATAATACTATAAGGTGCCTTGAGAGGCCTACTCGTACTTGGCATGAAAAAGCATATAATAAATACACGTTGGAAAAAATAAACAATTAACACAGTATTTCGGCTGGTACCTATTTCCACTAAGCAAGACTTTTTTTGTGATTAGCAGCTTGTTTGTGCTGAACAGCTTCATAAAGTAGTTTAACACAGATCTTTGTCAATTAATTGGCAGAATATGTATCACCTGTCATCCATTAACCCTCGTACTGTCTAACCATCCAATATTATCCACTGTGATTTTGTACAATGAACTATGTCAGCCTGCAATATGAAAACATTTGATGAATGCATCTACACAGTACACACACGTACACAGTTAATAATAGTGCACAGTTGTGCCACCATACACAACCCGTGCAGAAGAATGGTTTAAAATAATTGGTCAACTTTCTGGAAACTGTTAAGAAGAGTAGGAGGGTTAATTTGCCATGTATTTACTGCCAAACTTTAAGATTGAATAGGCCCGCCCAATATGCATAATTATTAGATCTTTTCAAAACAACCGCTCCCCGCCCGTTTGTCCAAATATGGCAAGGTCATGTCACAGAGGATAAGGTTGGTGTCTACATAGAGTCGGCCACGTTGTGTAGAAGAGGGTTTTAGAATTTTCAGAGTGTGTGGGGTGGACAAGTTTCCATGTTTATTTGTGGTGTTTGTGAACAAATTTCAGATGACACGAATCTATTTATGTGAGGTATATAAAACAAATATTAAAAATGCATTTCATTCGTGCACTGTCGCAGAATTTAATCAATCAGTGAAATCTGGCTTTTCTATTTCACTCAACCATGTCAACTTCGCCTCGTAAAATGGAATATTCCAGATTTTACCTTGTTAGTATACTCTGCAACAATGCATTCTGCATCATAAATTGTATAGTGTTATCCGGTAATGCGGGAGGAAAAACATCACAGTGGTTTAATCTCAACTTCCTGCATGTCCTGAAGTGTTCCGATTATGATTGTATTCCTGATCCCATGTACGTTAGTAGTACAGTCCTCACCCGATACATGTATGTGGCAGAAGAACGGGAGGTCCCCCCTCCCCCACAAATGTTCCTTTACTCTAACATACTCTTCCCCTCTTGTACAGAAGTACAGTACCCCCACCCTCATAATCCTTTAAAGAATTCCCAAGCTTCCCAGACCACAATGACACCATGCAACATCTGGAGCACAAGATCAACAGAATCAAACTTACTATGCAGGTGGATTTTGAGGGGTTTGGATATGGTTGGGGTTAATGAATGGTAGTATCATGTGTGTCCCACTTACCGTAAGGATTATCAGAAAGAGTAGTCTCATACACAGTAGTTGACGCAGGTTGTGTTGTTTGGGGTTTAGGTACTGGTTTCAATGAGAAACAAACATATATTATGCATTAATTATTTGCTTATTCATGTCATGGAGAGATGTTGAGCTTATGTTAATCAATCCATAGAGAACTTAAACGGCCACGTATTTTTGCATTTCATTCAGTAATTGTCCAACAAAAATATACAAAGTTCTGAACTTGCAATTTTCGGTTTTACTTTCAATTTAATGTTTACTTTCCCTCAGAAATATACACTGGAAAGTTAATGATTAAAAAGTCAGCAAAAGCTGCTGTGTCGTAGTGTATGTCAAGGTTATGTGCAGTAAAAAAATAGACTTATTTAATTAGTGCAATTGATCCAATCTAGGATCAAAATGGCAATGAATATTATTTAAAAGTTTTGTGTTTAAAAAGCTCAGACTACAACAACTACACATCACAAGCTCATTGATTTAAGGTCCAAATTTCCAATTTTATATCCATTATAAACAAATGGCCATAAATCTAAAAAATGACTAAAAAATATGATTAATAAATGACTAAATAATTACAACCACTAACCACTCTTTGTCCTCTATCAGTCTATACAAAAATGCTATAAAATTAAATAAAAGTGAAACTTCTACCTTTTGGTTTTTTGATCTTTTCACAAAGTGTTTCATTAGCTAGAGGACTGCTCCCTAGTGCCAAGTATGAACTGCATATTTTGGGGCAGAACCCGTATCGAATACATGGCCTGTAGACATGAAGCCTTCCTCTTTGATCAACAGCAAATGGGTCTTCTGGGCAGTAAGAGCATTTCACACACTGTGAAGCAAGGCAAAACTCTCTGGGGATGGTAAACAGGAAAATGCAATGTAATGAGAAAAAGTTGCATTTAACATAACACACTTTCTGAATCTTAAATTGTGCAATAAGTTTGTAAGTTATGAGACTTATTTTTATCACAATTCCAAAGAAAAGCTTCAGTTTGCTTTTATTTCAACCTTGCCTGAGAATAGGCTAGACAATGAAGAAATTTTAAGTATTGAATGCGGGAGGAAAACCTCAAATGAAGGAACTCCCAAACAATCAGATAGGGACTGAAACCCAATCTGCATGCAAGACTACATTTTGTAGTGGAATTAAAACCTGAGCCAACAAAGGCTTAAGCAGCAAAAGAGACCAATAATGAAAAACTGATGCTTCCAGACAGAAAGAAGGGATCAAACGAAAAAAAGAAGACAAAAATAAAAGAAATAACAAAACACGATCAATTACACATGAAACACTCATACTAAAAAATGCTAACAATTAGATTAAATGTTTGCATGGTAATCATATAACCTTAAATTAACAAAAAATGGAGGATTAGAATAAATGTTCCTTTCCAAAAGCTACAAATAGTGTAATCATTCCTTAAAGTATAATGACATTCTGGGGCCAATGAGATGATGATGATGTAGTGTGCTATCTTGAATGATTGTAATTAAGTCAGTAAACCAGTTGACAGCCAGGTTCTTAGCCTATAAAGGACTGTGATGCCACACTGCCACCATTAAGCATGTTAAGGTGAAAGTGCGGGCAGTCAGCTAGCATTATGGTGTTGGGTTCACCATAGTCAAAAAGCAGAGACAGCAGAGTAGCTCCACTTGTATAGGCTGCATTGGCAAGGCCCTGTGTCAGTGCAGAACCAGTATAGGAGGTACATGTACCATTGACTATGGAGAAGGGCTCAATGAGACAACCAATGTTTATACTAAGATCACATTAATCTACTTACCCACTTGAGAGATTACACCGAAAATTGCATTGCTCTTCATCCGAGTCCTCGATAAATATTTCCGATGCACCTATTCTATACACTATTAACAACAACAGTCCTTGTAAGATGTCCTATAAAAATAAAACAATAATAACATGATTGTTACAGGCTTGTAAACTTATAACAATGTAAAAGCATACAAATATTATTTCTTGACTGTGTTGTTTTTCTCCAATCCAAATCAATGTAAAAAGGCTGCAGGACCTTCTCACATGTAGTTCTATGAATTGAACATTTAATTCAAATATTTAGCCTACGTTGTGTACATACAGTAATTCAGGGAACAAGCAAGGGAAAACAAAAGATGGGTTTCAAGTTGAATTGCTGTCAAACCACAATGGAGATCAATCACAAGGCATCTACAGTAGCTAACACAGTAGAGAGGATTAAAGGGGCACACCGGCTTCGTTGGGCTATTTGGGCTACAAAATAGGCTAACATATCACTTCAAAGGTCTTCCAGAAATGGAGAAGAATGGTTCCTAAAAGAAACCATCAAATTTTGCCGTTTTCGAGCATTTTTCAAAAAACGATTCATCCGAACCAAAAAAGTGGTTCGGATAAATCACGTGATCTTGGGAGTTAGTTTTACTTCCAGCCGTATAAAGGTAAATTACTGAACCAAATTTAAATCTTTTTTTTACAATTGTTTATGAGTATTTGACAAAAAAGACTATGCATTCAGATTATTGATACAATTTGTAAATAATGATGAAAAATCGAACGTAATATTCGCATTCAGAGAGTCCGTGCAACCGAAGCGTGTTTTACGGCGCACCAGCATGGGAGCTAGCGGAATGTAAACCTTGGGGCATATCCCGTACATCCGGTGCCGTGTCTCGTTGGGCCAGAGAGACAAAACCCGGGGCATGAACTCCCCATGGCCGGTCTAGCCGTAAGCTTGGGAGCTTATCGGAGAGGTAGGGAGCCAGACCAACAATTACATTTTTTTTTTACGACTGTTTTAATCTGTACCCCTAGCTATTATCCCCTAACTATTGTAACGTGTTGCCTGCGTTACACACACGCGGGACGACGACGGGGAATGTTTATCCATGGAGGTAGAAATTAGACTAATTTCTTCCTCCATGGTTTATCCCATACATGCCATACAGCTGATCTATCTACTTCTATGATAGCTGCATAATGTCCACTCCCACCCCCCAAACACAAAAAAAACGGTGGCGGTGGCTGCGGCCGGCCAGTGAAGTCATCGCCCGAAAAACGGGAGAATGCCATCGCTAAAGCTGCCAGGAGAAAGGCAATCCGTTTGCAGCAAAGGCGGGAGGCTCGCTTGGCACATGCTGGCTTTCTCGTGAGTTTTGGATTTATCGTGAGTTTTTTTTACTTTTTACTTTTCGTTGGACCGCCTTTTGGGTGTTTTTCCTGGTGATGTTTTTTTTGTACCGATCCTTGGATGTCGAAGAAACGTTCTCCATTGCAAGTAAGTTCGTCCAGTTCGTCGTACACAGAATACAAACTGTTCGTCTATGTCTGTTTTTTATTTACACGTGAATTTAAAAGTTGGACAAGAGGCAGAATCACTGACATTTGACAGGGGGGGGGGTGGGGCTGGAAGAGCATGATAGGGCGTGCTATGTCTGAAAAACCACGACGACGATTATGTGTTTTTTATTTACACGTGAATTTGTGCTGGATTGATATGAAGTCTGGATCCTCATGCCTCGCCATTGTAATAATTCATACATAAACAGAGCACCAGTCTACTTACAACATTGTGCAACAATGTCACGTAAACTTGACAGTTGCAACGGCTGGAAAAGCGTATAAGCTGACCTTTGACTGTGTTTTGTTTTTTTCACATTTTTCGTTAAGTATGTGATATTTTGATGATCTTTTTTAAACAGTAAGCCAGTGTGTCCCTTTAACAGGAAGTGCTTGGTTGGAAACAAAACCATTGTTTGTTTTGACCTTGTGTACACATCTACATGTAGTTTAATGGTGACTTACATCAGGTGTACAATGTAGGCCTACTTAACAATAAATTGACATGAAATACACCTACATACTGACTTGTTGACTTTTGACATGAACTACATTGTATCTGATAGTAAACACTGAACTTGGACATGTGACTCACACTCACTGATCTCTATTATGCCAGCTGACAGTATAATAGAGATAAGTGCTCACACTCACCCTGACAAGAGCATGCTGTGATAATTTTAGGGCTCTTTACCGTGCTCCTTGGAGGAAGGAAATTGCTTGCTCTATGCTCTGAGCAGTGATTCAAAATAAATTGTCCAGTTTTGTTTCCATCTCGATACGTGTACCTCCATCTCGTCTTGACACTTGCGTCCTTTTAAAAGCAAGACACATTATAACCACTTATTGCTTCGTCCTTTGGATTTTGGCATGTCCCCCCGCCCACTTTTTAGAGTGGGGGGAAAGTATATCAATGTCCTAATCAATGCAGACAATTGGCGAGTTTTGTTCCAGACATGAATGCGCCCTTTATACATTTTCTGTCTGTATGGCACTTTTGGTAAATTTTAAGGTATTTTTATTATAATTATAAAGGCAGTATTGAGGATATAAGAAGTTGTGTGAGAAAAAGTGTCAATTCAAATTTCAATGGTAATGTAGTTTTAAAGATTTTTTTTATCCCTCGAGCAAGAATGTACTGTTTAACAAAAATAATAAACAAAAAGAAAAGTAAAACGAAGACAAAGAACAAAAAATAAATAATAATAATAGCCCGTCATACCTTTGTGTAAAATGATAAGAGTGTAGGCCTACAGAAACTTCCTCGGGCAGTAAAATTGGGTTGTGTACAAATAAGTTTTGTATTTCGCGTGATACACATTAAACCTCGAGATTGGGAGTTTAGAGGTACATATAAGAGGTAAGTGGGGAAATCCGGATCCGGTTCCAAAACCAATTTTAGGATTCTTGTGCTGTTGTTTTCAGATCGAATCTTGTCAACGGTGGATACAAAATTAAGGAACTAAGTACAACAATGCAAATTAATATTAAAATAATGGTTGTGGGTTGTGTGTATGTAAAGATGATCTTCCAAGGCTTGCACGCGCACGTTCCCCCCACTTTTCGGTAACGATCGGCGCCCTTGGTTCTTATAGCGCTTATAGCGCTTCTTATCACACCCTATGGGTGTCTCAGAGCGCTCAGTATGTTTTCCTGCAAGGTATGATGAGTTACATTTTTGAAGTATGAGACCTGTTCCTTTACAAAGCACCGTGTATGTTGCTGTGGTGCAATCTGCTGCCGATCAAACCAGGAACACACGGGACCTACAGCTTTACGACCCTTCCGAAGGACGCAGCAATAATGGTTAAGTGTCTTGCTTAAGGACACAAGTGTCACGACCGGGACTTGAACCCACACTCTGCTGATCAGAAACACCAGAGCTTGAGTCCGGTGTTCTTATCCGCTTGGCCACGACACGCCAGATCATACCCATAAAATATAATTCCAGCAAGCCTTTTAAAACCATCACGTGAATCACCTGTAAAAGTGTAACACACAGCCTACCACACAATAGGCCTATTTGGTTTAAATTGGCAGTAACTCCAACAACTACACATGTTCATCAATTCATTAATTTTAATGAAAATATTTTGTGTGTATACATATAGGCCTACCATTAAAATTATGTTGATTCATTGACATGTTGAAAATTATGGCTGCATTGCCCGGGATTTGAAACGTACTTAGGATTGGGAAGACGGCCTTTTGTAATGGTTGCAGAAGCCAATATCCCAAGAACTATAGTTGTGTCTCAGGCTAAAAATTAACACTGCAACAATACTAGCACAGGCCTACATGCACAGTGTGGTGTGGCAGCATGGTCTAGAGCATTGAACTCAAGCTCTAGTAGGTAAGACACTCAAGTATTGTCTCTCATCACCCAGGAGTAAATGGGTACCTGGGAGGGTAGAGATTGTAATGTGAATGATTAGAAACAGGTGCACCCATTTGGTTGCTGGTGCTGCATACACCAAAGTAGTTGAGATGGTTTTAGGAATTTTAACCCTTACAGACTAGGCAGTTTGGCTAGCATGTAGCCTCAATCCTCCAATATCCTCTAAAATCCTATTTCTTTTCATTCCATACCAAATTGTTTGGACTTAGTTAGACCCTTCCTCCGTATGGTTAGATTTAGGTGTCTAAAGTCACACTCAGATCAATCTAGGTTTTGCTTGCGCTGCGACGGAACCGTCGGTATAAAGCAAAACATTAATGCTCAGGTCGCTATAACTGAAAAATCATGTGAATGTCATAAAATAAGCATCGGGAACACGTCGCAGAAGTTGGAATTTTGCTAATATTGCCACTGTTAATTTTTTTTATGGTGACTGATGTCGCCCGTCTTAACATCATTGTAGCTACACTCAGGTTGTAAACAGTCATCGGCTGTCTACACAAATCCAAAAGAAAATCTAAGTGTGGATGATTGAACGTAATATCATTGTGTGGTGGAGATCCATTCCATCGGCCAGTGACAACTGCATGATGGGACAGGCCTACATAAACTGTGTAAATATACCCTTTTACCACTGTCTGATGACTTGGAAGTTGAAAGTGTGTGATACAGAGCCTTTTTTGTGTAAACGATGACAACTTTTGTAAATAATGAACAATTTTCGGCGGGACATTTTACAGCATGCGGACGGTGGACGCAAAAATCTGAACATTCATTCCCATTACTAAAACAACATTATTCGGAGCCAAAGGCTGAATTGCTCATGAATTACAATTAAAAACAGCAAAAAACAGATAAATACATTAATTTAAAATTAAAATAATAACCATAAACGTCAATTGTCAAAGTGTTCCCATAGTCCATAAACTTTGATCACAAATTCCTTGTGGACCATGTGGACCATTCCTCTCTTTACATACTTTTCTGCTGTGTGGAGACTTTTGCTCATTAATTCTTGTCTTTAGTCTCCTGGCTAGAGTGCCACTACTTCTAGTTCTACTACTACTGCCTTCTAACTTCTAGCATGTGTGTGTGTCTAGTCTAGGCTTTTTATTGTGGATGTGGGGGTCTGTGTGTGTATTAACGATTAAAAAAAATAATAAAATAATTGTTTTCTGTTGTTTTAGCTTGTTAATGTTGTTATTACTATTATACTCAAGCAGTCACACTTCAATTTAATTACGAGTGTTTTATTTGACATTACCTTCCCGTTACCATCCATAAAGTTTATAAAGAACAAGAACAATGACACGGCAAATACGGGATGAGGAAACACAGTGTGACAGTTACTGTGTTAGCATGGAGGAAGGAAATACACCTCCATGGTGTTAGCAAGTACTCCAGTAACACTCACAGTGTTAGTTACCGGAGTACTGCTCCAGTGCTGCTGCACTGAGTGCTAACTGCTAGTGCTAGTAGTACTACTACTACTAAGTAAGTGTAATAGCACCATTTAGTAGTACTACTAGTACTACTACTAAACGGTGCTAACTACTTGAGTGATTATGTACAAAAAAGAATACACCCTATGCATGATGTCACTATGAGCATTTAGTACAGGAACGGGCCGAGGTCAAAAAAGCTACAACGCATGTTTGATGCTGCATTTGACCTCAAAGATGGCGGCGGATGCATAAGGTCTCTAGTCAGTGTCGTGTTTTGTCAGCATTAATAGACCGATTGCGCGACCCCTGTCATGTGACCCCATTCTGGGTATAAAATAAAAAAACACACGACGTCCTCCATAGGAAAGTGCGGTACGGTACACGATGATTATTGCATATTAGTTTGTTCGATCAAGGCTTTTCTTGCTTGAAATCTGTGACAAATATTCCAGAGTTTGTACCAGAGACCTTCGAGTGGCTGAATAAAGCCAGTAAGGACAGTTCCAGCAAGTCTTGAAAATTGTACAAGTACCGTATAAATGTGCACAAACATTTCAAAGTTTTGAAGCTGAAATCATCCAAAGAAATTGCTTTCAAAAACTGTGTGATTCCTTTGCCTATTTAATTTTGCAAGGCTATAAATGCTCACTTTTCCAACGTTTTTTACCCTTCTTTACAGTGATTTAATAGGCCTACATTACAAACAAAATAACAGCCAGGCGGGTGGATACCTACCGGTCGGTAGAGTGCATGGCTAAAAAAACCTCTTTATTACATGTATTATAGTTTAGTTTAGTAGAATTCTGTTAAATTGTGAAACAGAGATGTGATTTAAATTAATGCCACAAAATAATACTTTAAATAAAGGGGCAGATTAACTAGTTTATCACTCAACAAAAGTAAAATCGACTATTTTTGTATTCACTCCGTGTCACGGCATATCTCTTTACACTTTGCCATCAGCAGTATGGCGTTATACTCATATTTAGGCATGTCTACATTGGTCGCGCAATCGGTCTATTGTAACGACTAATTAATAAGTAATATAATAACACCATTTACCAAAAATGGTTGGTCTTACCATGATCCTGTGGAGCTCTGCATGTCAGGACCATCCACAGCATGGGCTGGAATGTCTTCGAGGTGCTGACACCCGTTTACATGATGAGATTCAGTGAAGTAAATCTACATAAATGATATCATTGTACTGTAGTGTGGTATAAAACTAAGGTTTTGGTATTTTCTCTTTCGTTTTCGGTAGTCGCTGTATACCGCCCTCTGTTGTTGTGTATATCTCTGAATAGTCGTCGGTCCACCTCAAGCCCTATTCGTACGAAGTGACAGTTTATCCGACACAGATGAAGCAGGGATCACCTGTGGAACCGTGAAATCGATTCTTCTTTTCCTCCCACACCCGTGCCTTTATACGTGTGTGCTCAATCGGCCATTAATCACAGTGCAAGTACAAATTCTCAAATTGCATACAACACACACACAATTTTTCCTGCCGCTCGTCAACACGCGACAACAAATTCGTGCCACGAAAGATCATTTTTGACCGGTGTGGAAGGAGATTCTGTCCGGTAGGAGATTCTGTCCGGGCATACTGCGAATTGTGTACTAACCACAGACATAAAGAACCTATAGACGGACAGTGCCTATGGAAAACAACGCTTGGGTACCGTAATTGTGACGGCACCAGACTGTACCCCAAACCGTGGGCAAACTTATTATTGAATAACGTGTAAAGCAATGGCAAAGATGGGAGATGACCATATAAAATTTCTGTTTTAAGGTTTAAAAAATCACCAATTATCTTCAAAACAGTAATAAATCAATAACTAGATAATTTTTCTCACTTTTGCATTGTCTTGTTTTTAAAAAGTGATGGTAAATGTTTAGATTTCGAAGCATTAGTAAAATGATACGACGTAAAGTGCGCACTTAGTCATGGTCAAACCGTCGCTGTTTCAACCCATTTTGGGATAGTTTATCTAACAAGAACTAAAGAACCCGGTGACATTCATTCATAGATATCAATCCTTACGACATCCAATTCTTGTTATTCATTAATACACAATTCATTGCCAAACATAATTTTAAGGAAGGTTGTTACTCAATCGTTGAGAGCATTGGGCTAGGTTACGTTCGCGTATTACTCCATGGACCGTGATCGCAAGCCTGGCCCCCGGGTGTGAGCGCCGCAGTATGCGGTGCACACGTCACGGCGTGACCCACCCAGCCCGGAAAACAGACCGGTACCGCACCGTGGAGTACTTGCAGCACACGTACACGGCATAGCGATTTAGCATTACTTTTGGCTGTAGTATTAAAATGGGTACAAACAATGCAAGTTTAGATAGATTTTTAAGTATTTCTGAACAAAGGAACTACACCCATGATTAAAAGTAAGGCTTTGTAACATACAGCCGTGCACGAAATTTCTATGGTGACCATCCCATCCATGTGTCAGGAAAAAAAAGAAAACCACGTACCATGTAATCTTTTATTCTTGTTTAATACATGTTGTTCTAACATCATTATGAGGCTAATAATAATATAGGATCCAGCGACTAGTGTGGCGTGTATTGATCTTCAAAGTTCATTTGGCTTGCTTTTGCCTACTGCGGTAGCATTCTTGTACTCTTGTTTATGCCATATAGCGATACGACCTTGCACAACAACTAACTAGACTACTGAACACGTACACAGCGCAGTGTTGTTTTTTGTTATAAATTGATACAATAATTATATAAATGTAGCAAAACTTAATGTTGCTCGGGGGCTGCATCTAGTTAAGATTTATTTTCTGACAAGGGAAACAAATCCCAATTGTTTTAATATGAAGAGCTGGGGGAAGAGAGAGGAGATCGGATGTCAGATTATCAAAACACTACACTAATATCCATTGAATTTTTTTTACAATATTTTCATTTTCTCAGCCGACTCTCAGTGACACTGACAGATTAAAATTTGCCAAATCCTTGAAAAAATATCATCTCAAAAGCAGAAGACATTCCTCATATACTTGGCCCAGGCGTATGCGCAACGGCAAATGCGCGTTTTGTGACGCGCAGCTACATGCACGTTTGCAATGTACTCGATGTAACGCTCACAGAGATCAACGCAAACGCGTACGCACGGTGGACCATGAAATTCGGGCGATTTTGTTTCAGTATTGGATTATTAAATAAAGTGACACGACTTTCCAGCTGTAAAAATAACTTTTTCTGAGAGTTGAAACATTTTTGATCTGTTATGGGCGATACCTTGACTCATGGAGGAAGGACAAATACTTCTTCTATGGTTGAAGAGTGAGGCATACGGTTGCAGAGGGCAACTTTTCACGAAAAGTATACTTTTTCTTTCTGGACGTTTGATATTTCGAAAGGAGATCGAAAATCTTTCTTTTTAGACCTAAATAAAATTATCTGATGGATTTCTTTAATTCTGGGGGTTTCCTTAAGTTCATATGTTCTTTTACAAATTACTCTACATGTGAAAATCTCATTTAAAATTAAGCGAATTTCCCTTTGAAGTGGTAGCACTTCTTTTAGACTTCGCGTAAAAGTGTGCAAAAAGGTGCGACGTTATTCACTTCCGCCCACGGTTTGAGAAAGCTCAAAATTACAGTTTGGCGCCCCCTACTGTCCGTCTATAGGTTCTTTATGTCTGTGGTACTAACTCCTTCTGATAGCGCCCTCTTTTGAATTAAAGGTACACACCGGCTTACTGTTTACCTAATTTAGTGATGTGGAATGATGGACAATAATTTTTAAATGGTTGTTCTTAAAAAAAAATCACCAAAATATCAAGTAATTAAAGAAAAATGTGAAAAAAACAAAACACGGTCAAAGGTCAGCTTATACGCTTTTCCAGCCGTTGCAACTGTAAAGTTTACGTGCCAATGTTGCGCAATGTTGTAAGTAGACTGGTGCTCTGTTTATGTATGAATTATTACAATGACGAGGCATGAGGATCCAGACTTCATATCCATCCAGCACAAATTCACGTGTAAATAATAAAACAGACATAAACAGACAGTGCATTCTGTGTACGACGAACTGGACGAACTTACTTGCAATGGAGAACGTTTCTTCATTATATCGCAAGTAGGCCCTATGTTGTAAAAAAATACTTGGACGAATGCCAGTTGGGTCCAGGACTAATCTGTGTTGTCAGGTCGTGTTCAAATGTAGAAAGGGAGAGAATACGCTTGGCATAATGTGGACGTCACAGACATGATTGACCATAAATATTGTCAAAATGTGAGTCTTCATGAATTAAAATATACGCAGGCATATTCACAATACAGTTCTATGACACAAACCTGTCCATCAAAATTATGGCAAAGACCACATCCTTCATATGCTCATCGTGACCAGCCTGCTGCAGTCTAAAAACTAATGGTAGTGTCCCTAAACTTGGACCATCTTTTCACATTGGCTTGGCCAATAACAGTCATGTGCTAAGCGAGCCTCCCGCTTTCCCTGCAAACGGATTGCCAATCCTGGCAGCTTTAGCGAAGGCATTCTCCCGTTTTTCGGGCGATGACTTCACTGGCCGGCCGCGGCCACCGCCACCGGTTTTTTGTTGTGGCGATTGGGGGGAGTGAACATTATGCAGCTATCATAGAAGTAGATAGAACAGCTGTATGGGACAAACATTCCCCATCGTCGTCGCTCGTACGTGTGGGTAGCGCAGGCAACACGTTACAATAGTTAGGGGATAATAGCTAGGGGTACAGACTAAAACCCTCGTTAAAAAAACGTAATTGTTGGTCTGGCTCACTACCCCTCCGACAAGCTCCCACGCTTACGGCTAGACCGACCGGCGAGCTGGGGAGTTCATGCCCCGGAGATTGTCCCTCTGGCCCCACGAGGCACGGCACCGGCTGTACGGGATATGCCCCAAGGTTTACGCCCCAAGGTTTGCGCCGTAAGACACGCTTCGGTTGCACGGACACCTCTGAATGTGAATATTACGTTCGATTTTTCATCATTATTTACAAATTGAATCAATAATCTGAATACATAAGTCTTTTTTGTCAAATACTCATGAATAATTGTAAAAAAAAAGATTTAAATTTGGTTCAGTAATTTACTGTTATACGGCTGGAAGTAAAACTAACTCCGAAGATCACGTGATTTATCCGAACCACTTTTTTGGTTCGGATAAAACGTTTTTTGAAAAGTGCTCGAAAACGGCAAAATTTGATGGTTTCTTTTAGGAACCGTTCTTCTTCATTCCTGAAAGACCTTTGAAGTCATATGTTAGCCTATTTTGTAGCCCAAATAGCCCAACGAAGCCGGTGTGCACCTTAACTCCTCCAGCCCACGTTAATTTACTGTATGGTGGACACATTACCCTAGGACAGAATACCCTATGACACCGGCACACGCGTTGTATGTAAACTATGTACGGGTACATAATCGTTTTGTGCCACAGAAATAGTCGTCGGGGGTAATGGTGACGCTAGGTGTGGCCGCGGACATACCCGGATAATTGAAAGTCACTGATGACGTCATTAAGTTAAACAAACGTTAAGTAATTAACAGAAAATCGTATATTGAGAACCACAAAATAATGCTACATTCAAAATCGGAAGTTAAAGTAAAAATCATGTTCTTTTGGGGCTTTAGAGCCTAAGTGAATGAAAATATGAACAAACTTTCAATGCACAGTATTTTCTTTAGCTCAAGAGCAGTCTAGAAATGTGATATATGACGTCATAGCTAAGTCACAACGAAAATGGTACACGAGGTCGAAAAAAAATTGCCATCTCTAAAATTAAAGCTTGTACGGACTTGAAACTTACTACATACCTAGACCACAGTGTGTGCATAAAGCAAAACTTTTGGAATGATGACGTCATCGATGACGTCATTACATTAAATTAAGTTTTATATTAAAATAACCTTACCTCCAGAATCGTATATGCTACATACATGATCTTTACACCATATGAAAGGTCTTGAAGTATTAAACAAATACAGAGTGTGACCCCATTTGACCTTTACTTCCGGTCGAAATCGGAAGTTGTAGTTTTTAATATAAAAATTCATATCTGAATAACGTAAATTTGTGTATTAATATAATAACCTGATGTTAAGGCCCTTCGACGATTCTACAAATTTGTACGTGTGAACCCATTTGACTTTCACTTCCGCTCGAAACCAGAAGTATAAGTTTGTGCATACAAAAATATGTATCTTACTAATGAAACGTGGTACATTAATAATTATTACATCAATTTAAAGCTCTCTGTCAATTCTAGATATCTTGTACAAAATGTGACCCCATTTGACCTTTAGTTCCTGTCAAAACCGGAAGTTGAAGTTTCATATGACAAACCTTTATGCATAAAGATCAACAAAAGGTACAAATAAATATTTTGCCCGCAAGCATAGCACAAGGAAGTAGCTCCTCATTTAAAAGTGGTTAGAGGTAGAAACATAAATCTTTTACCAAATACTAAGGTTAGGGAAGGCCCTTCTCTGTTTTTACAGTGTGACCTCTGTCACCTCTACTTCCGGTCAAACTGTAAGTGGCTCCTCATTTAAAAGTGGCTAGAGGTAGGAACAAGATTCTTTCACCAAATACTAAGGTTAGGGAAGGTCCTTCTCTGTTGCATATTACTTGACCTCTTTGACCTCTATTTCCGGTCAAACTGAAAGTAGCTCTTCATTTAAAAATGGTTAGAGCTGGGAACATGATTCTTTCACCAAATACCAAGGTCAGGGAAGTTTTTCTCTGTTGCACATCTCAACGTAAGCCATTTTCACAATCTATACGCCATATGAAGTCTTAAAGTACTTTACGAAGTTATGCTAATATCAGACCTAATATGAGACCTTATAGTTTCCTGTCAAAACCGGAAGTTCAAATTAAATATTATTTTATAAAGCACAATTTGATGTTTTTATTTTCATATTAGGATATTTTAGTTGATTTAACTTTGTATACATCAAATAACAACTTTAACTACCTTAACTCCGAACACCTAGTTTTTGTCTGGGAACAAAAACTTATTTCTAGTGTGTGTGTTTTTTTAATGACTCCATCTCATCCCCGAAAAATAGCTTCGTCGCTGCCATGGAGAAAATGTCACATGTTCCTCGTTGCCGGTTAATGGTGGTCAGTTGCATATTCCAGTCAAGTAATGTTCCAAAGGAGGACTAATAGTGCGACGAGTATTGTGCGAAAGTCCCTTAATTTAAATAGCGCCCTCAAGTGTTATTGCCTGTTTATGTACAATCATTGTAATCATTTTAAGTGTATAATCTTTAGCTGTGATTGTGACCCAATATTGCCTTAATTTTCCTATTTCCGTGCGTCCATTTATGGACGTGAGTACATACAATGATTAATTATATATCCTGATTCACAAGATATATTGCTTTATTCCCATTTGTGTAAAATTACTGGAATATTAGCCTTGAAGTTTTTGGTCTATTATAGCGAAATATTGTTTTCCGATTACATGTGTTTTCTGTGTATACACTTCACGCATCTACGGTCTCATTGCAGTGGGTACGATTTAGTTATCTCATACATTGCCTATTTCTCTTATTATTACAGAACCACGGTTTCCTGGGTCACACACAGCTATTAAATCATCCAGTCCTAACTCCAAATCTGCCCAAATTTACACCTTCTGATTGACATTGTAATTGCTGTGTTCCTGAATATAATCACCTGAATAAACAATCATCTATCAGTTTAATCGCTGCCATTGTTCCTGTGTGCTACCCTTTGAACTAGTCCCTAAAATTAACCAGTGAACCCGTCACTTCTTCACAAGTATCATGCTTCCCCGCAACCGCGCATGCAAATTCCCGTGTCGTTCAACTACCATGTAGCAAGGCAGCATGCCGAACTAAAAAAAAAAAAAAAAAAAAAAAAATCTTGCCGAATTGAAGTCATCATTTGGACAACTAATTTCTATAGACGGCAAAAGTGCGACGTATAGCACAGGCAATATGGAGAATTATAAGTCGTAAAATTCAAATTGAGCTTTGATAATGTCCTTGTTTGGCAAGAGAGCTTCTGTACTGTACACCCATGCAACCCCATATCCCTGACCGCCACCCCCCACATCGACCCAAACAACACGTCCAATTATGTTTCCTTTTCCCCGGTTAGTTCAATCTCACACAAAACGTAAATTAACTTTGCTGGTATCAATTAAAGAACTATGAAAATATATCTCGGGAGTTCCCATGCCGGTGGCTTAGATCAAAATGTCGTTTCGATAAGTATGCCACGAACGTCTGCAGTAAACAAGCCAGCTGTTGTGTGTCACTCCAGTGAATCGCACACACACAGAGGTCGCTGCACATACTTGTCATAACAATTGTACACCGCGAATCTGGTAAGACGTTGGTAGCCAAGAAACCTGATGATTTGCTTCGGATTACTGGCTGTCGTCTCCATGGTGACGAAAAAAACCTCATCTTTTCGGGCTTTATTTCTTCCGGGTTTGACATGGAGGTCCATCGTGGTATAAATGATTGCACGATCTCGCACCTGAATAGCATAAAGATAAAACCGTCAATGTTGTTATTAATTTGGTGTCTTTACCATAATAAATGACGGGGTTGACTTGGGTCAAGTAGGTTGGGTAAATGGGCTAAGTAATACACAGGGGGGGGGGGGCGGACACGATATTGCGCAATTCTTTCCGCGGCGCTGTGTGAACGTACCATTTAAAAGAAAGGGGTAAATAATTTCTGCTCTAACACGAATGGATTTAATTAGATAAAAGTAAGGTAGTATTTGACCAATTATATATGCATAGTTTATTTGTAATATTTTTGGAGTGGAAGTAAATGCAAAAATTTGTCAAAAATCAATAAAAAAAAATTGGAAAATGCATCCGTCCCTCCAACACCAGGCACGTAGCCGGGCAACATCATCATACAGTTAATCAATGTGTAATGTTGCTTTGAACGAAAATTCCGACACCCCTAAAACAGTGTCACAAAACGTGACGAAAGTGACAAATTGGCCCATTCTACCCCTGAGATTTTTCAAGTTCTTCTTTTAATATATGGTTTTCTAACATTGTGAAGCATTTTTTAAAAATCCACCCATTCTACCCAATCGATTTTTATGATTTTCAAAATGTAACGTTTGAATTAAATAGTAAATTCCGTTATCGGTTTCATGTGTAGACCAGTCGGCGTCCGGAATCTGTGTGTGTTGTGTTGGTATGGTATACCAAGCAGTCAGGGTGACGAACCGTGTATTGCACGATGTTAATAACGGCTACACACACACAGCCTGGGTATGCTCGCTTTTGACAGAGCCCTGACTGCGTGCGTGCGTCCGTGTGTGTGTGCATTGGTGTAAGGCAGGCTCACGAATGAGACGCGTATCAACGTTGATGGCGCCCTTTTCTTTTTCGTGTCCGCCCCCCTGGATTTAATTAGATAAAAGTAAGGCAGTATTTGACCAATTATATATGCATAGTTTATTTGTAATATTTTTGGAGTGGAAGTAAATGCAAAAATTTGTCAAAAATCAATAAAAAAAAATTGGAAAATGCATCTGTCCCTCCAACACCAGGCACGTAGCCGGGCAACATCATCATACCGTTAAAGGGACACACCGGCTTACTGTTTACCTAATTTAGTGATGTGGAATGACAGAGAATAATTTTTAAATGGTTGTTCTTAAAAAAAAATCATCAAAATATCACGTAGTTAACAAAAAATGTGAAAAAACAAAACACGGTCAAAGGTCAGCTTATACGCTTTTCCAGCCGTTGCAACTGTCAAGTTTACGTGACAATGTTGCGCAATGTTGTAAGTAGACTGGTGCTCTGTTTATGTATAAATTATTACAATGACGAGGCATGAGGATCCAGACTTCATATCCATCCAGTACAAATTCACGTGTAAATAAAAAACAGACATAAACGGATAGTGTATTCTGTGTACGACGAACTGGACGAACTTACTTGCAATGGAGAACGTTTCTTCATTATATCGCAAGTAGGCCCTATGTTGTAAAAAATTACTTGGACGAATGCCAGTTGGGTCCAGGACTGATCTGTGTTGTCAGGTCGTGTTCAAATGTAGAAAGGGAGAGAATAAGCTTGGCATAATGTGGACATCACAGACATGATGGACCATAAATATTGTCAAAATGTGAGTCTTCATGAATTAAAATATACGCAGGCATATTCACAATACAGTTCTATGACACAAACCTGTCCATCAAAATTATGGCAAAGACCACATCCTTCATGCTCATCGTGACCAGCCTGCTGCAGTCTAAAAACTAATGGTAGTGTCCCTAATCTTGGACCATCTTTTCACATTGGCTTGGTTGGCCAATAACACTAACAGTCATGTGCCAAGCGAGCCTCCCGCTTTCGCTGCAAACGGATTGCCAATCCTGACAGCTTTAGCGAAGGCATTCTCCCGTTTTTCGGGCGATGACTTCACTGGCCGGCCGCGGCCACCGCCACCGTTTTTGTTGTTGTGGCGATTGGGGGGAGTGGACATTATGCAGCTATCATAGAAGTAGATAGATCAGCTGTATGGGATAAACATTCCCCGTCGTCGTCCCGCGTCCGTGTGCGTAGCGCGGGCAACACGTTACAATAGTCAGGGGTAATAGCTAGGGGTACAGACTAAAACCCTCATAAAAAAACGCAATTGTTAGTCTGGCTCACTACCCCTCCGACAAGCTCCCACGCTTACGGCTAGACCGACCGGCAAGCTGGGGAGTTCATGCCCCGGGGTTTGTCTCTCTAGCCCCACGAGACACGGCACCTGCTGTACGGGATATGCCCCCAAGGTTTACGTTCCGCTAGCTCCCACGCTGGTGCGCCGTAAGACACGCTTCGGTTGCACGGACTCTCTGAATGCGAATATTACGTTCGATTTTTCATCATTATTTACAAATTGTATCAATAATCTGAATACTTACATAAGTCTTTTTTGTCAAATAGTCATGAATAATTGTAAAAAAAAAAAGATTTAAATTTGGTTCAGTAATTTACTTTTATACGGCTGGAAGTAAAACTAGCTCCGAAGATCACGTGATTTATCCGAACCACTTTTTTGGTTCGGATAAATCGTTTTTTGAAAAATGCTCGAAAACGGCAAAATTTGATGGTTTCTTTTGGGAACCATTCTTCTCCATTCCTGGAAGACCTTTGAAGTAATGTGTTAGCCTATTTTGTAGTCCAAATAGCCCAACGAAGCCGGTGTGCCCCTTTAATCAATGTGTAATGTTGCTTTGAACGAAAATTCCGACACCCCTAAAACAGTGTCACAAAACGTGACGAAAGTGACAAATTGGCCCATTCTACCCCTGAGATTTTTCAAGTTCTTCTTTTAATATATGGTTTTCTAACATTGTGAAGCTTTTTTTAAAAATCCACCCATTCTACCCAATCGATTTTTATGATTTTCAAAATGTAACGTTTGAATTAAATAGTAAATTCCGTTATCGGTTTCATGTGTAGACCAGTCGGCGTCCGGAATCTGTGTGTGTTGGTATGGTATACCAAGCAGTCAGGGTGACGAACCGTGTATTGCACGATGTTAATAACGGCTACACACACACAGCCTGGGTATGCTCGCTTTTGACAGAGCCCTGACTGCGTGCGTGCGTCCGTGTGTGTGTGCATTGGTGTAAGGCAGGCTCACGAATGAGACGAGTATCAACGTTGATGGCGCCCTTTTCTTTTTCGTGTCCGCCCCCCCTGGTAATACATAAATACATGTCTTCACTAAAAGAAAAAAAAACAAATAAATTTGTCTCACCCTTCGCTCTCTTTCTTTGACATCACCGAACCACAACAACTCCAGCTGTTTGCAATCTCCGACTTTCTTCACGTGGTAGTTTGATGGACGCGATCGTAGTATTTTCTCATTTAACCAACTCAAAGCTAATTCGGCTAAAACTGCGCGTGCGCTGTCGTTGGAAACTGACATCTCATAGTCGTGACAGATGCACACGTTTGGGTTCAAATGGAGGAACGAGTCACATGATCTGTCAGACGACACAGCTGTAAAGAGTCCGTCGGGTTTGACGTCATATTGGGCGTGTTCGGCTGCTGTATCTACCAGGCTTCCTGGTACAAGTGACTTCAGTGTGTAGTGTAAATCTAAGATGCTGATTAAACGGTTTTGGTTGGTCGAGAGAGCACTCATTTTCTTGGAACCTAGTAATTTGGCAACATCTTCCGATATGAGAATGAAGAGGACGGGGTGAAACATCTCCACTTTGGCCTCAGTTGAAGCCATCAAGAAGTCTCCGTACGTATTTCCGTGATCAGCCATGAGAAATGTTATCATGTTCGGTTGCGTTGACACGAAATATAAATACTCTGCCAGGTCAGCGTCAATGAGTTGAACTTTCTTTCCACTTTCTTCATGTGCGATGTCATTAAGAGTGATGTGAAAATATGGCAGTTGTGCTGTGTTGAGGGTGGACTGTCGCATTTTCAAGAATTCAAACGCATACTGGTGGTAGTGCCTCTTGTTGTAACACACTGGTGATGCATAGTAGGGCCGATCTACGCCATTGGCGCGTAAAATTTCACAACTGGCCCAAGTGAAATTGAACCCATCGATTCCGGACTTCGCTATGTTGGCTTTCAACTTTTCCCAACGTGTGGTAAAGTCGTCATAGAAGTACTGATCAAACACGTTATATTGCGTCCAACAGGTATCCTCGGTCCACATGGTCTGGTAACCAGCCTCTTTAAAACCCTTTAGCAGAGGCCACGTCTTTAGATCCATTGCTTTGTGTAAGTGCGTTGTTACCTTTGACATCATCGTCGGTGTCAAATCCTGACCGGAGAATAACACATTAAGCGTGTTGTAGGTGCGCCCTTTCACAGACTGCATCAGGTTGAAGTTAAAAACATTCGCGATACCAGACTCCTTGATCTGACGCAGTTTGTTCACGCTCTTCGGCAAGGAACGGAAAAAATGACTGTGAGAAACTGAGTCGAGTAAGAAAATATTAACGTTGACTCTGTTGGTTTCAGTGCGATTCTTAACCTGTTTGGTCAACTGGAGAGGTAGTAGAAGCAGCTGTGTGGGTTGGGTGACATCTTGACAACGGATAAAACAAAAATCATGATGGTGGTGGACATTTATGGCTGGATCAAACAAGCCTTGGATCCTATGTTGGAGTCCCACAGCACTATTGTATTCCTCCCATTTGACCATGCCCGACTCAAAGTCGAAGGTACCCAGTGAGAATTCTGCATTAGGACATTCTTCAGATGTGCAGAGTACCTCGCTTTTGCAGTCTGTATTTGTCTGTTTGATAAAAAGAAAAGAAAGTTAAAGTTTTTAGTTATCAAGGTAACAACATAAATCAACCCCTTGCACTGATGTCGCAGGCGACTACTGTCCGTCCATGGTGTGCCATTTTGGTAAACAAATGGCGCGTAAAGATTTGATGCGTACAGCTAGTCACACACGGGGAATCTTACTCCTTAAATGACACAGCCAAGATTTATTGCGCGGCGTACCCACCTGTATTTGGCAGATGCTGATTGGTCCGTTTCCTTGACACTCGCTCTCTGGTGGCTCAGAAAAGAACAGGTTCTGAGCAACCTGGCAGGAGTCTGGCACAACCTTACGTCTGCATGAAACTTTATCATCGGGGTAGCTTGAGGGGTCAAATCTTGGAATCTCACACTCCTGTACATATTATTGCCAAAAAAAGATAAATGTTGCTGCGTCTATTATTTTTTGCAAACAGTTAAAAAATTAAAAAGAAAGTGAAAATAAACAGAAATCAATTTACACAATCATAAAACAACCCAGCAAACGCCCAATTCATATCCGCGAATGAGACAAACGGAGGGATCAGTTAAATAAACAATAACCATGCCGAGACTGGGGCACGCCAGCTGCGGATCCAACGGAGAAAGTTCATTGAAATTTGTGTTAGGTGAAATACATTATTGCATTCCCCTCCCCCGTCAAAGTAAACCAACAATTAGAACAGTTATTTTGTACTATTGAGTAAATCCGTACCGGTGCTATATTTATAGTAAAGCAGAGGTGAGTTTGGGATTTTAACTTCTTGTTTCAGGAACTTGACAGTATTTCAGAAACATATTTTCTCTGAAGGCTTGGTATTGCAGGTCTATTATCAGTGACCTTTGAGAATGAAAACTAACAGGCCCACTTTCTTTCTGTTGATATCTACCCATTTTGTCCTTTGTTTGATTAGCCTGAAACATTCTTTTAATACAACTGTTTGCACGCCAGGCTCATGACTAAATTGAGCCCTGCTACAACTCAGTACCTTACCGTCTTTCTCATGCGCATCGAGGTGAGACCACCACTCGATGTATAGTCCCACAGGCTTCCAACCTTGAATAGCAGGAGTATGGAGAGGACAAGCCCAAGTAAAGATATCACTACAGCTTTCCTTCGCAAGAAGATATTGCGTCCATTTACTCTAAGATGTCCCATTGTTATATCGGCTACACTTATAGTGTGTCGTATTTGCTCTTCCAGCCTCACTTATTAACAGCGGTGGGTAGTCGAATCGAAAAATAAACGTTCACTTTAATTCTGTTTAAATTATGCTGGTGGTTTGGTGGTTGTACTGAAGTAAATTGCAGATTAAAGCTTGATGATGCATTGCCCGATTTTGGGCCAAATTGACGGTCAAAATTCCAATGTAAAATATTCCTATTTTAACGGAGAAGTAAGTTTTTAGCTTAATTTCATTTGATACGGAAAATCAGTCAAGAACTAGTGGCAATAAATTAACAACGAAAATTAAAAAACCTTTAAATTCTAAGATTTGTTTTGTTCACAATTTGCATGATACAGCAGTCCAGCATGAATATTCATTTATTGTACACTATACAATTTTTGAGTCGATAATGCATGTTCACACGACAACGAGATCCGCTTGCGACCACCACCTCCACTCTTGGGCAGATCCAGAACAATTTTTAAGTGCTAAAAATCAAGAACGATTTTCAGTACTACGAATTTCAATGAAATAATCAAAGGGTGTGAAAAGCAACGTAAACAATCCGCGGCCTGCTTAAGGGTCCCGGAAAATATTCGATTCTAGATGCACACTCACTCCCCCGCCCTACTCACTCACTCACTCATTCATGTGTTTATTTGTTGTTGTCGTTGTTGTTTCTGGTTTGTTGGTTGGTTTGTTGTTTTGTTGTTTTGTTCGTTGTTTTGTTTGTTGTTTGTATGTTGTTTGTTGTTTGTATTTGTATGTTTGTTGTTGTTTGGTGTTTGCTGCTTGCTGCTTGCTGCTTTTTTGTTTGTTTGTTGTTTGTTGTTATTATTGTTTTCCTTAGATCTAGAGGGTCTTTCGCAGGGTACTACCTGTTCTCCAAAGCACCGCTTTCTGCAACGTCTTCGTTGTCTTATCTAAGACTGCAACATTCGGACGTCTATGTTCTATAACATGGTCAGTCTGAATGTTGAAGTCAGAATCTGAATGTTGGCTTTAAATGGACATCGCACATTACGGCAATATTGCCGTCAATTTTCACGACTTGTTCCACAAGGTGCAAATATTGAAGGAACTATTGCCCTCAATTTTCACGATTTTGCCCTTGTCGCAAATACTGACGGCAATAATGGCGTCATATTCACGAGTTGTTCCCCAAGTCGCAAATAGTTCGCAAATCGGTAACTTTTCAATATTTTCGACAAGGGCAAAATGGTAAATATTGACGGCAATTTTGCCGTAATATGCGATGACCATTTAAAGCCACAAAACCTAATAACCATAAGTACAGAAAGCTGCCAGCTCTTGGGAGATGCTTAAAACGGGCATGTATATGAATATTCATGTGTGTGTGATTGTATAAACTAGGGACTTGGAATTTGAGTTACTTGAGAACCTTAGGTGAGAGGGATTATTGAACATCAGGGGGGTTAGAGGGATTACTGATCGTTGGAGGGGTTAGAGGGATTCCTGATCATCAGGGGGTTAGAGGGATTCCTGATCATCAGGGGGTTAGAGGGATTCCTGATCATCAGGGGGTTAGAGGGATTCCTGATCATCAGGGGGTTAGAGGGATTCCTGATCATCAGGGGGGTTAGAGGGATTACTGATCGTTGGAGGGGTTAGAGGGATTCCTGATCATCAGGGGGATTAGAGGGATTACTGATCGTTGGAGGGGTTAGAGGGATTCCTGATCATCAGGGGGATTAGAGGGATTACTGATCGTTGGAGGGGTTAGAGGGATTCCTGATCATCAGGGGGTTAGAGGGATTCCTGATCATCCAAGGAATTAGAGAGGTGTTTCTTTTGCCTTATGGTTTGATTACAGTGAGGGTCCTGGTATCAAATGCAACAATATTAATTGTTAATAATTTTTTTTTCAATTAATAGTTGCCTGCATACCCTCAGAAAAGAAAATAACCTTAAAAACCCATAAAGCTCGTCGGGTTTTAATTAGCCACCCTTGATAGTGTTATATGACTGTGTATGGTTGGAAAGGGGAATGGTAAATACATCTACACACGACATGCTTTCAAACACTGTTGCATGTGGAGGATTCAGTGACCAATAATTTGTTTAGTTATTCATTCATTCGTACATTCGTTCATTGATTGTATTTTATAGTGTCCATTAAATAATATTTGAAATTTTTGTAAGTGATTTAACACAACAAAAACAGAAAGCAACTCGTTTTACGCCAGATACAGTTTAAACAAAGGGTACAGTTTACTAATTCATTATTGTTATTTCTTTTTACTTTAAGCCAGACTGTTGTCTTGTGACGAAAATATAGCACAAGTGATTGTTTAATGATGGTTGTTGTACGGAAAACAAAGTGTAAACTTTTAAAGTTTAGAATACCCTGTTAACCCCAAAGTATATATCTGATGAAGGAGTATTTACATTTTGCAGATTCCAGATCAAAACATAAAATTGGGGCTGAGCAGATACAAAGTAAAAATCCAAAATTACAAAGTTCTATGGTTTAGCGCGTGACCTTGTTGAGCTTGCGTGTTGAGATTGTGGGTGGTAGGTTTGTATGTACAAACCACAAACAAATACATAAATAATATATAAATAAAAAGTAAATAAACAAATAAAAAATAAAAGAAAAACAAGATTATGTTAATAATAAATGTGTTGTACATTATTGTACAGAGATGCCAGAAAATCTCCTCTTTACCCCCAAAATATGATATGTGTAATAGCTGTTGAAAAATATATATAAAATAAAAATAAAGATGCAGACATTGGGCCATGACAAGTGCGATTCTGGTTGACCTCATACTTTAACCAAATCATATTGTTTTTAAGTTAGAAAAATAATTTCTGTTACTTTATTTTCCAATACATTATTGTCGAAATACTCCGAGAATGTTTACCTGTTACTGCAAACATCCCCGGCCAAGAGCGAGGCACACATTTAGTTCATAATTTTACCTTTACATTTTTTGCGATTTTCTTTTGTCGTAGAGGTAGGCGATGATCACACTTTAGTCCAACCTCGTACCCAGGGGAATTGATCTCTCCGCACCATTTTCTTTGGTACCGAGGGTGGCTCGATCAAAACCCCTGGAATTGCGACAAGAATTTTTCCCTAATATGGGAGATTTTAATTACGTATGTGGCCCATCCCTTCGATGCGCCGCTCAAATATGGCATCCCGCAAAAGTGGCCTCATCAATCACGGAGCAACTGGTCCCCTCTCATTCTTCTTTGATTTTTGACCTGTCTCCCTGTATGCAGTTTATGGCGGCCATGTAAAAACGAATCATTTGAATAGATCGATTGCGTGACCCGCGTCACGTGACCTGTATGGGGTATACAATGTAAACGCAAACGACGTCCTCCATAGGAAAGTGCGGTACGGTACACGATGATTGTTGCATTTAGTTTATTCAATCGCGGCTTTTCTTGCTTGAAATCTGTGACAAATATTCCAGAGTTTGTACCAGAGACCTTCGAGTGGCTGAATAAAGCCAGTAAGGACAGTTCCAGCAAGTCTTGAAAATTGTACAAGTACCGTATAAATGTGCACGATGTGTACTAGTGAACGACGGAACGTTATAGGCCAGATGACCGCGATCACCACACACTTTCAAAGTTTTGAAGCTGAAATCATCCAAAAAAATTGCTTTCCAAAACTGTGTGATTCAATTGCCTATTTGAAATTTTGCAAGGCTAGGTATAAATGCTCACTTTTCCAACGTTTTTTTTTATTTTTTTTTTATTTATTTTTTTTACAGTGACTTAGGCCTACATTACAAACAAAATAACAGGCGGGTGGATACATAATAGTCGTCCGACGCCGGTATAGTGCAAGGCAAAAAAAAACCCTCTTTTTTAGTAGAATTCTGTTAAATTATGAACCAGAGATGTGATTTAAATTAATGCCACAACATACTACTTTAAATAAAGGGGCTGATCAACTAGTTTATCACTTAACAAAAGTAAAATCGACTGTTTTTGTACTCACTCCGGCATTACCCGAATTTTGCCATCTGCTGTATGGCGTTATACCCAATAGGAGGTCACGTGACTACATGTCACCATTGGTCGTGCAATCGGTCATTTATGATCGCGTCAAATTACTTGAATTTTGTAACGCGCGAACGCATTTTGGTACGTGCTTCCATTCCAGGTGTTCCCCAGAGAACTGAGACCAACAATCCGCAAAATAATGGTCATATTTTTTACTGAGAGAATCCCCAACAGATTAAATGAACACGTACCGGCTTCCCAAGCCGCTGATCAACACGGCAGAGGCACCACAGAACAAGATCCTAGCAGAAAAGGCCATCACAGCTGATAGCTATACGAGCTTCACCTTCTGCTTCTTGACATGTCAAAGGCATTTGACTCCGTGAAGAGAGTGGTTCTTTTCGAAGACCTTAAAATGATACTGGAGCAGGACGAACTTCATCTTCTGGCAATCTCGCTCAGAGAAGTTCGCTTACAAGTCAGAGTTGGGACATTCTTATGTAAGCCCTTCAAAACCAACATTGGCGTACTTCAAGGAGACTGCCTCAGTCCCACTCTCTTCACTATCTACCTTGCAAAAGCACTCAGACAACTAAACGTAGAAACACCGGCGACACCATCTAACCCTCCAAGATCATCACTACTCCACCAATCCACAGTCTCAATCCCAATATTTACCTGTGGAACTCGAAAACCACAACTATGCCGTCTGTCCACCAGCACTCTTTGACGTTGGGCTTCAAGAGCAAAACCTTAAGGTACACATCACTAATAGACAGAGAAACACCACATCAGTAGAAACGGAATTAACACCAGCTGGAAGAAGCGTTAATACTGAGGCTCCTTACTGGACACTGTTGTTGTATGTACCTCCACCAGGGGCGCGGGGTCGGCCCTGGGAAAGCCACTCTTCCGATAGTACCAGAGAACACGGGCAGCACTCCATGGCCAATACGCGCTGCTGGATACTCACAGAGCTTCTGCTCAGAGCACCCAGAGAGAGAGAGGCGTGGTATCCTGGACTGGAAAAACACAATGAGTTTGTCTCATTACGGAACCGAAAGGAAGTCCAAGTGGCGCCGCAATAAAATGCATCGTCAATGCAACACTTTTTCAAACCTGCGTACTAATGAGGATCCTGTTCAGCTGTTATTTGTGCTCCATTATGTTAATGTGGTGCGGAACTAACATTCAAGAATAAATTGTCTGATTTGTACAGACCGCTTCTAATGGGGGGGGGGGGGCTGCTTGAGACCAACGCTTACCTTTTCAGGGTCATAGTAACTTGGCCCCAAATAATTGTCCACTTAACTTCAATCGGCCGTGAAACATCAAAAGACAAAGGCTCAACCAAAGGCTCAATCAATCAATCAATAAATAGTCAATCAATCAATCAATCAATAAATTTAGAGTGGCATGGGTGGCATGATGCGTAAAACGCCGACCTCTTACCAATGTGTCCCTGATTCGATTCCCGGCTAAGGCCATGTAAGTAGAGTTGTGTGTTGGTTCCCTCCTGTGTGCCACGAGGGTTTTTCTCCAGGCCATCCGGTTTTCCTCCACCCGGAAAAAAAAAACAATTTCAATCGCAGGGTGTGCTCCGCGGCCGGACTCGAACATGTGTAGCCGCGTCCTTCACAATTCAGCTTCTCAGCTGCCAGCATTAGGATGCCAAATTATTATTATAAATAAATCTCCTTGACGTACTGAGTCGTTCGGACCCGGACTTGTACCGGTACCCCATTGAATGGCATACCATCTTAGAGGAGAAGAATGTACGTTGGTAAAGTAGATTCTGTGCAGCCGTGTCCGGCAACAACCTTAAACACCACCCACTCACCACGCCTCAGTTTGTGTCCCTTTTCCCAGTCACTTAAATCTCACAGAACATACCAGAGGTCGATTTCACAAAGGGCTAAGATTCATCTTAAGATGAGTTTCAATACCACCATATTGATTTTTAATGTGGCATCACACTTTACTAAGAAATTAAGATTGATACACAGCCAATACCAATCTTAGCCCTTTGTAAAATCGGCCCCAGGTTAATTTGAAAAGAAGAAGAAGAAAGAAAAAAAAATGAAAAACCCATTATCTGCGGTATATGAAAATATCTCTATAAGACTTTGCGATGCCGGTGGTTTATATTAGCTTTACATTTCGATTTAGTATGCCCCTTCAGTAGATTGAAGTATTGTCTTCAGTACAAGCCTTTAATTTGATTCTTCATCACTCGTTATGGTGAATCACACACACACAAATTTGAGTCCACGTAGGCGTTATGGCAACTGTGCACCGCGAATCCGGTAATACGTTGGTAGCCAAGAAACCTGATTTGCTTCGGATTACCGGCTGTCATCTCCATGGTGACGAAAAAAACCTCATCTTTTCGGGCTTTATTTCCGGGTTTGACATGGAGGTCCATCGTGGTATAAATGATTGTACGATCTCGCACCTGAATAGCATAACGATAAAATCGTCAATGTTATTAAATTGGTGTCTTTACCATAATAAATGACTTGGGGTTGACTTGGGTCAAGTAGGTTGGGTAAATGGGCTAAGTAATACATAAATGTCTTCACTAAAAGAAAAAACAAATAATTTTGTCTCACCCTTCGCTCTCTTTCTTTGACATCACCGAACCACAACAACTCCAGCCGTTTGCAATCTCCGACTTTCTTCACGTGGTAGTTTGGTGGACGCGATCGTAGTATTTTCTCATTTAACCAACTCAAAGCCGATTTAGCTAGAACTGCGCGTGCGCTGTCGTTGGAAACTGACCTCTCGTAGTCGTGACAGATGCACACGTTCGGGTTCAAACGGAGGAGCGAGTCACATGATCTGTCAGACGACACAGCTGTAAAGAGTCCGTCGGGTTTGACGTCATATTGGGCGTGTTTGGTTGCTGTATCTACCAGGCTTCCTGGTACAAGTGACTTCAGTGTGTAGTGCAAATCTAAGATGCTGATTAAACGGTTTTGGTTGGTCGAGAGAGCACTCATTTTCTTGGAACCTAGTAATTTGGCAACATCTTCCGATATGAGAATGAAGAGGACGGGGTGAAACATCTCCACTTTGGCCTCAGTTGAAGCCATCAAGAAGTCTCCGTACGTATTTCCGTGATCAGCCATGAGAAATGTTATCATGTTCGGTTGCGTTGACACGAAATATAAATACTCTGCCAGGTCAGCGTCAATGAGTTGAACTTTCTTTCCACTTTCTTCATGTGCGATGTCATTAAGAGTGATGTGAAAATATGGCAGTTGTGCTGTGTTGAGGGTGGACTGTCGCATTTTCAAGAATTCAAACGCATACTGGTGGTAGTGCCTCTTGTTGTAACACACTGGTGATGCATAGTAGGGCCGATCTACGCCATTGGCGCGTAAAATTTCACAACTGGCCCAAGTGAAATTGAACCCATCGATTCCGGACTTTACTATGTTGGCTTTCAACTTTTCCCAACGTGCGGTAAAGTCGTCATAGAAGTACTGATCAAACACGTTATATTGCGTCCAACAGGTATCCTCAGTCCACATGGTCTGGTAACCAGCCTCTTTAAAACCCTTTAACAGAGGCCACGCCTTTAGATCCATTGCTTTGTGTAAGTGCGTTGTTACCTCTGACGTCATCGTCGGTGTCAAATCCCGACCGGAGAATAACACATTAAGCGTGGTGTAGGTGTGCCCTTTCACGGACTGCATCAGGTTGAAGTTGAAGACATTCGCGATGCCAGACTCCTTGATCTGATGCAGTTTGTTAACGCTCTTCGGCAAGGACCGGAAAAAATGACTGTGAGAAACTGAGTCGAGTAAGAAAATATTAACGTTGACTCTGTTGGTTTCAGTGCGATTCTTAACCTGTTTGGTCAACTGGAGGGGTAGTAGAAGCAGCTGTGTGGGTTGGGTGACATCTTGACAACGGATAAAACAAAAATCATGATGGTGGTGGACATTTATGGCTGGATCAAACAAGCCTTGGATCCTATGTTGGAGTCCCACAACACTATTGTATTCCTCCCATTTGACGATGCCCGACTCAATGTCGAAAGTGCCCAGTGAGAATTCTGCATCGGGACATTCTTTCGAAGTGCAGAGTACCTTTCTTTCGTGGTCTCCTTTTGTCTGTTGGATAAAAATAACAGGAAAGTTAACGTTTGAAGTCATTAAGGTAACAACAAAAATCCGTATCGACTCTTTGCTCTGACGTCGCAGGCGACTTCTGTCCGTCTATATTGTGTGTCATTTTTGGTAAACAAATGGCGCGTAAAGATTTGATGCGTACAGCTAGTCACACACGGGGAATCTGACTCCTTAAATGACACAGTCAAGATTTATTGCGCGGCGTACCCACCTGTATTTGGCAGATGCTGATTGGTCCGTTTCCTTGACACTCACTCTCTGGTGGCTCAGAAAAGAACAGGTTCTGAGCAACCTGGCAGGAGTCTGGCACAACCTTACGTCTGCATGAAACTTTATCATCGGGGTAGCTTGAGGGGTCAAATCTTGGAATCTCACACTCCTGTACATATTATTGTCCAAAAAGATAAATAGTGCTGCGTCTATTATATTTAGCAAAGAGTTAAAAAAAATAAACGAGAAAGTAACAATAAACAGAAATCAGTTAACACAATTATAAAACAACCTTGCAAAGACCCAATGGGTATGCGTGGTTGAGACAACCGGAAGGATCGGTTAAATAAACAACAACCCTGCCGAGGCTGGGGCACGCCAGCTGCGTATGATTCATCAAACAAAGAAAATTCACTGATTTTTTTGTGATGTGAAATACATAATTGCATTCCACTCCCCCGTCAAAGTAAACCAACAATTAGAAACAGTTATTTTGTACTATTGAGTTAATCCGTACCGGTGCTTATTTAGAATCAAGTAATCTAAGATGAGTTTTGGATTTCGACTTCTTGTTTTAGGAACTTAACAATATTGCAGAAATATATTTTCTATATGGAGGATTGGTATTGGTCTGTTATCAGTACCCTTTGAGAATGATAACTAACAGGCCCACTTTCTTTCTGTTGATATCTACCCATTTTGTCCTTTGTTTGATTAGCCTGAAACATTCTTTTAATACAACTGTTTGCACGCCAGGCTCATGACTAAATTGAGCCCTGCTACAACTCAGTACCTTACCGTCTTTCTCATGCGCATCGAGGTGAGACCACCACTCGATGTATAGTCCCACAGGCTTCCAACCTTGAATAGCAGGAGTATGGAGAGGACAAGCCCAAGTAAAGATATCACTACAGTTTTCCTTCGCAAGAAAATATTGCATCCATTTACTCTAAGATGTCCCATCGTGCTCAGTGTTAAAATGAAACGTTCACTTTAATTCTGTTTTAAATTATGCTGGTGGTTTGATGGTTGCACCAAGGGAAATTGCAGATTAAAGCTTATTGCTATTTTTTTTTTACGGAGAAGTAAGTTTTTTTTTTTAGCTTATTATCATTTTATACCTCGAACGAACAATCAGTCAAGGAATAGTGGCAATAAATTAACAACGAAAATTAAAGCGCTTTCGGTCAAATAACAAAGGGTACAACAACAACATTATCTAAATAACAAATGCTTTTTACATTGTTGTACAGAGATGCCAGAAATATCCTCTTCACGACATTGGGCCCGCTCGAGTGTGATTCAGGGTGGCCTGATATTTTAACAAAATTGTCTTGCTTTTAATTTAAGAAATAATTTCTGCTACTTTATTCTGAAATATATTTTCGTCAACATTTTTACCTTTCACTGCAAACACCCCGACTCCAGCGAGTCGGGGTGATTTTAAATCATATTTACACAACATCATCTGCATTTCCTTGTATCGTACAGTAAGGTATTCCCCTTCAAGGCATTTTTCTTTCTTATAATTGCATTTGTTCCTTTAATTGTATTAAACTGTATTCTGTACACATACGTGACAAATTGATCGCCAACTTTCCCTTTATATCATTTGTACCGAGCGGACAGGAACTACTTTCATTGTATGCATTATGTCTGAAACTCATCGTGGATTAACAAAGAGATCGGTAATATTTATTGACATGATAAAACTGCAAATTTTAATTATTTTACAAGCTCAAGTAATAAAAAAAAACCACGTCTTTGAATAAAACAAACAAAAAACGCTGTCAGAGTAAAAGTGTTTGTAAAACTCCGGGAAAAAGTCTTTACCACGCCTGAATAACTAAAAAAAAGGGTGGTTGTTTCTTTTCCATGGTGTTCTTGTAGGCTGACTGGTGGCTCAGAATTATGAGTAGACATATGATCATGTAGGAAACTTAGACTTCTGGAGGGTATCCAAAAGGCCATTGAAGTACCCAAACATTCTGCTGCCTCGATTACTACTGACGTTAGTAAAGCCTTTGATCGTATTGACCATCGGATCTTGATTGAAACATTTATTCAGTTAGGCGTGAAAACCTCTATTGTGTCTTGGATTTGTAGTGTTTGATCTCTTCGTCCATAGGACTTTCAAGCTGGGTAACTGTCAATGCTGTTTTTTTTAAAGTACCAAAATTGGCCCACGATTTGACCCAATGCCACAACGCACCCCACACGTTGAATGAAACCGATGGTTTTTGGAGCAGGGTATGATGTGGCATTGTGTCAAAGGCCTTTGACATATCTAAGAAAACGGCATCTATTCGGGGCGGGCGCCATCGATGAAGGGTGGGTGGCCAATAGTAAAGAACAGTTGGGTTACACAGCTCCTGTGTTTTACAAAGCCATGCTGATTTTGGTTGAGGAGGCTGAAGTGGTCAAATGATCAGTTATGGTAGTACACAATACAGAGGTAAGAGGAATGGGTCAATGGTTGGTTAACAATGACTGGTCTCCCTTCTTAGGAACGGGTGTAGCATTATATTAGCGCACCGCCAAGCATCTGGCGCGAAGCGCTAAATAAAAGACAGAGAGGATGGAATAATAAGGCTATTCGGTAAAATACCATCAGGTCCAGGAGATTTATTGGAGGGGAGCTTTTTGAGTAAAGCGGTAATTTGGCTATTAAACGGAAATAGAAACATGAGAAAACTCAGGAATGTGCAGTGAAGGCGGGGGACTATGGGGATACAGACCTGATGGTTTACAAACAGATGAAAAGTAATCACTGAAAGCAGACAATATTATGTCAGGACAGGAAAGTTTGCAATTGTCGTGTCGAAACGATGGAGGTGGAGATTGTTTGCGGCTTCTAACGAATGACCAAAATTGACGTCTGTTATCGTCTGATTCAAACAGCTTATTGACATGCTGCCAGTAAGCCTTAATGTCGAAAACCCCCCGTTTCATACATGTACTTGTTATTTTCTTTTTCAATTCTTATTTAATTTGTTTAGCAGTAATAAAAAAAAAAATCTCTTTCTCCTCTGCAGAGTGATAATATTGTTCTTGTCAATGATAGCTGTCCAAGGGATTGTTCCATTGTGTAAAGTGCCCTGTCCCTGTACGTTGGTGAATGTGTGAGGGTGTACTTGTAGTGACATTCAAACCGAGGACTTATAACAAAAGGGAAAATAGGTTCCCGATTGCTATCTCAAAGGAAAACAATGGGGTCCGCGGTAGTCAGGACAAGTTGAACAAAGGAGGGTCCACACACCCTTCCATATGGCAGTTACGGGGTCCTCCTATTGTTGTTCTATTATTCCTTTTTCTAAAGAATTCCTCCGTGGGGTAGCACTAGAACAAAGAAAACCTTGTGGGGTAGCATTGTTCCATTGTGTAAAGTGCCCTGTAAGTTGGTGAGTGTAAGGGCACACCCACAAACAAAATACACTGCAGATAAAGAGAGAAATGCCGGTAACATTATTGATGATTGAGCAAGTCAACTAGGGAGGGGATGCAGCTATTCCAGAACCGGTTAGTCCTGCACTTAACTTAACAAAGTTTATCTGAACTTCTCAAATTGTTGTTTTTAGGTGGTCGGAGCCAGTGTCTATATATCTATCAAGTTTAGGAGCAAATTACCATAATTAACAAATAGCTGCTCAAGTCTCACTGGGATGGAAGGGAGGCCTATAGTTGGGTGTATATTTATCAGACGTCAATATTCAGACGTCAATATTATTCGCAGGGCTTTACGTTGTATCTTGTCTAGGCATTCAAGCTGATATTTATTGCGGCTTGAATACCAGACTGGGCAGGCATATTCAATAGTTGGTCTGACATACAAGATGTATACACTCAATAAGTCATCACTAGATGTGCAGCACCGTTTTAGTTGGCGCAGATAGTACAGTTTATAGTTAAAAGCTTTGCACATTGAGTTAACCTGGGTATCCAATTTAAGGTTACTCTGAAGATGGACCCAAGGATTTTCAGACAAGTAGTTTAAGTGATGACCGAAATAACAGTATGAAAAGTAGGTGGTACAGCTGGGGTGCGGTGGAAACAACTATTCAAAGCTTGACACTTGTGTGATGGGTTGATTTTCACATTGTTAGAATCAGCTCCCTGTTGGAGATGGTCTAGTTCGTTCTGCAAACTAATAGCATTTTCAGAGTTTTTGACGGACTGACAAAGGGTCATATCATCATTTATAATGACATATTTATAATGAGTAACCTCTTGATGATTTGTGAAAAAGTCATTAAACATGACCAAAAAGGCAATTGGGCCAATTTTGGTACCTTGAGGGACCCCAGCATTGACAGTTTCCCAGTTTGAAAGTGTTCCATTTAACCCCACTGCCTGTGAATGAAGAGAAAGATAACAAACTACAAAATCCAAAGCACAATAAAGGTTATCACGCCTAACTGAATAAATGTTTCAATCAAGATCCGATGGTCAATACGATCAAAGGCTTGACTAAAGTCAGTAGTAATCGAGGCAGCAGAATGTTTGGGTACATCAATGGCTATTTGGATATCATTCAGAAGCTTAAGTCACCTACATGATCATATGTCTACTCATAATTCTGAGCCACTCCAGTCAGGCTACAAAAACACCATGGAACAGAGACAAGCCTTGTCAAAGTACAGAATGACATTCTGCAGGCTTTTGATGCTAAGCAAGTGGTGGTGGTTCTCGTTTTGCTGAATTTATCGTCCGCCTTTGACACTCTTGATCGTGACATTTTGCTTCAGCAGTTTTCCTCTTTGATGGGAATTGCAGGGTCTGCGTTTAATAGCATGGATCTCATCCTATCTGTGCAATCGGTCACAATCAGTTAAACAGAAAAGGGTGTCTTTCTTCCGAAGCTCCATTCATAAGTATGGTGTGCCCCAGGGAATTCTGTTAGGCTCCTCATTTTTAGAATTTATCCAGGTCCCCTGGTTGGCATCACCCACTAAAATGGAGTCATCTTTCATCTCTGCGAAGCCGACACTCAATTTTATCTGCCACTGAATCCTGCAAAAGGATTTAAGATGGATATATGTTTTGCAGATGTCATGGGTGACATCGAACAAGCTGAAACTCAATGATGAGAAAACGGAGTTCATGATTCTCTCAGCCAAGTACCAACACTCTAAAATCCAAAAGCACTCCATCTGTATCGACAATCTTGACATAGAAACTAGTCCAGTAGTTCGGAATCTTGGAGTCATGTTTGACGCCAATATGTCCATGGATGATCATGTGAAGAAAGCGTGTCAGTCTGCTTACTTCCAGAACATCAACAGTATCAGGAACATTCTTTCTGAGAAGACGGTCGCCATGATAATTTACGCTTATGTGACATCTAGGCTCTTCGACTAGGGCATTGCTTTACTGCTTTATTGTCTAAAAAGAGTTTCAAGATATGGCCACATCTCACCAGTTCTTCAAGAATAACACTGACTGCCAGTCCATGACCGAATCAATTACAAAATCATTCTGCTCACATGGAGAGCTATTCACTACGGAACCTTATAGCAGAATACATCCCTAAACGAGGCCTTCGCTCCTCGGTAGCAACCTTCTTGAAATTCAAAGAACTAGATCATCCTTTGGGGACAGGGCCTTAGCGTCAACTGCACTCCAATGGTGCTGCGTCTATTAGGTTTTGCAAACAGTTAAAAAATACAAAGAAAGTGGGCTATAAACAGAAATCAGTTTAAAGGCAAAGTATACCTTTAGTTTTTGGAACCGTACATTTGCCTTTATGCTACAGAATTGTAGATATATGCCATAAAACTAACCTGTGTAAATTTTAGTTCAAAAGGTGGCAGCGTTTTTGAGATATCACCAAAAATCTGGAGCAGTTGCGTTCACGCAGAAGAAGTGTCCGTCATTGGAATACACATTCTGAGAAGCGTTACGGCCATAACGCTTCTCAGATTAACATTTTTGGGGGATAAAAAGTGATGTATTTTTCCTTAACTGCAGTACTTCTAAGTGAAACGTTTCTCAAAATGCATTATACTATCCAAAGCTGCTGTACTTTTTACCAAGTGAGTTATTATTGCCATAAATTTTCAGAGTCATTACCAAACGTATACAAACCCTTTAAAGAATAGTAAAACAACCCTGCAAACACCCTATGCATATCCGTGATTGAGTCAAACAGAGAGATCAGTGAAATAAACAACAACCTTGCCGAGGCTGGCGGGGCATGCAAGAGAAAATTGATTGAAATGCATACAGATAAAACAGCATTATTGGCCCCGCATCCCCCTGTCCCCTAAACGTTTGTGGATCGAGTGCTAATAATTTCAGTATTTAAGGGGGGGGGGGGGATAGATTTTGTTATCCCTTTTTCCTCAAACCTGGCCGGCGAAGAGGAGGGATAGATTTTTCTATTCTTGTTCCTCAAACCTAAATTATTGTGGTGATTAAACAGAAAACAGAAATAAAATATTCAAATAAAGAGTCTTTTAGTGAAATGTTGTTGGTGATTGACCAAAACAAAGCGAATGAAAACGAGCACTACATTACAAACAAATAACAGAAATTCATTCATACTGAAATTGTAAGCCCTGCAAACTGAAATTTATTTAAAAACATCGGAGCATGATTTTGAAAATTTTTGGAAGAAATAGCAAACGAAAAATTCATAGCAACAAGTTCTTGTTTTTGTAATCAATTTACGGACTGAAAAGATAATTTTCAGCTAAAAATTTGAAAAATAAGAGCAAATGAAAAATTGCAGTTAAAATTTAACATGTTATATGCAAATTCTACCGGGTCATCTTGTTTTTGAGAGTATAGATGAGGAAAAACTGTTTGTTTAGGGGAAATGTGCGTATAGTATGTTTGTTTAGCTGGATAGTTTAGAAAAGCACCGTTTTCCGATAGTTTTCAATGACGTACTCTTGAACTTCAGAAATATATATCTAACATCCTGAATATAGCAGAGACAATTTTGGAAAAGGAACAGCTTTGTTGCTATCATGGTTTTTTGTATAATTGGAAATTTTAAAATGCGTAAAAGCCATCAAATTTACACCAATTTGAAGCCATACAATTTACTAACCACTATACTAAGACATTTTGCTATCATAAGTTGTGATCAAAATACTGTTAACTTAACAAAATGGCGGCCATTTTGGACAACATCTTGGATTTGGAGGTCACCGCCACAAATTTGCAACGGCACACCAACAAAATATAAATGTGTAAACAGAGTGAACTTAGTTTGTACGTATGGGGCAATGGGGTGCACAATTTCGCTAAACATGCCGCGACTGTCTTCATTAACAAGCCGCACTCTGGTGCTAAATTACTTTAGAGAATCGCACACACACAGAGTTAAGTCCACGTAGTCGTCACGGCAATTGTACACCGCGAATATGGTAAGACGGTGGTAGCCAAGAAACGTGATTTGCTTTGGATTACCGGCTGTCGTCTCCATGGTGACGAAAAAAACCTCGTCTTTTCGGGCTTTATTTCTTCCGGGTTTGACATAGAGGTTCATCGTGGTATAAATGATTGTACGATCTCGCACCTGAATAGCATAAAGATAAAATCGTCAGTGTTGTTATTAATAATAAATGACTTGGGGTTTACTTGGGTCAGGTAGGGTAATGGGCTAAGTAATACATAAATACATGTCTTCACTGAAAGATAAAAAAAACAAATAAATTTGTCTCACCCTCCGCTCTCTTTCTTTGACATCACCGAACCACAACAACTCCAGCTGTTTGCAATCTCCGATTTTCTTCACGTGGTAGTTTGGTGGACGCGATCGTAGTATTTTCTCATTTAACCAACGCAAAGCCGATTTAGCTAGAACTGCGCGTGCGCTGTCGTTGGAAACTGACATCTCATAGTCGTGACAGATACACACGTTCGGGTTCAAACGGAGGAACGAGTCACATGATCTGTCAGACGACACAGCTGTAAAGAGTCCGTCGGGTTTGACGTCATATTGGGCGTGTTCGGTTGCTATATCTACCAGGCTTCCTGGTACAAGTGACTTCAGTGTGTAGTGCAAATCTAAGATGCTGATTAAACGGTTTTGGTTGTTCGAGAGAGCACTCATTTTCTTGGAACCTAGTAATTTGGCAACATCTTCCGATATGAGAATGAAGAGGACGGGGTGAAACATCTCCACTTTGGCCTCAGTTGAAGCCATCAAGAAGTCTCCGTACGTATTTCCGTGATCAGCCATGAGAAATGTTATCATGTTCGGTTGCGTTGACACGAAATATAAATACTCTGCCAGGTCAGCGTCAATGAGTTGAACTTTCTTTCCACTTTCTTCATGTGCGATGTCATTAAGAGTGATGTGAAAATATGGCAGTTGTGCTGTGTTGAGGGTGGACTGTCGCATTTTCAAGAATTCAAACGCATACTGGTGGTAGTGCCTCTTGTTGTAACACACTGGTGATGCATAGTAGGGCCGATCTACGCCATTGGCGCGTAAAATTTCACAATTTGCCCAAGTGAAATTGAACCCATCGATTCCGGACTTCGCTATGTTGGCTTTCAACTTTTCCCAACGTGCGGTAAAGTCGTCATAGAAGTACTGATCAAACATGTTAGATTGCGTCCAACAGACATCCTCGGCCCACATGGTCTGGTAACCAGCCTCTTTAAAACCCTTTAGCAGAGGCCACGCCTTTAGATCCATTGCTTTGTGTAAGTGCGTTGTTACCTTTGACGTCATCGTCGGTGTCAAATCCCGACCGGAGAATAACACATTAAGTGTGTTGTAGGTGCGCCCTTTCACAGACTGCATCAGGTTGAAGTTGAAGACATTCGCGATACCAGACTCCTTGATCTGATGCAGTTTGTTAACGCTCTTCGGCAAGGAACGGAAAAAATGACTGTGAGAAACTGAGTCGAGTAAGAAAATATTAACGTTGACTTTGTTGGTTTCAGGGTGTTTCGTAACCCTCGGGTTGGTCAATTGGAGAGGTAGCAGAAGCAGCTGTGTGGGTTGGGTGACATCTTGACAACGGATAAAACAAAAATCATGATGGTGGTGGACATTTATGGCTGGATCAAACAAGCCTTGGATCCTATGTTGGAGTTCCTCAGCACTATTGTATTCCTCCCATTTGACCATGCCCGACTCAAAGTCGAAGGTACCCAGTGAGAATTCTGCTTTGGGGCATTCTTCAGAAGTGCAGAGTACATCGCTTTTGTGATCGGTATTTGTCTGTTGAATTAAAATGAAAGAATGGAACAATTTGCAGTTATCAAGGTATCAACATAAATCAGTGTAGGACACTTCATAGTACTTTCCTAGTCCGATCACTCTCTGTCGTCTCAGGAGGAATTTGACAAACTAACAGCTAAAGAGTGAGTGCATGTGAATAATAAAGCAAGTTTTCCCTGTAATTTGTTTTTCATTTATCTGTAATGTTACACGTGTAGAGGTTTTGAAACTGCAAAGCTGGTGTTTAATTCGTATTATGTGCCCTCAGGTCTATACGGATCAATGATTAGATATTTTTGTTCGAGTTTTCACTTCCGATGTCTGTGTGTAAACCAATGAGTAAAAACCCTTTCTGTGGAATTAGTCTCCTTGTATGGTTTCAAAAGTTTATTTGCCGTGTGTCGTCTGCTGCCTTATAAAATCAGTTAGTTTAAAACGATCAATTTCACTGGTACCATCTTAAAAATATGTGATATTTCATGGATATACGTGATCACCTTTTGAGTTAATTCAAAGTATATAACTAAAGGTGTTGTGTCAGAGTTTTTCTGCACATTTATATACTGAAATATTTCAACGATTTTTAGAAAACGTATATACATTGTTATGTGCGTGTTATTATTTTTATTGTTGTAGGGGCTGCGATGGGTCTTCAGACACTGTTTTATTTTCTCGACTTTGACAATAATTCAGACGAAAATGTTTCATTTTCTGGATGGTTGGTGTCAGTGATCTCTCAGAAGTTAAAAACAATATATCAATCCGGGTATACTTTGTCTTATTGTTACTAAATAAGTAGTAAACACAGTGTAACCACCTGTATTTGGCAGATGCTGATTGGTCCGTTTCCTTGACACTCGCTCTCTGGTGGCTCAGAAAAGAACAGGTTCTGAGCAACCTGGCAGGAGTCTGGCAGAACCTTACGTCTGCATGAAACTTTATCATCGGGGTAGCTTGATGGGTCAAATCTTGGAATCTCACACCCCTACAGAGAATTAATAAATTCTGCTCCTTAAACCTTGACAGAAAAATATCATCTAATAGTTGAACATCGTCATCGTAAAAAAAAACCTTTTTGTTTCGATATTGTTTTTAAATTTAAGTTAGAGGCAAAGGAAGTACCGGGTAGGCCCTATAGGTCAAATAGAGATGAGTTTAAATACAATGATAAAAGCAACATTGGACGAAAACTGTGATATACCGTCAGAAAAATTATCCTTACATGGTATTTTGGTTGGTAATATCTTTTTAATTCAGCTAGTGTTAAGAAATGTTTGTGCTTGCTGGCTTTTAACAAATTGGGCCTTGGTCTTAACATTACAATCTGTGAGCTTTCCAGGGCCCAATTTCATGGCACTGATGCGTACCACGGAATTCTACGCTTACGGTCCACAGGATATTATTGCTTTTACAGGGCTCCGTAAGCGCATAAACCTGTGGTAAGCAGATCCATGAAACTTGGCCTCGATGGAAGCCTAATGATCACCAATGATACACCTTTCCGTTAGAAATAATCTTTGATTAGCGTGGAGTACTTTTTTTTGTATGTACTCCTGGTTCATGACGAAATCGATCCCTGACCAGTGCAACTTACCGTTTTTCCCATATATATTGAGGTAAGACCACCACTCCATGTATAGTCCCACACATTTTCAACCTTGAGTAGCAGAAGTATGGAGAGGACAAACCCAAGTAAAAATATCACAACAGCTTTCCTTCGCAAGAAAATATTGCGTCCATTTACTCTAAGATGTCCCATCGTTCTACGTAAAACAAAAATTCACTTCAAAGTTTTAATTTATTTGCTGGTGGTTTGGTGGTTGCACGACATCAAAGTGCAGATTAAAGCTTAATTAATTGGAAACCACCATTGGCACTCTTATATCTATGGTGTGAATGAGATCCTAATGGCTGTCAAACCATATCAAGCATAGCAAATTCATCTACACACTACTGCGCACATTAACTGTAACTGTTCAAGGACATTAAAAAAAATCAATGGTCAAACAATAAAATTAGGCCCTAACTGTGAATATTTACATTGATTAGTCTGCTCTTTAAATGCTATAATTTGTATTAAACAACTAATTTCGAACAACTTAATTCTTAAGTTTACGTAGCTGCATCTCCTGTTCGAAAAGAGTCCTAATGTTCGAGTACTGGCCATACTTAAAACGGCCCACTGTTTGCTTTTGAAGAAATATGAGACTACATGTATTTAAGTACCTGTAGCTTTATATGCTTGACCCAACCCAAAGAGACTATCTGTAAGGAAAGAGGGATAACTGTTTCATAAGCTGCAGAAGCCTTTTTTCTAATTTCCTGCCAGAGAGGCTTCAAAAACCTCTCTCTCACATAAAAAAATAAATAAATAGAAATAAAGAAGTACATAAACAATAAATAAACAAATGTTCACTGTAATCAGTCGCCCCACAACAAAACGTATACATTTCAGAATCACTCTTCTTGTTTCTACAGGGGAAGACTTGGGTAGGGCAGCGGGTAGCAATTCTGACTTATTTTCCAAGTGATGGAAAATAATTCAGAATTGCTCTGTCCCCGTTGTATGAGGGGAGGAAGGAGGAACGACCCATCAATTCAAAAGGACGAGCATTTACCAACAATACAATGTAATGGTTCACTTAAAACGCAGGTTACAACACGGGCCGACAACGGAGCAATAACCTCATTACGAGCTATGCATACATTACCAACAAACCCTTGCGTTGGTGACTTCGACCTACCAAATAATATCCTCCTGCACCTCATTTAAACAATCTAACCATTGCAGAGCAACCATCCACTCATCTCTCGACGATCCACACGGGGTGACACGCATCTTAGCAAGAGTGCGCAGAATATTACAATCAAGAAGTACATGGTACATCTTGCGACGTTCAGTGGGTTCCTCTGAACTGTCGTCTCGAACCAGAAAACATACAGTAATGGTCAACCCCAAAATACTAACAGGGACCTCCAGATAACCTTTAATGCGTATATCCAAATCATTAGCCCCCATCAACCTAATGAACTTGCCAGAACCTCCAGTTTCTCAACAATTAACTGATTTGAAGTCACCAACTGGGACAACACATCATCAGACCTCTTAGCAGCAACTCTAACTTGAACCTCATTAGATTCTTCACTACACAATGCAGTCTCTCTAACCTTACTTTTCCTGGGCACTTTCCCCTCACACTCTGGGCACAGTTCGAGCACATGTTCCCTGAACTGATAGAATGTCAGAGTTGGCTTTTCGACTTGCACACGGTGTAGTTCCCTATGCGTTGTTTCATCCCGCGCACCTTGCATGAAACGCTCCTTTAACGCATTGTCGCGCATAAGCTGCAGCGCAGCTAATTCAGCCGCTATAGACCTTTCTTTTGCAACGTCACAGTCCGAATTTTGGCAACCAAGATGGAAAAACTACGGGAAGCCATGAATGCAAAGCAAAGACAGATAATCACAGTTTGCAAAAATGTTACACAAATATTCAAAAAAAAAATTCAAATTTTGTTAGAAACAACCAACCAAAATCGGTATGTATTTTTTTTAATAGAAAGTTGCAAGAACGTTGAATTTGGTCATGTCTGTCAACAAGACTTGAATGCTTTGCTACATTTGGCCGTCCGTGCCAACCAGCGTGGTTTGTCTATCAACAATGGAAAGGTCTATAGCACTCGATAGACCGATTGCGCGACCCGCGACACGTGACCCCTTTTGGGTATAAAATGTAAACACACACGTAATCCTCCATATGAAAGGGTGGTACGGTACACGATGATTAATACATTTAGTTTATTTGATCGAGTCTTTTTTTGCTCGAAATCTGTGAAAGATATTCCAGAGTTTGTACCAGAGACCTTCAAGTGGATAAATAAAGCCAGTAAGGACAGTTCCAGCAAGTCTTGAAATTTGTAAAAGTACCGTATAAATGTGAACGATGTGTACAGCGCGCGGCGGAACGTTAGGCCAGACGACCGCGATCACCACACACTTTTCAACACAAAAATTTCAAAGTTTTGAAGCTGAAATCCTCCAAGGAAATTGCTTTCCAAAACTGTGTGATTCCTTTGTTTATTTGAAACTCTGCAAGGCTAGGTATTAATGCTTACTTTTCCAACGTTCTTTACCCCCTTTTTTTTTTAACAGTGATTTAGGCCAACATTACAAACAAAATAACACACGGGTGGCTACATAATAGTCGTCCGACGCCGGTAGTGCATGGCTAAAAAACCTCTTTTTTTTGTAGAATCCTGTTAAATTATGAAACAGAGATGTGATTCAAATTAATGCCACAACATACTACTTTAAATAAAGGGGCTGATTAACTAATTCATCGCTTAACGAAAGTAAAATCGACTGTTTTCGTACTCACTCTGTGTCACGGCCTATGCTTTTACACGTATTTTTTCATCAGCTGTATGACGTCATACCCGATAGGGGGTCACGTGACTGCATGTAAACATTGTCGCGCAAATGGTCTATTCCATGCAGTCATAGATCCTCATCAATGCACGACTAAATTATGCCAGCGTTTCCCCATCATACTGACAACGAGCGTACAGGGCACCTGTCAGGGATGCGACACTCTCTGATTGGCCAAAGACCTTGCACAAGCGTGAAATTAACTTTTCTAGACTGTCCCTATCTTCTGTTGGACTGCAAACGACCTCCTCTTTTGCCACACCCCCAAATGATCCAAGGCAACCCCGACTTTCTCTTCTTCGGTCAACTCTAAATGCCTACAGTATGAGTCAAGCTCATCTACCCATTCACCCAGTGTTAAGTTCCCAGTTTTCACAGGGGGTCCAATGAATTTTGACAATTTCAATTTCGGAGCCCTTGTAAACTTCAGACCTTGGAATACCTTAGCAAGTGTTTCGGCTAGAGCGTCATTTGATGTTGCAATAGCCTCGGCTAAAACATCAGCATTTGCCACAATTCCAATCAGCAAATACTAAGAATGCCCAAATATAACACTGCGGCATGCACGAGTAATACTTATTCACTAGGCCAATGATAAATCAAGAACATGTATACTTCAGGTACACGTACAGTCACCATACCCAGACTCTTCACCCAGTGACCAAAATCAGCTTGAGTACACGGACATTCATAAATTCACGCAAGACTTCCAGAAAAAGTCAATTGACTTCCCCAGCTCAAAATGAGGCTAAACAATACCAGATGGTCACGCATAAATCCCATAGCCATGTACATTACAACACTAGCTCTATGACAATACATATATACATTCGAAAACACATGGGTCTACCTGCATACATGTACGCACAGGAAATTAAGCACACATTATGTAGGCCTTATACATAAAGTCCAACCTGGAGATTTTCACCAAACTGACTAACAGTCAACGTAGTAACGGCAACTACAAAATTCTTTAACTGTGGTCTGGGGGTTTGGGACAATTCAATGTAAGTTTCACACATACAATAATCAATACAAGACAATCGGTACAAAATTATTTCAGCAAAAAAAATTATGAATCAGTCTTCAAACCGTCAACATCCTGTCTACGACGCCACTTTGTCATGGAACAGGAGCAGTTGTCTCCTGTCAAGTAGGGGGCTGTGAACTCCTCCTCGGGGTTGAGGGTGAACCTCTCTAAATGACAACCCTTGAACACTGATCTTGAATTAACTCTCCAGTACAGCTGATTATTTATTCATCATGTTCATAGAGTAATTCCACAATAGCATAGTTTTGTAGGACAACAGTAGTAGGACAAGTTAAAAACCCCAAGCCAACGTGCTCTCACTCCAAGCCTCTACGCTGCAACAATCATATGGGTACTTGTTGGTTGCACGTGTACAATTCGGTCCCTCAAGGTTGTTCTTGGACCGCTATGGTTTACAGTTTACACTTACCCTGTTCATAACATAATTGAGAAACATAAACTAGACTATCATGTGTATGCTGATGACACCCAATTATATTTATCCTTTAAACCTTCCCAGGAATTCGCTGATGAGAGCATCAAGCGTATTGAATTATGTGTTAATGAAATTCGTGCTTGGATGCAAGATAACTTCCTTAAACTTAATGATGACAAAACAGAGTTTATGTTACTTGGTTCACGTCAACAACTTTCCAAAATTTCTGTTCCACATATTACTATTGGCGACTCCGATATAACTCCTTTTACTCAAACTCGTAATCTTGGTACCATTTTTAACTCAACTATGTCACTAAATTCTCATGTATCTAACATTGTTCGTACTGCATCATTTCACATCCGTAATATTGGTAAAATAAGAAAATATTTAACGCACAATGCTACAGTGCAAATTATTCACTCTGTTGTAGTTTCTCGTCTTGACATGTGCAACTCACTTTTACTTGGTCTTCCAAATACTCTAATTGAACGTCTTCAGCGAATTCAAAACTCTGCCGCTCGTGTTATTTCCTTGTCAAAAAATCCTCCCATATTACACCTATTTTACAAGAGTTGCACTGGTTACCAGTGCATAGCAGGATTAAGTACAAACTATTGCTCTTTGTTTTTAAATCTCTCACTAACAGTGCCCCGGCATATATTGATGATTTGCTTGAACCTTACAATCCACCTCGTAAACTCCGTTCTGACAATTCAAACCTCCTCATTGAGCCTAAATCTAATCGTTCATGGGGTGACCGATCTTTTTCTCATGCTGCACCACGTCTATGGAATAAATTGCCATCACATGTCAAATCATCAATTTCTTTAAATGAGTTTAAGAAGAACCTTAAAACTCATCTTTTTATTGAAGCATTTGCATAATGTAGTTTACAGTTTACTTGGGGTTTTCTGCTTTATCGTTGTATTTTGTATTTTTTTTAAAAGTTAGTTATCATGTAGTTTTTTACAAGCGCCATGAGCACTTTTGTGGATTTGTGCGCTTAATAAATTGTCATTATTATTATTATTATTATTATTATTATTATTATTATTATTATTATTATTATTATTATTACTGTTTGTTTACGTTCACTTACAGCCGTGCATACTACCAGAAGACACACATTTTTAGACTTATATACGGAAATCACTCACCTTAAAGTTATTTCATCTGAAAGCATAAACAATACACTTACTGCGGGCATCTAGACAGGGTGCCTATCGGTCCTCCGAAAAGGTGTATATCATGCAAAAACGATCAGCGACCACCAAGCTTTCACCGTCTCATCAGCAGCGCGAGCAGAGAGAGCGAGAGTCACGAATACCATGGCACTCGTACTGAACGGACATATTGCTCCGCACTTATTATAAACTATTCATTTTCGTACATCAAAAGTATAGCAAGGCCACAAATTGCCCAAAATAATTAATAATTTATTATATAAATCCCAAATATCCCATTTAATAAACATAAGGTTCCAAAGACTGCAACCGATGAGGGTACTATATGTCCAACAACTGCGAATGTATAACCTTGTTTACATCAGTGGAGTGTTGTCTGCCCAGATACAGCATACTTGACACTAAAGGGGCTTGTCACTTACTGCAGTATAGACATAATACACTGTATGCGACGCTATGCATTAAAGGGCAAAACTCCGCTCCCTTACACTACGATACATACACATTTACAAGAAACGATTCATCTATCTCTCAAAAGTACAATCATTCTCCGATAAAATGACTTGGTATAAACCCGTATGATACTCACTTAGGGCTCTATAAAAATAGCCCTTCCGGATAATAAACATTAGGAGCATGGCCATTTTTTTTTATGCTTCCTACAAAATAGAGAGAATTATGGAGCTCTTATTCACAGCAAAAAAGGTCCAGAGGTCGCGAACACAAACTTATGTGTTTAAAAAAAATATGTACCTACTTTACTGTCAGTAATAATTAGCTTTTTCCATATCACATCGTGAAGCAATCTTTCAGGTTTTAATCATTTCAGGAAGTAATTATAGCTAGGATTACATATTTGCACCGTAATTTACGTTAATAATGCAAATATTCATGTACATGTATTTATAGTCTCCATATGTATGTGGAATGGTACTTAAGGGTCATATTGTTGGGCCAAACGTTATCTACCAAAACATGTCAAATGTTTAGATAACAAATTCCATATCTTGTTTTTATTTACAAACAATTTCAAAGCATTGTTAAGGGGAATGATAGCTTTCGGAATCCTCACGTCTGCAATGAAGCACTTTTAGCTCACTGAGCTTCAGAAAGGTCTTGTTCAAGTCACAAAACTTCAGTCATAACCCACGTTCACACCACTTTCACCAAAGAAGAGGATACCACACAAAGCCAACCGAATGCCCAAAGCCAACTTGAATGCTCACAGAGAAAGCGAGGACAGCTTTTCCTTTATGTTTTCCACATGCTTTTACAAGAATGTTTTTTAGTCTGAAGAATTAAGCAAGGTAATTTATCAACACATTGGCCTACAGAAAAATCTTTGGAACTCGAGATTGTTGGGAGAAATATTATTGAATGCTTGCTTGCTTGCTTGCCTATAGGCCGTTTTCATCAAGTGTTGGATGTAGCCGTCTTCATGTTCTTTCCATGTCTTTCTTTGTGCCCGCCTTGTCTATGTTGTGCACAGGAAGGATGTGATGTCGTCTCTCCACCTCTTCTACTGTCTGCCTTGTTTCCTCTTCCCTATTCTTGGTTGCCACTCTGATATTCTTTTGGTCCATCTTGTATCCCATATACGTGCTACATGTCCAGCCCATCTACACTTTGCTTCCCTGATCTTTTCAATTATGTTTTTAAGTCATGTTTTCTATCTGATCTCGTTGCACCATTTTGCCTCGGATGGATATATGTAACATTCTTCTTTCCATTGCTGTTTGTTGTTTGCTTTCTATAGGTAGTTTGTTGTTGTCCATGTTTCCAAAGCATATGTCATAGTTGGGAGCACACACTGGTCATTATTTGCCTTCTCCATACCATTGGTTTTTTTTGTCACAGAGAACTTCGCTGTGTTTACCAAAACAGCCCCAGCCTGCTTTTATCCTTCTCATTACCATTTCGTGTGTGCAGTCTTTCACCTCTACTGTTTGACCCAGGTATTTGTATTCCTCGACTCTATCTATAATATGTCACGATCATCTACTTGATGGTGGAGTCTGTAATATAGTTCGCCATAGGCCTATATTTTGTTTTCCCTTTATGTTTTTCAGTTCAATTTTTGGGTTCTCCTTGTTTAGGTGATTTAGTTGAATTTCCATATCTTCTACAGAAAAGGTAGTTAAGGCTACATCATCTGCAAACCGGAGGTCTGTTAGTTTTTCACCATCTACATGTATGTTGATTCCTCTTTCGTCTAGTGGCAGATTCTTAAAAATTTGTTCCATTGCTGATGTGGACATTTTTAGTGACAAAGCGTCTCCTTGTCTCACTCCTCTATCTATCTTCACGAGTTGTGAAACGTCTTTATCCAGATGAATTCTAGCCGTCGCATTTGTATACATTTCTTCTAGGATGCATATGTATCCTTCGTTAATCCCTGTTTTTCGAAGGGCCTGGAATGGATCTTTATATTCTACAGAATCAAAGGCCTTCTCATAGTCAATAAACCCAAGGCATATGTTTAGCTGGTATTCATTTGCCTTTTCAATTAGCTTATTTATTGCATACAGGTGGTCCATTGTTGAACCTCTTCCAGAAAGCCTGCCTGCTCTCTTCGTTGCTGTCTGTCTAATTCAGTCTTGATCCTGTTTTGAATAATTCTTTTGAAAATCTTGTACATGTGGGATCGTCAACTTATTGGACTGTAGTTTTTGATGTCAGCTTTATCTCCTTTTTAGTGAAGAAGACTTCTCTTTGCTTCTTTCCATTCTGTTGGTATTCTTTGATCTTTCAATGAATTTTTCCTCGCTTTGGTCCTTCTCTTCTGCTCTTGAGCTGTAAAGTTCTTGATAAAAGTCTGAGTATACTTTTAGAATTTCCTCCCTGTTTGATGTCATTGATTCATCACTGTTCATTAGCTGCTGGATTCTTGTTTTCTTTCTGCAGAGCTTAGCGATTTCTTTTGTTTCTTTTCCTGACTTCATAATTGTTTGGATCTGTTTTCATGTCTTTTTTTCACTCCTTTGTCGTCTTATCTTTCTTTCTTTCTTTTTTTTACTCGGTATACTTATTGAATGTATTCGTACAAAGTCGTTAAGTGTTTGCCGTATTCAATATGGGTGGCTCGCGCGTAAAAGCAAAAGCCTCTCACCACTGTGGCCCTGGTTCGATTCCCAGCTGGGGCATTAATATTGAGTAGAGCTGTGTTATATCAGACAGTACGCGTTATTTGGGGAAACCAACTGTGGATTTATTTGTTAAACTGACATGACAGGTCCGAGCCATCTTGGAACTGAACATTGGCATGACAAAGAATGGACAAATGAGGGCGCTAACACAATTTGCTCTATCTTCAGGTTACTACAACTTCATTCGCGAGATTCGTGCAGTTCGTCGATTATCTGCTGTCGGCCTTGTGGAGGGATAACCACACGTGACCCCCACATGATACAACCATCTTGCAAAAGGTACTGTTCTGGCCTTGAAGAATCTAGGCTTAGCATCCGCTTCCATGTTTAGGTGCACTGTCTGGCCTTTGAGTTCTCCCAACTCATCGCGAAACAACTCACAGTATCGCTCTGTGATCTCGGAAACAGACGATGCTTGCCTCACTTGTCGAATTGTGTGCTATGCTAGCTGTAGATGGCGTAGCCAATCGCGTCCAAGTAAGTTAGGCCCTTGGCCTGATGCGACAAGAAGTGGAAGTGTGGCTGTTTGACTGTTGTATTGCACTGTGACTGTGCAACTACCAACGACCAGTATTTTCTGTCTAGTGTAGGTACGTAGTTCTACATCACTTTTCCAGAGGACCGGTTTGTTGACTGCGAATACTGATTTGTATATGGTTTCACTGATAATCGGTACCGACGCACCAGTATCGATTTCCATCGACACCAATTTCCCATTAATCGTTACGTTTAAAAGTAACGGTGGTTCCTTGGTTTGTGAGGAAGTCTTATACATAGTATAGTTACTAGCAGCTAGTTCACTTTCCTCATTATCGACCTTCTCCTCTATGTTGTACGTGTTGTGTTTCGTGTTGAACTTAGACTTGGTCGGTACTTGGGCGGGTTTACCAGTCCGGCACACTTTGGCCAGATGTCCCTGTTTACCGCAGGTGTGACAGTTATACGAGCGAGCTCTGCAATTCTGAGACGTGTGATCGGTTCGTCCACACCGATAGCACTTGCTTACATTTCCGTGTGTAGGTGTCTGTGCTTTTGCCAGGCTCCGAGCTTTGGGCCTAATACTACTGGATACTTTGTGTGCTAGCTGCTGTGGCAAACTGACTGATTCCATTGCAGTGTGCTTCTGTATATCCTTAGAATTCTTCTCCGCTAATTCCATTGCCTGAGCTATTTCCCAGGTCTTCTGTAACTGTAGTGAAGATCCTGACAACAGCCTGCGCTGAATGCGATTATCACTGATTCCGCACACTAAGCGATCTCTCAACATGTCATTCAGTGTGTCCCATACTCACAATGCTGTGCAAGGCGACGCAGTTCTGCAACAAATTCTGCGACTGACTGTCCCTGCTGCCTCATACATGAATTAAACTTGTACCTTTCCACGATCACGGATGGTTTGGGGTGGAAGTGATTCTTGGTGAGAGAAATTAGAGCTATCTCCATGGTGCCGGCCTTTCAAGCCGCGGTGTGACGCGTGCTTGAGCTGCGTCATGCAGCCGTACACGTGCGCTCGGAAGACATACAGAATACTCGCGGGCAAATGCTCTTTGAAAATTAAAATCATTAAAATCTTTCTTCAATGACGCACAATGACTAAACATGTCCGCGTGCAGTGCGACTTCAAAACGGTTGATAGCCTGCACTCCAGTGAATAGACCTTAAGCATTGACGTCATCACGCCGCCATCTTGGAGGTAAATCGATGATGAAACAATGGAAACACAGAGATTTGTTCGCGCGGCACACAGCATTGGCCAAAGAACAACCTCATTTGACCTCTAGGCGAGGACGCCCTACTCAAAATGACGTCATGTGCACCGGGTCTTTATGGTACCAGGGCTGGATTTCACAAAGAGCTAAGATTGATCTTAACTGTGAATCACTCTTAATTGCTAAGCAAAGTGTGATGTCACAATATAAATTACTATAGTAATACTGACAACTCAACTTAAGATGAATCTTAGTGCTTTGTGAAATCGACCCCAGGCGCGCTTGGCATGGACGGCCAAATGTAGCAAAAAAATAAAGTCCTGTTGACAGAGGTTGTGCCCAAATTCAAACTTTTTGCAAACTTTCTATTTACAGAAAATACATCCCATTATTGGTTGGTTTGTTTCCAACAAAATTCCAAACAAATTGTGAATAATTGTGTAACTATTTGAAAACTGTGTTTATCTGTTTTTGGTTTGCATTGATGTCTTCCCTTTAGTTTCTCCATCTTTGTTGGCAAAAACACGGGCTGTGACGTTGCAAAAGAAAGGTCTATAACTCAACTCTTGCAGGTTCTTTATTCTGGTTGGCTGAAACATGGTCACGTGTGGTGAACTAATATAGCTTAGTGCATGAAATCTGCGCCACCGTGAACTAGACGCGCGTCATGACATCCAGTGCGCTTCATTTGCGGGAAATAGTTCGCAAAGCGGGAAATAGACCTTTCTTTTGCAACGTTACAGCCCGAGTTTTTGCCAACCAAGATGGAAAAACTACGGGGAGCCGTCATTGCAAAGCAAAAACAGATAATCACAGGTGATGTTTGAAGCTTTGCATGGTGTGGGAAATAGGAAGAAACTATTACTAGTAAGCTTGCGGGTACAACCATGTAAAATAACTCTTTTGTGAGACGTGTTGGCTCTGAAAAGAGCCGGTGTGGTCTCGACGTTTCGAACAGTATACTCTGATCGTCTTTTATATAGCATCGAAATATGACAAGCTGGGGCACCAGACCAGATGTGACAACAGTACTCCTTAACAGGGCGAATAGTAGACTTGTAAAGGTCTGCCAGATATAGAACCTGTGAAGTTATATGCCTTATAAACACCAACTCATGGGAAGAGAAGACCAGGAAGGCAGCGTACATCATACCTGAAGTACATCCAACACCTGCTCAGAGACAGGGAAGGTTTGCTGCGGCCGGTACAACATTAGCGAAAGATCGCTTTAGTTGGAGGAAACTTGTAGTCGCCTGCTCCGCAGCCGAAGGATAATGATGACTATCCCCAATAGACTCAGAGTGGTTTCGGGTTTTTTTCATACATTTTTCTTCAAAGAACTGATGACGTTTGAATGGTAATGGTAAAACCATTATGTGTTTACTAAACAGTGCCCTGTCGGCGGCGCATACAAAGAAGGACCACGCGCGGAATGCTATTTGGGCCCATTTCCAGCCACGCTATTTCCGATCTTCCAAGGCTTGCACGCGCACGTCCCCCCAATTTTCTGTAGGGATCGACGCCCTTGACTTCAGTGTTAGCATGGTCAGAATTGCCAAGCGGAGCAAGAATTGTTGGCGTGCAAATACTAGGATTCGAGCAAAGGAAGAAATCAAGAAGAAACCTCTTATCACTGGCACGATCGGGAAAACGGGTGGGAGCTGAGATGATCTGGGTAAGGTCATGTGATACAGCAAAATTGAAAGCGCTGACTATGGCATCTGCGCTATGGGTATGTACTAGCCACTCCTTGTGGTGGGCATTAAAATCACCAAAGACCACAACTTCAGCGTTGGGATGCTGAGACATCGCAGAGTCGATGCTGCTGGAAATTGCATCGAAAATGGCACAGTGCTGTGATATGGTGATCGGTACAAGAAGTAGAGGCACATTTACATGGTCGAATGAATAAGAGCAAGGCAAGGACACATATATTTGTGGGTCACATCCTCAAGTGCGACTTCATGGCTGAGAGCATAGAGCAAGGACCTTGCTCTGAGGGGTAGAGATGCCTTCACAAAAATACAAAGGCCGGTGATGACATTTTGGAGCCAGTGTAACGAATGTTCACGTACAAGTATGTATACCATTCGTTTACATTGCACTTCCGGATCCAAAATGTCATCACTTACCAAACAGGATAAAACACCAGATAATATCGGCCTTCAGAGTGTGTAGTGTCAGTGTGTGGTATTTATGCGTCATTGCATGTACATGTTATTATGTCTATCTAATGTAAGTATTGGATTTGTAAGACTAGAGTATGTCATTATCCTTGTGGATAATACAGGGGACTTGTGTAGAATCTGACCGATATATCCATTGGTAAACTAACTGTAAATGCTTCAAATCTTTGCACAAATCAAAACATTTGTAATAAAACCAACCTAGTTTTATTTCATTTCGTTGTTTCGTTTGCGAGAAAATGGTAAAAATGCATTCAGCATTTGTGTACCCATTCCCTTATTTAAAAACGATAACACGTCAGGCAGAATTTTTTTTAAGGAAAGTTGTCTACCATCATTAACTTTATACCATGTAAGGTATGTGTAAATCTGTGAACATTTATTTTTTTCTTCTTACCAATGTTGAGCTAGGGCTTTAATGGAAACTAATTCATACTGAATTGGCTAACCCTGGGTAAATAAAGGAAATAAATAAATAATATAGATTAAGACTCGCTACTCCTTTAATCAGTAATGCGCAGTAAATTGAAAGAACGGAAAAGAGACCCATGACCACTAACACCGGAACAGGAAGTTTATCTGTTTAACACACCCCATAGATTCCGGAATAAACAGTGAGTGTAGCTACCCGTCCTACACCTACGTTGTTATTGAATAGTGGATCGTCTTTGACTGACCCAATATCTATAATGCCACTGTTTCTGTCCCGTCAAGCCTTAAGTACTGCGTCGATACAAAATCCCTCCAACTAGAATTATCTTCGGAAGGCATGAAAGTAAGTTGGGTTATTTACCGTAGAACAAGTTCAATCATGGAGGTAGAGTAGTCAATGGTAGCTCATCGCGTCAAACAATATCAACAACTTTTATAAGAAATTAATTTTGTTTCGGGCTTCGGTTGACTGCTGTATTTTATTATTTTGTCTAGATGAACATATTAAGGTTATTATCACCTCCATGCTATCACACATTCTGGTTGTGTTTTGATTCAAAATTAGTATGTGTAACCTATTAACTTTATACTACGTAATGTTTTGGCCCATTATTTCTTTCTAAATAAGATTGCTGTTGCTTCACATGATTTTTGATGTTGCTTAAGTTTTTTTTCCGTATCGGGGAGGGGGGGGGGATAAAAGACCACGTCTATTTTATCAGACTGTTAAGCATTGTTTTTATCGTTTGTTGTATTCACATTCTATTATCCTAAAGGTTTTCTTCGTATCTACCTGATTCGGAGCTATGTACGGTGGTTAAGAAACGCCATGCCTATAATGAAAGCTTGTTGTTGCTGCAGTGTGCGAGCTGGATGCATATTCTCTGGGTTCTTTTCAATGGTGAGTGTGCAAGAATAGCTTTCAAGTATAAAACTACAGTCCAAGGCTCCTGATCACAACCCGCTGGGCATGATGGCCGATGTTTTTTTTTCCTGGACATGTTTTGCTGTTAAGGCAGAGAGAAAGCAAGAAATGAAACTTCTATATAGTTGAATCGTGGAGGTAGAATTAGAACCAAAGTGTACTGCACAACTCCCTTTTTTCACTACATCTTGCATCATAGGCTCACGATGCATGGAGATTCCAAAGTCGTCAAAGGATTACAGTTGCAAACTTGCAGACGTAGTGAAAACTGTCTTGGTAGTAGTTGTAAGATTTTAGTCCGAATGTCCTGAATTAAAATCTAGTTAAGTGTCCAATGACGCACTTGATGAACAATTTTCCTTTCATGGGCTCTGACACTGTGTGTTAATAGTTTTTTGTAACCATTTACACGGGGTACACTTTAAGCCTATAGCCCCAGCCCACAAACTGATATAGTTTTCGATACGACACGGAGACTAGGCACATGGGAAATGATTGAGTCTTGAAGCTTGGTGCAGTAAGTTAAAAACCAATCTAACCCTGGCGGGTGACCAGGCTTTAATGAGCCCTTCGGCCAAAGCTTGACCTCTCTGGTACTGGCATATTCATGATTTAAGCAATCCTATTGAAAATATTCAGAACGTGAAACCCGCTGGGATCCGTCGGGTACCAGCGAATATTGGGGGTTAGTTAAAGACGGCCTCCCTTATCAAGGACTAATACTAATAGGCTTTGAAAGTTGATAGTCCAACCATAGTACAGGTACTGAGAAAGCCGTTGCTTGTCCGTACTCGTCCCTAGCATCACACATAATACGTTGGGCGCCAACTCGACCGAGCTTAGTCATCAACCATATTTTGGCCATGAAAAAGGGAATGTTTTACCTAATACTTCCTTTTCTTTGTAGGTGACGTCATTGTCATGGGCGGCATGGGGTGTCTATAACTTGTTCGACTCTGGAATTTTACAAACCGAGTCGGGTGAGTCTGTCAAGGACAAGAATTATGGATGATGAAGAGGGATTCATGAAAAAAAACAAGATTTTAAATAAATATAAATTATGAAATGATTATCCTCTATTAAACTTGTTCTCAATACAAGTTGCCAGCCAATTTTTTTAATAACATTTACGGTCTTTGCATAAAGAGAACGGAACCGGATTGATGTCATGAACATTTTCAAAAACTAATTCGAAGGGAGAGCAAATAAAAGAAAAACATCCGTTTTTGGAAAGAGTATTTTTCAATCAAATTAATACCAAAATTAAGACGATGTACTTTCTTCGAACTTTAATTAAAAGAACATTATTATTATTATTATTATTATTATTTTATTTTATTCAGATAAAATCAACAAAGGCACAGAAATACAAATAGAGGAATAATTTGAAAACAGTTACTTTCTGTCACTACAACCTTTCCAGCAAAATAGTTAACAAAACAACAATAAATAAAACAACATTAATGTATGACCTGTCGAAGTGTTTGTGAAAGTTAGTTGATGATAGATTGATTGATTTGAGTGAGTGAGTTCTAATCTTTTATCCATGTAAAAGTATACCAATAACCTGAAACACTAATGTATTAGTATCAATTTTCTTCTTGTACCCTTTATAATAAAACACAAGTGTCAGATGTTCCGCCATTTTATTACGGATATGCTGTTGGTGTGGGGTTGTGGATATTTCTCTGTCTTACCTCGTTTCTTATGGTGGCAGGAGTTTGTTGCGTGAGTATAGTATCTCTTTTTTTAGGTCTGCCACCAACGTCAAACGTACGGTCGATTTCGATTCAGTGCGCCACTAAGTGTTTGCTCTCGAGAGAATATGAAAGTTCATAGTTGCAGACCCATTTTGCGTAAAGGTTGACCCAAAAACTTCCGTTTAGCTTGCAAGCTGGAAAATCAAGCTTAATTTGTTGGTCTTTTAAACGATGATCATTAAATACGAGGATTATAAATTCTGTTATCAGCAAGAAACTCAAATTTCCAAAGTAGTAATGCATTTCAACTGCTTGATTGGTCCCCTGTCTTTACCCATCATGATAAGTAAGGCGCCTGTTCAATACAAACAATGGTTTCATGAAAGGGATGCACTGACGAAATGTTATTTAATTAGGGAATAACAGTGCGAGGACCCGGTCTTCACTGCTTGGTAATGACCGGGGTGGTGGCTGGCCGCTGTTAACGACCAAGCCGGAGGCGCGGTCGTTAACAGCGGCCAGCCACCACCCAAGGTCATTACCAAGCAGTGAAGACCGGGTCCTCGCACTGTTATTCCCATTAATAAATACCTTTTTAACGAAATAAACGGCTAAAATCGTTCATTTTGTAACTTTTCTTTCTCGGCGATACTTGCTTGTTTTGTTAGCCGGTCTTTATATCGCCGTTAATACACCCCCACGTGATCACGTTTTGACCAATCACAATCCACAAACTGTCCAAGGTATTTATTAATATGTGTTATGACTGGTCCATAGTAAACCATGGCAACAAACGATCAAATGTTTGGTATCGGCTCGGGCCCACCATACTCCGTTTTTCTTTTTGTCTTTTTGATGAAAGACTACCATTTATAGGAGTCTTGTTTTGGGGGTATTTTGGTTAAATATTCAGTGGGAATTATAAAGGAATTCGCATAGATTCGTTGAAGAGATTTGCTTGAAGCGCATTTTGCGCATGAAAGAGCTACATAAGCAATGGAGCTGCCTCCTTGGTTACCGTGCCCCAATTTCATGGTGCCTTACCACGGAATTCTGCACTTACGGCCCCGAGAAGAATGTTGCTCTACAGATAGACATAAGCGGTAATTACATGGTAAACAGCGCCGTAGGCCATGCTTACTTACTTGGCAAGGATTACTGGGTAACAGCTATCCATCAGTCTCCCATAGCGACCGGCAGCTCTTCTCCTCTTTTTTTGAGGAAACCAGTCTCCTTGAAGATTCTGCCCCCTGCTTTCAGTCAAATCTCTCACGAGTTCTTTTGTAAACTCCATACAGGATCGTCGTGGACTTCTCATACCATACATCGTTGCTGATATTCTTGTCATCTTGGTTCAGTGTGTGTTGTGCGCATTTTATCTGTATATAATGATTCTGGTGAGTAGAATGAAATATAGGACCTAATAGTCGTGTGCACGGAAGAAGGCGTAACGAAAGTGTGACCGGCAAAAGGTCGTAAGCAATTACTGTCCTAAATTGTGTCTTAAGAAAACTGAGTGTGAAAGTTTGGTCTTTTTCTGCTATTTGTAAGTTATTCAGAAAAGTTAAATTCTGCATAGGATTGGAAAAATCCGTCTTGGGTGTAATTCTAGCAACAAATATACTACGGTTATGCCCTACTTTTTTTCAAAAAGAGCCATGTTATTGATTGTGACCGTCTGTGATTGTGACCAAAAAGTTGTAATTTGTGTGCACAGAAAAAAGGGCGTACAGACTTACGACCTTCTTCTGGGCACCCAACGTTTTCGAAACCACATCTTTTGGCTTTTTAGGCTCCGTCTGTAATTTTGAAAGCGTATACTTTCGGTTAGGGGCATTCAATGAGGAGGACGTGGTCTGGGAGCTAGGGGCACAAGGCGGGGAGGGCACCATTTTTCCTAGGGGAGCACTTTTGGCCAATTAAAACTGCAGTTTCCGTTGGTATTTTTCCCAAACAAGCCCCCTTTCAGCGCTCTTCTGTTTTGTTGAGGTAAAATAAAATACATTCTGCTTGTAAATAATACAAAATAGTTTTAAAAACATTGAAATTACTATAGAAAAGCTCATAAAATGTAAAATTTTATTATTTTATTCTGGTATTTTTTAATTTCATAAGTCCAGATTTCAAATGGGGGTAACGGGGGGGGGGGGGGGGGCACGGACATCAAGGGGGGGGCACGTGCCCCTTGCCCCCTTTAGTTAAGCCACTGAGAGTATGGTTCAACTGGTTGTATTTCCAGAGGCAAATGTATGTTTTTTGAATAATCACCGTTTACAACACACTGTAGTGGATATAGTGCTTTACCAAACATCGACATGTTTTGAATAATCACCGTTTACCACACAGTGTAGTGGATATAGCGCATTTCCAAACATCGACATGTTTTGAATAATCACCGTTTACCACACACAGTGTAGTGGACATAGTGCATTTCCAACATCAACATGTTTTGAATAATCACCATTTACAACACGCTGTAGTTGATATAGTCCTTTACCAAACATCAACATGTTTTGAATAATCACCATTTACAACACACTGTAGTTGATACAGTGCATTTCCAAACATCAACATGTTTTAAGGAGGGCAATGTGTGCCTTTAAGTTTTGTACCAATCTTTATTGCTGAAAAACTATTACGTCACAATAGAAAGCCCTCCGACAACTTATCTTCAGATATATTTTTAGTGTTTGTGAAATCGAACTCAGAAGTTTCGTCTACATAATTTTAGGGAAGGTGGAGTTCGATGTTTCCTCCCTTCATTACACGTATATTTTTTCTTTCTTTCTTTCATATAGAGTGCGCCTTTATATAGTGGTTTATCTTTATGTTTCAATGAGATTGTTAATATGGATTTTTTTTTATGTTCCGGAAATGTAACACAAATCATGTTTAAAAACATTTTAATAACTGTCGGGCAGCGGAAAATACCCCCAAACAGAGCAATGTAAGAAACATTGCAATGTGTTACTTAATAAAACAGTAACCATTAACAAGACGGGAAGCCCTTCTCCATTCTGGTCTCTGCCTTACTACCCGTTGGTCTGATACATGGCTATCTTCTAAACCTGTGTTTTCCACCCTTTTTCTTGTGTGTCGGTTATGTATATTTAATTTTCTCCAATTGTGATTTATATCTTTTTCATCTCTGAAGGTTTTCGAAGATGGTTACTTGTACAACTTGGCGAATCTCGTTGCTCTCTCTATGGCTGCTGTTTTCGTTGTTGTTTACGTAAGTTTGGTTACAAATTGTGACAAACTTTAATCTGTTCACTGTGGTGTTTCTTTTATTTACTTGTTACTAATCATTATCGTTTTGTTTGTGGTTTTTCTTAAACAGACATCAAGGGCTTGTAAATGTTACTCTCTGTAAGGATTTGTAGCAACTGAACTTCACGCTTTATGAGAACTAACTGACAATGCAGGCTTCCTGTCCTCAGAAGAGGGGGCTATCATAACAAGCCACTCTAACCTCAACTATTGATTTCTATGGTTGAGCAAAAGCCAATAAATTGAAGGTTTGAGAGCAGACCAGCAGGGCTAAGCTAAACTGAAGGGTTGAACTTGTATCCCTAAACCATGCTTTAAACGGTACCACATGTAACATTATCGTGTGCATTGAGCTCATCCTAGACATGTACCAGTCTTTCTGCCATTACAAATGCAGCATTGGATATTTCTGTTTACGCATCACAGAATCTAAAACCAACAAACAGGCCCATTTTTGTCATCTTGAATCTCCTTTTGAGGTGTAACCGAATGGAAAACGTAATTACACCTTTAAAACCCTTTTTGTCAGCCACAAGATGATTAAATTCAGCAGGTACTACCAAATATGGCCATAACTTTTTTTCAATGGGCCAAAAAAAGCCAAGCTTTTATGTAAACCTCACACCTGGTATACCCATAAGCCTGTAGACTTTCATTGGCCAGACCCTAACCACTACAGAGTAAGGAGTGTTGAAAGACAGCAGCCACCTGTCTCCGTGCAGTGATTGATTGACCCTTGTGCTAAGGGTCATTGGCACAAGGCGGTATGCACTTTGTGAAAACAACTTGCGGCTGCACACTGATCGTAAATAACACGTCTGTCTTGACTGGCACTCCAATTCACCCACATGGTCATTTATTATAGCTTTGGGCTTGCATAAGGGGGATTATTGACCTAAAAGACAGGGTGTTGATAAAAAATCAGCTTGTGGATACACAGTGTAAAGTTTTCATTGCGGATAACCCGAGGGTTAGCAATAAACATGTGGGGCAGATAGGGGAATATTTGGGAATTGTGATTTCGATGATACAAACAAGCATGGAACTAGTTACAAAGTCATTTGTCATAAGGACGATATATTTGGCTATAGGGCCATCGCAGATTTAAATTTTGAAAAAAATATAGGTTTAGGCTAATACTTCAAACTTTTTCAAAACGGCTGCCATTGCTTGTTATTCTACCTATTAGTATGTTTTTTTCCTTTCTTTTTCAAAGGCTAATCCTGCCAAATATCTTTCTCATGGCATACCCTGAGTGTGTGCCAAATTCCAAGCTTGTATTATCAAAGGCACAATCCCACATGCTGTACCTTAATTAAAAGACATGTGAGCATACGTGTCGGCCTACCAGACAATGCTTTTCACGGAAAACGATTTGAAAGTTTCTACAAAACTACATAAATGAACAAACATCAGTGACAATAATTCATATCATTAACAATTAACACAACAATTGTTCTGTTTTGGCTAATGTTGACACAACTGTTTAACAAAACATCACAAGGCCGTGACGGAATTGTCGAGTTCCCATGCATCTTTCTTGATTTATGAATATTGCTCCCATGATACGGTCTTGGATCGTGGAAACCAGACCTTAAATCAGAAACACGTCTTTTAATGGTATGAGAACTCGAACACACAAACATCTTTAGTCATCTAGGTTTTACGTCTTTTGGAATAATTTAGATCAGAGAAATTGAAACGCGGATGGTCATCTCAACCTTCTGTGTGTGCAGTATTTAATAACGTATAGGCCTACTATAAATAAACGAATATAATCGCAAAGACATTAAATCAACCGTTGAATCATTTTAATGCAGTATGTATTCGAAATGGCATTTTATGACTTTTCACCATGGTTATTTTTGTCGCGGGTAGTAATAGCATATGGATGTGATTCACATTTAATTATGACATGTTTAGACAACAATTAATATTGCAGTTTATTGTATTTATTTATTTTATAAATTCGGACAACAAAATACATTATTTGCCTTTAAACTTGTGAGGGTCAAGACAAAAGTTTAAAAGCTGTCGTCATAGATGCGTCAAACCTAATAAAACCTCAAACTATCCAGATATATAATCCTAAACATCTTTAACATTCAACAAACTTAACTACAAACTAGACAATCAATTTTGTTACGTTACAAGAAACAAGGTGTTTTGAATGACGTCATCAAATGATGATGTCATGATATATTTCAACCTGAACTTAAGGCTTTTTAATAGTCTTCCTTTTCAATTTCCGGTTTGTACTGGAAGAAAGGGTCACTTTGGTGTCACATATTCTGTGTAGTGTTTGATCAATTTTGAAGACTTTTCCAGCATTGTATAGACTATAAAAATCTAATATGTGGTTTAGGAGTTACGATTTTTCGATTTTTTTAATTTGGATAAATGTAATTGGACACCCAAAGACGTCATCATGACGTGAACAATGTCGTGCTGACTTCATATTTATATTAAAATTTCCTTGTGAGTTTCAAATTTCATTTCAGTTTCATGTTTGAATTTAAGGTGTAGAAAAGAGTTTTAATGAGTACAACAGTGACAGCGTCACACAATTATCTCTCCGGAACACCGTAACATGTGCTTTTCCGGTCGCGCAAACAACGGCACATTTTTTTTTAAACCAAAACTTCCAAATACAACTGACAATTTTGTTAAACATTCACAGCTTTTATTGATATTATAATAATATGTCAGTAAAAATTTGAACGTGAAATTTGGTTCAAAAAATTCTCAAATTTTGACATTTTGAAATTTTGACTTAAAAGTTGTCGTTGTAGGAAACTGTGAATTTTGATGACGTCACCGCTGTTACATTTAAAAAGGTCACGATGAACAAAACGTCGCTGTATGCACTGAAGCAATGTCCAAATTATGTTTAAATTGACTGCCTAGCTGAAATTATGGATTTTCAATGGTTTTCACTTCAGCATCTGGTTTAAACTGGAAGACAATGCAAAATTTGGGATCATATTTGTGTGGCATTTGTTAAGTTTTGAAAGACCTTTCCGATGATTTATAGATTGTGAATATCCACTGTGTGGTTCAGGATTTATGATTTTTTTCACATGAAATTTTGATTTAATGTTCTTCAGCACCTCATGAAGTCATAATGACGTCATATTTCAAGTGCCATCTTTGGGTCCAGGTGCAAGTATGTGCTAAATTTCAAGGTTCAACTCAATTTCAATATTGAGTTATGCTGAAGAGCAATTTACAAAGGCCGAAAAAACGTGTTTGTATTTATTAGGTGGTTGTGCAATAATTATAACATCTTTTAAATCGAATGTAATACAACAGCTGATACTACACACGAGTGTGACACGCTTGAATGCTCACATGCGTATATACACAATGTACATGTAAGCATTGTTCCTAGCGGGGTCAACATGTGCTTTAACTTCCTGTTTTGACCAGAAGTGATTATATGATAAGCAGTTCTTGAGATGTGAATTTGTGAAAAGTTCAGCTTCCGGTTTGAACCGGAAGGCAATCTCAATTTGGAATCTCTTGTGTAAAGAGAGTTTTTGGTTTTTAAAGACGTTTCTGATGATTGTCAAAATCATTTGTGTGGTTTAGTAGTTAAGAAGTTAAGATTTTTTCAAATATTAAACATTGATTTAATGAAATTCGACACCTTATGACGTCACCATTACGTCAACGTCCAGGTACCGTCTTCATATTGAGGTTAAATGATGCCTGGTGAGTTTCAAAGCTCAATTCAGTTTCAATCTTGAGTTAAGGTGTAGAGAAAAGATGAGGGAAGAAGAAGAAGATGGAGAAGAGCAAAAAAAAAACGAACAATAACAAGAGGTGTTCGTGCTCATGTTGCACGAACACCTAAAAACTACGGGAAGCTATACATTTGTTAACAAACCATATTAAAACCAAATTAAAACCAAAAATAAACACAACTGGAGAACAGTATCTCAAATCAACCAAATAAATGAGAAGAGCTGTTGGTGACAAAATGCAAGACAAACAAGAGCCATTAAACAAAAAACTGTCAACTAGAAAAGACTGATCAATAAAACAGGGCATAGATAATACAATAACGATTAGACACACAACGATTTGGAAGTCAAACATAAAATTTTATTATAAACAAACATGGCAAAACCTGTGGAATAAATCAGTGAAACTTGTTGATCTCTAATTATGGATCTTGATCTCTAATTATGGATCTAAAAACAGGGAAAGGGAGTAATAAGATTGCTCCTATAATAGTACCTGTAGCAAGATTTGAAAACATTTTTGGAAAACGAACCATGCCATTGTATTTGAATTTATATGTACGAGCTTTACCACGATAAAATGTATAAGTACATCAAGAATTCTAGAATTAATAGTAAAGGAATGTAAAGGTTAACTATAGGATTGGTAAAGCTGACAGCGCATTGTTCTTACTGTGTATTTAATATAATATATAAGAAAAAACAAACCTGTGAAAATGTTGGCTTAATCCGTCGTCAGGAGAACAGTGAATAGCATGTAAACACATTGATCTTAATTTCGATTGTTACAACCGAAATTAAAATTAGGGTCTTCAAATTATATATTCTCGACTTTGACATTATTTCAGACAGAAATACTTCTATGGAAGACTGCTACTGGTATGAACTTCGTAATCCGTAGGTTTTCAGACTGTCAATAGCACACGTTTTTTTTTATGAATACCAATCCTGTATTGTACCTTTGAAAGCTACACCTGAAGTCATTGATATAACTAAACCCTGTTTATAATTATATATGGATGATAGATTCTGGTCAAAAGAGACATTATATTTCGTGACCACGAGATGATAATTCATCCCATGATTAGTTAATATGGAATGATACATTATCTTGTTAAAATGACATGAGTTGGCGTAAAATAAAAACAACCATTTTTAATTGTCACTTCTCGTGCTCTATATGTTTTTACAAAACACGTTGTGCAAGGTTGCATCTATATTATAGTGCTATTAAAAAAACATAAAACAAAACAAAACATATTTATTATTAAATACTAAATCATGGTCCTATGGAAACTGCAAATATGTGGTGTGCATCGATTACTTTTTGACAAAGCCTAACCTGTCTGAAGTGAATTTGAAACGGATAGATGAGAAAGTACCTGCCTGCATTGAACAAAACTAAACGTGTCGCACCCACATGAGTACCGTGTGGGGAAGAACAATGTCAAAGTTTGAATTAACATACAAAATAACAAATTGGTCTTTTCGGTAAAACTGGGAAGTATAACCGTACGTTTTATTTGTTTTGGTGACGATGACTGTCACTACAGATGCGTTTACTGCCGGTAGCTTTCTATCCGGCACTTATTACTATTAGACAGCCGCTAATAGTGCGTGTATTCTGTACGCGGCAAAAACTGGGGTGTTAATTAAATAAAAATTGATTATCTTTGTATCTAAATGTGACATCATGGGCATGGTGTTTATTATCCCCATTGCTTTAGTGTTGGTAAAATTAACACCATGTCGGTGTCGTCACATGTAAATACCAAGTGAATCAGTTAATTTACCACCCAAATGTGTGCAGTGTAGAGATATAGAAGCTCGTTGTATCGATATTCTAATCCAGCGGAAACTATTTTCATATTTTTTTTTTCAGGCACATGCATTAATTTAAAGTAATATACGCATATATTCATGATACAGAGCGGTTATACCTGCATAGGGTATAGCTCCTTAACTATCAGGGTTAGTGTGCAGTACACATGACTTCATGGACCTAGAATAGTCCCATTTCAAAACCACGACTACGGCTTAGGCTCTGGGTTGGACTGCATCAGTTACTTTATAATTATAGGAAGACGGTTGGACTTCATCAGTTACTTCATAATCATAGGCAGACGGTCGGACTCCATCAATTACTTCATAATCATAGTCAGACGGTTGGACTCCATCAGTTACTTTAAAAACGTTAACTATCGACATAATCATAGGCAGACGGTGCCAATAAGCCGGAGCCGAAGCCTAAGCATTGGCTTCCAAAATGACCGTATAAGTCATACAAGGTTAAAGGCAAAGGGGGGAAACCGACTGCACGCCAAAAACTTACTTCGGTGTTTGCCTACATTGTTTTTGTTGTTGTCTTACTGCTCCAGAGAAACTTATGAGAACATTTACTGCGATCTTCTGATAGACTAACTGAAACTGTTTGCCAGCAGCCTAGTTTCCACGTGTAACATGGCATATAAACACGGTATAAATCGCGACTGTTTTGCGTATACAATTTATTCAAAAAATGCCACGTCGTGCCCGGAAGAAGGACTTACAGAAAGTTGCACGGGTAAAAAGGGCAATAATTAGCAAATTAATGTGCAAAATTGTGTTCTAAGAAAACTGTTATGATTTGCCTTTTCTATCAAGACAGTCACGGGATTCTAATTACTCCGTGAAAAAAAAAAAACAATTATTAGATTGTCTCATTTCTTCAGTACTAGTATCTTATTCAAACTAAACTCCACAAATTAAATCAGAAACATAACCTTACGCAAATAATATAACAAGTGTATATGTATGCTTGCGGCTCAGACGCACCTGAAGGACACAGACATTTAGAAAGGGTACACGCCCGTTTTATACAGGGGTGTTTTCATGGAGTAATATCTGTAGACTCTTATACCCAGGTGTCTAAATGCCTTGGGTTTCATATACGCAGATTCAACAAATCAAAGAAACTATAAGCGAGAAAGATTGGTCAGTTTTCTGCCATTCAGAAGTCATTATAGGAAGGTTGAAATCTGTATGGGAATGGTAAAACATGTCTTTGGGGTAATTTTGGCAACAGAAATGAACAGTAATGCAGTATTTGTT